>CM018046.1:33725060-33909337 GCA_008638375.1 Nyssa sinensis
TTCAAGTGAAAACACTACAGAACCACAGTAAGAGGTCAAGAGCGTAGAGAGACAGTTGAGCAGCAATAGAATATAGTAGTTTCTCCCATGCACTCACCACCTAAAACAAATGGTTTATGTTTCGTTTATGTTGGTTATTGTCAGACTTATTGTCAGTTTTGAACAATGTTGTAATAAGGCTTCCGTACTTTGATGTTATAGTTATATTGCTTATTGTTATCATTGGTAAAGGAATGAAAAAAGTAGGGACGACCACTGGGCCTGCCCCACGACACGAGATCCGTATAGGATGGGTTTCGGGTCGTGACACATACTGTAACACCCCAGACTTAATTATTAAATTATGTAATGAAAAACTCTTTCTGAAATCTGATCTGGCATTTAACTGTTTAAAATCAACTGTTTAACACTGACCAAACCCATGTTAGCAAATTTTAAAAAAAAATCTGAGAAACTGATTACTGTCACTGAACCCCTAGACACTGAAGCTAACCTAACTAGGAGTTGACCGGAAGAAACTGCGTCGAAAAATAAGCTACAGAATGAAAGATAGGAAGAAAATAGTGAAACTGCATTAATGCGCAGCCAAACAGGGCCTAAGCCCGAAATAGGAAAGGACCAAAATTGTGGCCAAGAGGATTTGATCCCTTGACCAACCTAGGCAGAATTTGGGTTACCAAAAATTTACCAACTAAGCTAAGAGCACCTTTGTGCATATATATGCAAAGATATATATTTAAATAGTAATCAGATTTGGCCTCTCCCCAAAGTGACCAATAACCAAGCATGCAACACATCAGCATGCATCACCCTATGCTATAGCCCATCATGCCTATCCCACCATGATTACATCTCCTCCCAACCAAATTGCATGCAAACCCATCATGCACTTGGGGGAGATGAAACATCAAGAAAAGAAATCTGATTATTGATATACAATCTCCATATATGCATGGAGGAAAGATCAGAACTGTAGAGAGGAAGTTAGAGAGAGAAAGTGGGTTAGAGAGAGGAAGTTAGAGAGAGAAAGCTTGAGTTGTGGGAATCCATTGAAGGAGGTTAGAAGAAGCTAGAGACTGGAACTGAAGGGCTGCACGACTGAGAGGGGACCCAAATCCAACCCTTGAAGCTCTTGCTCGAGCTCAACAGTGAAGAGACCACTGTTCAAAGTCCAGTATTCAAAAACTTTTTAAAAATTTTCCTGCTTTATTTAGCTACTGTTTTATAGATTTAAGACTGTTAATGCATGCGTAGTAGATTAATAATCAAAACTGGGTTGTTTACGAATGGTTTGAACCTCTAGAACTGCCCCAAAAACCGAAACCCGTGGCAAACCGCCATTGATAGACCTCGGGTTACAGGTCTGAATCGACCTTGACCAAATAACCCTTTGCTTATCAAAGCATGAAATGGACCATCCTAGGACCCCGAAAAACACTATACACGACCTAGAGACCTAGGTCTAAGCCCTCAAAACCGAGGCTATTCTTCTCGGCCCAAAAAACAAATCTTTAAATCTGACCCCTAAACCGAGATTGATGAGTTGGGAATTAAAGCTCATGTTGTAAGGGTTGCAGAGGATCAAACATCATGCAAAATGGTGAAGAAATGAGGCAGTACGAACTGACTGTAACATCCCACGATAATCGGCTAGAACAGTCCCACATTGATGCGTTTGATGCTTGAAATCGATGCCAAATGAATGCTACCACTCCCAGAAAAATTTTAGAACAAAAACTAGTAAGAATCGTCGCTTAAAACCCCACGAAATCGAAGGAGAAATTTCTGAAATTTCTAGGGCAACAGTAGCCCTATACGGGTAGGGACGATGAACAGTAACGCGTCTTGGAACGGGTCTTCGGGTCGGACCCCGACCCGAATAAAAACGGGTGTAAACTAAACTTAAAACTGCGTCGTTTTGTTACTGTTAAATTTAAATTTAAATTGTAGGGCTGACGTCATCCTGACGTCAGCACATTACCCTGAACCGGTTAGAACCGGATTGGACCGGTCCGGTTCAATTTCATAAGGACTGAACCCTTTGGTTCAGTTTAAATCTTTTGAAAATTACATAAAGACCCCAACAGTTTTGGGAAATTTGACTCTGGCCCAAATTCTGAAATTTTAATTCATTTATACCCCTGATAATTTAATAAATAATAAATTAAATTATTTAATTAATTTATTAATTAAATAAAAATGACCAAATTACCCCTAGGTCATTAATAGGTCAAATGAAGTCCAAATAAGTCAAATGAATAGTGTATTTTCACTATTTCTGATGCTGCACTTTTTGACTCGCAACACGTGAGGGCTCCGTGACCTGTAGAACACTCAGAAAGATGATCAGAGGACCACCGGATTGGCTCCGGCGGTAGCCGCTCCGATGCTTAAGTGAGTAAGGGAATTGAAAGACTGTATTGAAAGTCAAAGAATGAGCATGAATTCAATAGCGTACCTCTAGGGTTTAATATATAGGCCGAAGCTTTCCTAAGTTGATTAGGATTCGACGCCATGAATATAGGGATATGATCATCGGAGATTGCAGTTACCTTGTGGGCATTGAGTCGTAGATGGAGATAATCATAAATGGTAGTTTCCGTATTGGAGACTGCTTCCTTATCCTCTGCCCGGAATCCGCTAAGGCGGAGATAATCATAAATGGTAGTTTCCGTATTGGAGACTGTTTCCCTATTCTTTGCTCGGAATCCGCTAAGGCGGTGACGAGATCTGAAGCTCTGGTCTGGACCCTGTGATCAGTTCTGGATATATTTGTTTGGTCACTTCCGACCTTATGTGATGATCTGGATGTCATTGGCTGAGCGAGAATCATGCTAGCTGAACATAAATCGGACTGTGGTCATACGTGTCAAGTGTTGATTGGCCTGTCTTTTTATGGTATATCAGTTACTCCCCCCCCCAAGTCCTAGTTTGATGTAAGTAACTAGGGCTAAGAGAGTTATGTGTCTCGCTTTTTCGCCTTCCAAGACAATTGTTGGGGCGCCATTTATTGCGTAGTCGGCGATTAAGTCTTTTCAAGGTCACAATTATACTGGGCGGACAGTTGGTTTTCTCGAGAGCATCATTGTTCTGAACCGTCATGGCGTTTGGGCTTGGTGGGTCCCTTCTGATATCGTGTTTATAAATACGGGATGAGATTTTTGAAATGACCTTTCCCTCGACATTTTTACTGTGCTAGAAGATTTCATCCGCCATTGTTGGTTCGTGCGACCTTGAAGAATACAGATCCCCTAAGTGAAAACAGGTTCGACTGATTTTTCCCCCTCTCTTGCTTCTTTCTTCTTGAGTTTGAGAATAATGTCTGTTCCTTCGGAATCTCGAATTGTGAATGAGGGAGTAGGAGACCATTCTGAGATGGCTGGTCCGTCTGTTGTAGGAGATGTAGGTAACCCTGCTCTTGAAATTATTGAGGAGAGGCCTGTTGATCCTCCCCCTAGTCCAGGGGTTAGAATAGTTGAATGCTTTCGAAGAGCCCCGAGACAGGGCCGGGGAGACCTCTGGTAGGTCTTCTCATAGAGAAGAGGGTGAGAGTGCCGTCACTCAAAGCCTCTTGGATGAATGGAGGGTGAAATTTGAATTTCCCCCAAATGTGACTTGCAGAGTTCCAGGACCCATGGACCGTCCCCAAGATGTTAAAGCCGGGGAGATTTGCGTTTTCCTTGCCTGGTTTGAAATGGGCTTAAGGCTTCCATTGCCGGATTTAGTCAGGCAATTCTTTTGCTGGTTCAAGCTCTGCCCTGCCGACCTGAATCTCAATAGCTGGCGGCATCTTCTAGGATTTATGGTGCTGGGACATCTGAACAAAGTGGACGTGTCTCTGGACTTGATCCGTAGCAATATGGATCTGAAGTTCAAGCAGGCAGAGGGCCTCTATTATATGTCCTTCGAGAAGGGGTTCCGACCCCTGTCTTCCGTTCCTACTTCCAACAAGACGTGGAAGAAGTGGTACTTCTTCGTTGGAGGAGGATGGGAGCATAAGGACTTCCAGGCCGGAGAGACCTCGTCGTTTCCTTGTGTTACGGGCCATAGGGGTGAGACTTATTCTCTTGGGTTTGCTTTAGCTTTGCTTATATCCTCAGAACTGACAAACTTGGTATTTTTCATTTCCTTTGTGCAGTCAAGAGTGCTCGGAAGAGGCCCAAGTTTACTAAGGCTCTGCAGGATCAGTACCGGGCTTTGCTTTCAACTTCTAACCGGGCTCATACTGTTATCGTCACTCCGGACCAAGTGATGGCCACCCGTAGCAGCAGAGTTTAAGAGGAGGCTAGCCTCGAGGTGGGAAGTGCCGAAGCCTCAAGTGGTGGGGGAGTCTTCCTCCCCAGCTGAGCCTGATGCTCCTTTAGAAGTGAAGAGGAGGAGATTGATCTCTGGTTCCCCTGAGCCCTCCCCTGCCGAGGCTGAGGAAGCCGAGCCTGCCATTCCTGTATCGGCTGTTCCTCCTGGTCCGAGCAAGAGGTCTAGGAAGGGGAAAGCTCCTGCCGCACCTTCTGAGCCATTTGTTGAGCCGGATTATCAAATTGCCAAGAAGGCATTTGATCAAATATGGGCTCAGGGCCCACATCGGTACAGAGGGGATAATCCCTCCAAATTGATGACTGAGATGATGACTCTCCAGATGAAGGTAACTTCTGAAGCCTTTCCTTGGCCTTTTGTTTGCTCATTTGTTTCACTCTAATTTATCTGTCTTGCTTTATACAGAGCATGCATAGTTTAGCTGCTCTGATGGTGACCCCCATGGGCCTTGAGGAGGCCGAGAAGCTGAGGACGGAGGTGAACGAGATGAGACTGGAGCTCGGAACAGCCCGTTCCAAAATTCAGTCTGCTGAAGAGGGTCTGGAGAAAGCTACCACCAGCCTTAAGGTAGCAGAGTCTGAGAGGGATATATTTGCTCAGACGATTGAGAGGCTTGAGGCGGAGTTGGTTGGTCTCCGTAGTTCCATTGATCAGAGGGTTCAGGAGGCAGTTGGTCAAGCCAAAGCTGAGGCTGAGATGGAATTAAAAGAGGAAGTTGATCAGATGGGTGATGACCTGATCCTGCTCGGCTTTGAGAATTTCCGAACTAGATTCCAACTTCAGTTCCCGGACTTTGATGTGTCATCAATCGTTCCTCCTGAACCTATCTCATCTCGTCCTGATCCGGATAAGACTGCTGGGGCTCGTGCCCTTAATTTGGAAGAGGACGCAGGCCCCTCTGGGAAATCTTGAGGCTTTATAGGCTTTTGGTTCTTTTTTTTTTTTTTGATGTAGTGAATATATTTTCCCTTTTGATCAATAAGATTGACTTTTCTTCAGATTCTGCTTGTATTTTTCCCTCTTGTGAATTTTGTTGCAAGTGTGGCTGCTCTGAACCCTTTGTATGTTAGGTCAAACAGTTGCTTTCTAATCTTCAATACTTGTCATTGAATAGTGAATATAGATCTGCCTTATTAAAATAAGACGAGAAAGTAGATATAGCCAGATAGATAGAGCCTGACAGAGCGGGAGTGGATCTCTGTAGAGCCCTGAGATAGACTGCTCTGAATTAAGAGTCTGTGAGGTTAACTGAGCAGCTTGTGCTCGTTATTATGATGCTCGGTATGCTGAGTATTCGGGATTGGGATATATCCGATCTGTTTGGTCTTTGTTATATGTCTTGACCCATTATGAAATAGTTAAGACCAATAGGTCTGAATCTTTGAATTGGGGGTCTATTTACTTTAGACTTTGTTCCCCTTTTTATCGATTTGGGAGCTTAAGTACTGGACTGCGGTCTCTGTCTTGAGAATTCTGTACTCTGTCTCTTGGTATATTGAAGAGGCTTATTTAATGCACCGCTTAGTCATTCGACCGTCGTTTGGGTTTTCGAGGCCACTCTCTTTTTCACCGTTGCGACGGTTCGGTTGGGTGGCTTTTGGACTTCAAGGGTCTATATATATGGAAACGGGGCATACGGTTGCGCTCAACCCTTTTGCTCCCTGATTTGTTTGTGAGAGAAACCTCATATGCTACCGGAGTTTCTCCCATTCGTCCGGAGATGATGGAAGATTCCTTGCCTGAGTTAGGAATAATGAGCCTGCGGCCGAGAGTTAACCTTCCTCTTTTTTCAGTCTCCAAGGAAGGATTGAAGGAGGCACAAGTCTTCTTGTTTCCTCTGGCATCCGGTCGAGATTTCTCCGATTGGTGGTGGCCCCTCCCTGATTCAACCGAGGCCTGGAGTGTTGGTGATGAAGACGAAGGTGAATTGCCTCCCCTTCCTCACACTCTAGTCAGAGACCCTTGCTCCAAGTGGCTGGGGTGAAACAGACGGTGTGAAGAAGAAGATTGAAGGTGGGTTACCTTCTCCCCCATGTGACTTGGCAGAGACCCTTGCTCTATTCTTCTGAGGAGTCATGCCGATTACAAAGGTGGAGAATGAAAAAGTCTCTTGGGGCCCATGGCCCCCATCATCCATTGGTCATGGGACCAGTGATAGTGATGATGAAATGGCCTGGGCACTACTTGATGCAGACTGGGGTTCAGGGTTTCTTCCTTTCAAATGGAGCCGATGAAGGCGGTTTTGGAAGTTTTGGATCCTGTGCCCCTTTATCATCCCAGGAGAAGAGCCATTATGTTGCCAAGCATAGCTTCTGTAATAGCTTCTGTAGTAGCTTCTGTAATAGCTTCTGTAACAGCTTCTGTAATAGCTTCTGTAATAGCTTCTGTAATAGTGTCTTTGTACTGATGTAAATCTTTTGAGTTATGAATAAAGTTGAATTTCTTCTTCCCAGATCTGATATTTTCTGTGAATATGCTCTTTTGAAGCTTAAGCGCCTTCTCATGCATTTCTGTTTGTTCTGAAATTAAATCAAAAAGCTTAGAAAAATGCCAGAGTCGACGTACTTTACCTTTGGTTGAAACCACAGTACTGGTCTGTTTGGCAGATAAGCCAAATAATATAAGTATCAGATCCGAGGTGTTCCGATCTAGGAAACTTTAGTTGATAGATGCTCGGAACTTCTGCCTTTGGATAGACTGGATCACAGAATCTGCTAATTGACGGTGGACCAGGCTCGGAAGGCCTGTGCATTAAAGTAGTCTAGGCTCGGTAGGCCTGCATATTTTATGAGCCGAATATTTAAGATCTGTATAGCATGGACTAGACTCTGAAGGTCTGTGCACTGTAGATGGACCGAGTGGACACTCGTACATTATGGACCAGGCTCTGTAGGCCTGTGCATTAATAGATGGACCAAGTCATAAGACTTGTGCATTAATAGATGGACCAGGCTCTGAAGGCCTGTGCATTAATATATGGACCAAGTCATAAGACTCGTGCATTAATAGATGGACCAGGCTCTGAAGGCCTGTGCATTAATAGATGGACCAAGTCATAAGACTCGTGCATTAATAGATGGACCAGGCTCTGAAGGCCTGTGCATTAATAGATGGACCAAGTCATAAGACTCGTGCATTAATAGATGGACCAGGCTCTGAAGGCCTGTGCATTAATAGATGGACCAAGTCATAAGACTTGTGCATTAATAGATGGACCAGGCTCTGAAGGCTTGTGCATTAATAGATGGACCAAGTCATAAGACTTGTGCATTAATAGATGGACCAGGCTCTGAAGGCCTGTGCATTAATAGATGGACCAAGTCATAAGACTTGTGCATTAATAGATGGACCAGGCTCTGAAGGCCTGTGCATTTATAGATGGACCAAGTCATAAGACTTGTGCATTAATAGATGGACCAGGCTCTGAAGGCCTGTGCATTTAATAGATGGACCGTTTTAAGGAAGTAAAAGAAAAAAAAAAAAAAAATCTTCATTGATAATACTTCCGCAAGTGTTCTACGTTCCATGGCCTAGGAACAGGTTTCCCAGTCGTGTCTTCAAGCCAGTAAGTGGTAGGTCGAACGACCTTCGTTACTTTGTAGGGGCCTTCCCAATTTGGTGACAACTTTCCCATAGTGGGATCCTTGGTGTTCTGAAAGACTCTTCTTAAGACGAAGTCGCCAACTTGAAAGCTGACTGTCTTGAGTCCTATCCTGGATTTATTGACCATTCTTTGTTGGTAGGCTTCCATCCTGATGCTGGCCTGATCCCTTCTCTCTTCGAGCAAATCCAAGTTCTCCATCAGCTGCTGATCATTGGATTCTTGCTCAAAGGCCTCAGTCCTCAGAGTTGGCATACCGATTTCAACCGGAATTACTGCTTCTGTCCCATAGGCTAATGAGAAGGGTGTTTCAGAGGTGGGAGTTCTTCTGGTTGTACGGTAGGCCCAAAGGACTCCTGGGAGCTCTTCTGCCCACTTCCCTTTGGCTTGTTCCAACCTTTTCTTTAACCCATCAAGGATTGTTCGGTTGGTGACCTCTGCCTGCCCATTTGCTTGTGGATGGCCTGGAGAGGCAAAGTGCTGCCTGATGTTGAGATTTTCGCAGAATGCCTTGAAGCCTTTACCAGTAAATTGTGTCCCATTATCCGAGATAATTACACGTGGTATGCCAAACCTGCAGACAATATTCTTCCAGGTGAAGCTTTCGACTTCCTTTTCTGTAATATGCGTTAAAGGTTCGGCTTCGGCCCATTTAGAGAAGTAGTCGATAGCCACCAGGAGGTACTTCCTGTTTGGAGGTGCTCGTGGTAACGGGCCCACAATGTCCATTCCCCATTGAGCAAAGGGCCAGGGGCTAGGAATCGGGATGAGCTCGTGCTGAGGCTGGTGTTGGTACGAGGCGAATCTCTGACATTTGTCACACTTCCGAACATATTCTTTAGCCTGTTTCAGCATGCCGGGCCAGTAGTAGCCCTGTGATAGAGCTCGGTGGGCTATAGTTCTGCCCCCATTGTGATTCCCGCAAATTCCCTCGTGAATTTCAGCCAAAACATATTGTGACTCGTCTGGAGCCAAACATTTTAACAGAGGTTGAGAATATGACCTCCTGTAAAGTTTGTTGTTCAAGATCAGGTACCGAGCCGCTCTGATTCGGATTCTCCTGGCTTTGTTTTTATCCTCTGGGAGGAGCCCGGATCTTAGATACTGGAGGATTGGGGTCATCCAGCTCTGGGACTGTTCATCAACTTGAGCAACTGATGCTCCCTCAATGCTGGATCCTGGCTGAAAAGAGATTTTAACGGTGGAGTCTGTTTCAGACTTGAGGCGGGAGGCCATGTTAGCCAGAGCATCTGCTCTGCAGTTCTGATTTCTCTCAATCTTCTGGATAGTGAAAGTCTGGAAAGAATGCTTTAAATGGTTCACCAGTTCGGAGTACCGAAGCATCCTGTCATCCTTAATGGCAAACTCTCCCAAAACTTGGCTTACTACCAGTTGGGAGTCGGAGAAGACATCGAGGTTCTGAGCCTCGCATTCCAGGGCAAGCTTCATCCCTAAGATTAGGGCCTCATATTCAGCTTCATTATTAGAAGCTTTAAATCCCAGGCTGACTGCTTTTTCCGATGTAAGTCCATCAGGGGACTGTAGTACCAGTCCTACCCCTGATCCTTGATCGGTTGACGATCCATCAATATACAGCAGCCAGGTTCCTGTAGTTTCGGCGATTTGTGCTTCGTTCTGCAGTGCCGGGGTGAACTCGGCTACAAAGTCGGCTAAGGCCTGCCCTTTGATGGAGTTTCGGGGTACATATGCTATGTCAAACTCCCCTAGCTCCACAGACCACTTGACCAATCTTCCCGATACCTCGGGTTTCCTCAGTATTGACTTTAGAGGATAAGCAGTTGGAATCTCAATTGGATGGGCCTGGAAGTAAGGTCGAAGCTTTCGGGCTGATACGACCAAGGCATAGGCCAGCTTCTCTACTTCTGGGTATCTTTTTTCCGTGTCGAGTAGTGCCCTACTGACGTAGAATATAGGCCTCTGTACTCCTTTGTCCTGTCTGATTAGTGCGGAACTGACCGCGTTCTCAGAGACTGCTAGGTACAGGAGCAGCTTTTCTCCTTGTACAGGTTTTGACAGGAGCTCTGGAGAGGCTAAGTACTCCTTTAGTTCTTGGAAGGAATGCTCGCATTCTTCTGTCCATTGCAAAGCCTTGCCGCCCTTTAGAGCTTTGAAGAAAGGTAGGCAGCGATCGGTGGACTTGGATATAAATCTGCTCAATGCGGCGACTCTGCCGTTCAGTGCCTGAATCTCCTTTCTGGTCTTTGGCGACTTCAGTCCAATCAGGGCTTGGATCTGAGTGGGATCTGCTTCGATACCTCTTTGAGAGACGATGTACCCCAAGAATTTTCCCTTCGTAACTCCGAAGGTACATTTCGAGGGGTTGAGCTTCATCTTGTACTGTCTGAGGATATCAAAGGTCTGGGCTAAATGCTGGAGGTGGCTGTCTTTCTGGAGGCTCTTTACCAGCATGTCGTCGATGTATACCTCCATAGTGCTGCCAAGCAGTGGGCTGAACATCTTGTTCACCAACCGTTGGTAAGTGGCTCCAGCATTCTTTAAACCGAAAGGCATCACTCTGTAGCAATAGAGTCCTCTTTCGGTTATGAAGGCGGTCTTTTCCTGATCTGGAGGGTACATCTGGATCTGGTTGTATCCAGAGTAGGCGTCCATGAAACTCATAAGCTCATGCCCTGCAGTGGCGTCAACCAGTTGATCTATTCTCGGTAGTGGGAAGCTGTCCTTGGGACATGCTTTGTTAAGGTCTGTATAGTCAACACAGACTCTCCACTTGCCAGTTCTTCTTCTTGACGAGCACAGTGTTGGCTAACCACTCGGGATAGAAAACTTCCCGTATCATCCTGGCGTCCAGCAGCCTCTGGACTTCTTCGTTTATAACCCGATGCCGTTCGGGAGCGATCGGTCTTCTCTTCTGTCTGACCGGGGGGTGGTCTGGATCTACCATTAGTTTGTGAGTTATCAGATTAGGATCTATTCCCTCCATGTCCCTAGTCTCCCATGCAAAGATAGAGAGGTTGTTCTTCAGAAACCTGACTATCTTTTCCTGCTCGGCGGGCGTAAGGTCTGGGCCGATGTACAAATAATGCCCCTCTGCTCCTGAACTGACCAGTATCTTGATGGGCTCGCCAACAGGCTTGGCTCGACTATCACGCCCCCTTGGGCTCAGGGGCTCTTCAACGCCGGATGGGCAATCTTCCACCTCGGGAGTGTGAGTGAAAACCGGATCTGCACAGTCCCGAGTGTACTGTAATTGCTATTTTGGGGCTGTCTCCTTGAGGGCAATAGCGTGACATTCTCGTGAGGTTGGCTGACATCCTCGGACCGAGTGCACGCTTTGATTGTGGACGTACTTCAGACACTGATGAAAGGTCGAAGTGACCGCCCCTATCTGGTGTAACCAGGGTCTCCCAATGATGACGTTGTATGGAGACTTCATGTTCAACACCATGTACTCTGAGATGGTGGTCTTCTGCCCTTCACCTTCCCCAATAGTGGTAGGAAGGTCAACTCTCCCCAGGGGGGTGCTGAGGCTGCCATCAAAAGCTGCCATTACGGCAGTGGTGGGTTTGACGCTGTCCTGGTCTATGCCCATCCGCTTAAGCGGTTCATAAAATAGAATGTTGACTGAGCTGCCAGTGTCGATTAGGACTCTTCTAGTTTCGAAGTTGGCGATTCTGAGGGTGATAACAAGGGCATCACTGTGAGGGCAGTGTACCCCTGCTAGATCTTGCTCGGAGAACTGGATCTCTGGCCCTGGCTTGAGCCTCTTTTCGACGTTAGAGACCTGCAAGATGTTTGGGGCGGTTCTGGCCTCCCGAGCATATCTTTTTCTTGCCCTGTTGGACATTCCTGTAACAGGGGAGTCAGCATGGAGGACGTAGATAACATGGTTGTTCTGCCTCTGAGGCTCATTTCGTCCTTCCCGCTGCTCTTGCCTCTGTTCGGGCCTCTGATCTGGCCGCTGCTGAGGCTTGTCTTCTTGGGGGTTCTGCCTTCCGTCTTGTTTGACGAACTCCCGAAGACGTCCCTTCTTTATGAGCTATTCTATCTCATATCGGAGGGTCCTGCAAGTGTTAGTAGTATGCCCATGATCTTTATGGAAATTGCAATACTTACTTTGGTCCCGCAGGCTGGGATCTCCTTTGATCGGCTCTGGCCACCTCAGGTTCTCCCGATCTCGGATCTGCCGGAGTACCTGGTTCGGAGTGGTGTTCAAAGGCGTGAAGTTGGTGAACTCCCTTGGTGCGGAGTTGTACACAGCTCTGGGAGCTGTTTTCTTATCTGGGCTTCTGACCCTCTTTTTGTTGGAGTCTCTTCTGTGATCCTCCTTCTTATGGTCCTCCCGCTTCGGATTATCCCTTTGGGTCTGATCCTTGCCCTTCTGGGCTGAGCGGTTGGCTTCTTCCAGGTTGATGTATTTTTTGGCCCGATCCATCAATGCTGCCATATCAGCCGGGGGGCTTTTTGTCAAGGAGTCTCTGAAGCCACCTTGGGCAAGCCCGGCAATAAGGGCCGCAACAAGGAATTTCGGGCTGCAATCCGTGATCTCAGTGAGCTCGGTGTTGAAGCGGGCAATGTAGGCCCGGAGGGATTCCTCCCTAGTCTGCCTAACGTTCAGCAGGAATTCTGGTCCCCTTCTGAGCCTCCTGCTGGTCATAAACCTATCCAAGAACTGTCTACCGAGCTCGTAAAAGCTGGCAACGGAGTTCGGAGGGAGGTTGTGGAACCACTTCAGAGCCGTTCCCTTCAAGCTGGTGATGAACGTTCGGCACATGAAAGCATCTGAGGCTCCGTGAAGGGCCATCGTATGCTGGTAATGAGATAGGTGATCTCCTGGATCTCCAGATCCGTCGTAGAGAGTGAATTTGGGCACCACGAACTTTCTAGGCCTCTCTTCAGACATGATGGCGTGGGTAAACGGAGTGGCTAGTCTTCCGAGCAGCCTGGCCAGTTCGTCCTGCTCTGGAGGGTTCTGAGGTCCTCTTAAGCCGATTGTCCGGTCCATAGACTCGGCAATCTCCTCTTCCCTTCGCGGGTCTCTGAGTCTGACATCTTGTGAACCCTGCCTGACAGCCTCGGCTTCAGGGTAATAGGGTGGAGTGCGCCCTTCGGATGGAGGAGGAATCCGAACCGGTGGGGCTGGCGCTGCATGATAAGGTTCCTGTGGTGCCGGGGGTGCTCCCGAAACCCTAGGAGTTGGGGCTCGGGTAGTGCTCCGGTAATGTACGTCAGGGACAAAAGCGGATGTTCCCCAGCCAGGGACTGTTGATGGCTGTGGATCTCGGCCAGCATGAGCAACGCCTGAGGGGTGCCCAGGCTGGTTAGCGGGGGCCTGCCCACGAAGTTCTTCATTCCCCGTGGCAACCGGGGGTTGTGTTCCTGCAACGAAGTTGACCGGCGGGCTAGGAGAAGCCGCCGCTTGGTTCTGCGTGAGCGTTGCCAGCGTTCTAGTAATGGCTAGCAACTGCTCCTGCACCAGTTCATTGTGTCGTTTTATTGCTTCGATCTTTTGTCGCATAGGGTTGGCCGCTGGTCCTCTTGTGCGTGGAGCAGACGGCTGACGCTGAGCGTTTTGCGAACTCTGAGTATTCTGTCGGGGTCGGAGATTTGGTGCCATGGTTTTCCGGTGGGGGAAAAGATGAGTTTACGAATAAAGCACGTAGAGATTAGTCGTTTCCCACAGACGGCGCCAAACTGATGCTGCACTTTTTGACTCGCAACACGTGAGGGCTCCGTGACCTGTAGAACACTCAGAAAGATGATCAGAGGACCACCGGATTGGCTCCGGCGGTAGCCGCTCCGATGCTTAAGTGAGTAAGGGAATTGAAAGACTGTATTGAAAGTCAAAGAATGAGCATGAATTCAATAGCGTACCTCTAGGGTTTAATATATAGGCCGAAGCTTTCCTAAGTTGATTAGGATTCGACGCCATGAATATAGGGATATGATCATCGGAGATTGCAGTTACCTTGTGGGCATTGAGTCGTAGATGGAGATAATCATAAATGGTAGTTTCCGTATTGGAGACTGCTTCCTTATCCTCTGCCCGGAATCCGCTAAGGCGGAGATAATCATAAATGGTAGTTTCCGTATTGGAGACTGTTTCCCTATTCTTTGCTCGGAATCCGCTAAGGCGGTGATGAGATCTGAAGCTCTGGTCTGGACCCTGTGATCAGTTCTGGATATATTTGTTTGGTCACTTCCGACCTTATGTGATGATCTGGATGTCATTGGCTGAGCGAGAATCATGCTAGCTGAACATAAATCGGACTGTGGTCATACGTGTCAAGTGTTGATTGGCCTGTCTTTTATGGTATATCAATTTCAAATATTCCGGACCCAATGGTGGAGTCCGATTTGGGAAATTAAGTCCCGAAAAATACAAACACGTAGGAGTAAATGACCATATTGCCCCTGATGATACCCGAACCCAAATACAACTAAAAGGTAGTCTATTTTGACTACGTCAGACATTCCGGACTCAACGGTGAGGTCCGTATTAGCAGATAAAGTGCCAAAAAATACAACACACGAAATTACCAAATTTCCCCTGACACTGTTTAGAACCCAAACAAAGTCCGATTGAGACGAAACTGAAAACAATAGAAACCCTGACACGTATGGGACTATACACGTGATCGGATGACGAATCGGAATCAGACTTCACAACTGTGAAATGACCAAAATACCCCTAGCCCTGTATCAAGTTAGATAACATCCGAATGAACTAAGAACTAATCCAATGAAAGCTTAAATAATGTCATGACCAGACTGCCTAGAAGTAGTACACATCTTGACGTCTTGGGATTTTGCTATAAGATAAAAACTCAAGCCAGTCATGGAAGGGAAAAACAAGAAATTTACCATTATGTCTAAAGCCGAAAGACTAGCTGACAAGAAGCAACAGGAGTTCATGCGACAACTATTGTGGCAACAAAAGATTATCGAACGGCACATAAGGATAGCCAAAACAACCGAGGTAGTCTTCGTTCAACCGTTTATATACAAAATGCCTACCAAGGCAATGGTCACAGAGGCTAAATTAAAGAAACAGGAAGACACGGAAACCCTGAAAGAGTGGATGCAAAGGTGATTTTCAATTATCATAAAAACACAGAGACACCGAGATAGTCTAACTCAGGTTGAAATTTGAATTAAAATAAACCAAGTTAAGATTCATGTGAGATTTACGAAATGTTCATAAATTTTCTAGGATAAAAAAGGATAAGAAGAAGAGAAAGGCTTCCCAGTTAAGTCCCGTTACCGCACAAGGTGAGTAACCTAGACTCTTGAATTGGTGTATAAGTACACCGTCTAGTTATTGTATTTTTTTTAATACTGTACTGTACTGTTCCTACTGATATACTGTCTTTCATGCTTCTACTCAATGCATGACTATATTTTACCCTGTCCGATTTCACTGTTCCGTATTGAAATGAAATTTTCCTTGTTTTTACTAAAAGAACAACTAACTCATGGTACCAAATTCAGACTTGAACACTATATGAGCATATTGCACTGTTTAAATTGTGCATACTGTACTGTTATCCTGTTATATTGTTCTGTTCCGCTCATTATTGAACTGTTCTGTTGCTATGATGTTTTGACTGTACTCCTGTTTTTAAATATTGTTCAAATATACGGATTTAACTATATCCTCTGAAATGCCTGATTCAACCACCTGTTTTATAAACAACAATGGTTTGAAACCCATGACAGGGGACCCGTGTTACTCACTGGGCTTTTTAAAGCTCACTCATTCCCTAACATTTTTCAGGTGAGGGACCCAGCGACCAGGATTAGTGGGTTAGAGACCCGGAGAACTACTTTGAAGAACTTATGAATTAACCATTTTTGTACCTAACTCCATTTCTGAATATGATGTACTGAAACCTAAGACTCGTATCTTTTGTAGGACAATGATGTAATAGTTAACCATGGATGTATTAATGGCTCTGCCAAGGTGTTATGCATTCCCTTAGTTCCGCTGCAACTTATATTAATTGAATGCATTGTACTTGGATGTTACTGATGAATGGCCTGTGGTTAGGATTACCGTCGGCATTTTGATTTCAAAAAAAAAAAAAAACCGATGGGTGCCTAACTGGCCGGTTGCATGCCCCTAATCCGAACAGGGTGGGTAAGGGGGATGTGACACATACAACTGGTGGTAACACTACCAATACCACCTCACTACCATTATTTCAAAGATTTTCAAAATTTGGTTACCCCAACTCGGTCAATCATACAGTGGTGGAACAAGGCATTCATCACAAGCCCCCTAAATAAAAAATAAAAAAAAAAAACATTCTCCCAAGTATAATATTTATTATATGGGTCCAAATAATACAACTATTTATAACTTTATCCAAACTAATTAGATTCATTTATAACTTTTTACCCACATATTTTTAAATGACAAGTGAAAATCACCATTCACTCATAAGTTATATAACAATCCAAGTTCTCAAGTTCTAGTGCCTCAACCGTAATTTTTTCACTCCAAGTATATTCACACAATTCGCATCTTAAACACAAGATTCATATTCAAAAATTTGTATCATCTAACTCTTAACCTGATACACAATTTTCTCCAAAATAACAATCAATATTTACCATTTATTCAATCATAATTCTGGAATCAATCTTATAAACTAACCTAGAACTAGGTTCATAATTCACATATTAATTTGGCCCATTTTATGTAACTCGTTATTTTCACAAGGCTTATATTCATAAGTTCATTTAATCAATCCATTATTCATATCACAACTAGTATCGATCATCTTATAGGACTACGTAAGACAATAGTACTCATCCCTAGGTTACTTCCACAGTCCACCACAAGATAACATATTCCAATTCAATAAAAGAATTATTACAACCCCTATCTTTTAGATTCGCATCACTTGAACTTATAAATATTCACCCTAAGCACGAAATCAAATTTCAATTTCATCCTAACCTGGATCAATCCATATCAATATTTTTTCAATTATTCATGTTTATACAATTCTCCTAAGATAAGAGATCATCAATCATCACCCGATAACCTAAAAAATCCTGTAGACATTGTAAAGACCTAAAAAATCAGGATAAATTTTTCGTTTTGCCGGTAGAACATTATTCATGTACCATTTGCCGGTAGATCATTTAGACATAAGTCATGTTTATAAGCATAATTTGAGTATGTCATAGAAGAGAAACACGCTTAGAATGTTAAAATACATCTCCTATGAGAATTTGAGCCTAATTGGAGATAGTTTCAAAAATAGACCATAAAAGGCATCCCGGGTGGCCCGGGTGGACCCGGCCGCACCCGCCCACAAGAGAAAATAAATTTTTCAAAAAAATAATATTTAAAATAATTTTAAGAACTTTGGCTAAAGTAGAATGTAACACCTTGAACTTAGTTTTCCAAGTTATGAAGTTCTTTTTGAAATTTAATGCATTAAATTAGTTATTTAAGCCGTATTTTAACACTAATAAAACTCGAATTAGCTAACTACAAAAAATAAAAAAGAAATAATAACTAACACAAGGCATTGGAAATCAAAGCTAACCAAAATAGGAAACCACCAGAAGAAACTACTTCATAAAAAGAGCAATAGAAAAGAAATTATTAAGGAAATAGCCAAAACGGAAATCTACGCCAACCAAACGAGCCATAAGCCCAAAATGAGGGAAAATTCCAAAAGTGAGGCCAAGGGGATTTGAACCCTTGACCAAGTAGGGTA
Source organism: Nyssa sinensis (assembly GCA_008638375.1). Classification (NCBI taxonomy): domain Eukaryota; kingdom Viridiplantae; phylum Streptophyta; class Magnoliopsida; order Cornales; family Nyssaceae; genus Nyssa; species Nyssa sinensis. Next base: position 33,742,692 of record CM018046.1, read on the forward strand.
AGATTCTAACCATCCAAAAACATACCAAGTGGGCTGCCAGCACTTTTGTGCTTAATTAGGAAACAAAATTGTATATAACCTCAATTTAACCAAGCCCGCCTCCCAAATTGGCCAATGGCCATTCATGCAACACCTTATCCCACATCACCGTATGCCTTAGCCCTCATCATCATGCCTGCCCCAGCTCTCATCATCATAACTGAACCCCATGACGTGCATGCATAGGTAAATATATAGGTATACAATTATATGTATGAGTTATACATATTAGAACACTTCAAATGTCTGTGCTGTGTATCTAGACATGTGAGTGAGAGACCAAAAGGTACATGGGTGATTGTGAGAAAGAGAGAAAGAAAGAAAGAAAGAGAGAGAGAGAGAGAGAGAGAGAGAGAGACATTGTGTGAGTTATACAATTGTGTGTGCGCTCCATATGAAAGTGCACAAAGGAGGAGAGGACTGAGAAGTGCACCATAGAACTGAGGCAACAACTGGAAACCTCATATTCAGCCTAGGAGAAAAGAGAGGTTTGATTTAAGGTATATGCACCAAACTTTGAAATTTTCCTTTTTGAATTTTGGTTCTGTTTTAGTTTTAAATCGGTATCTAGATTGCATACATGTATTAAAGTGACAATAAGGAATGTTTTTTTAGCAAGTTGGGAGAGCTTAGGGAGCTTGGAGCACAATATCTAGTGGAGGCCGCCATGGACAGACCTCTATAGGAGCAGGTCTAAGGTGACCTTCACAAAACTGGTTTTTAATGTTTTAGATCCAACTTAGGCCTCATGAGGATTTCAAAACCCCTAAACCGTGACCCAAACCCCCAAGGGAAAACCACTAACAATGGACTTGCAGGTCTCAGGTTTGAAACCCAACCTCCAAAATAGACCCCTGGTCCTTGATTTTAGAATGAGGATCAAACCCCCTTGCTATGACGGTCAAAATGAGCCAAACCCCGCACGATTTGGTGACAAAATGAGGGTTTATGAAGCAATTACAGCCCAAGACCTCACAACCCACCATGGCTCCTAGAGCTTGATTCGAGCCCTAAGATGAATGCCAAAATGTTGCCTAGACGTTCAGTAATCGACACCATTCAAAACAGAAAAAAGACGCATCCTAAAAAGCCACGAAATTGAAAGGATTTGGAAACTGAAATTAGGGCAACAGTAGCTTATGTGATGAAGAAGATGACGAGTCGACTGAGTTGACTCGTCCAACCCGTTCGAGACAGAGGTGTTGGCTCGAGCACGTGTAGGCCTGCGGGTTAGCCACCGCATTAATTAGACGACGCCGTTTCATGTGTGTGTTGTGTTTTAAAATTAAAACAAACCTGGTTGTTTGGTTACGGACTTAATAAATTCAATTGATGTTCGCATACGGAATAGGGATAATGTATCCCTGATTTTCCCTTGTCCGCTGTTTGGACTAGGAATCTTTTGAAAAAAATATATAGGATCAATTATTCGAACGTGAAACCCCTCACTACCCAAGCCTTAAACCCAACCCAAGGACCACTGAGCCACCGCCGTCACTGTTGACATATGTTAACCAAAATATTATATATAATAATAATATTAGATTAATTAAATTAATGTAATTAATTTAAAAATAGGAAAATATCCTGATGTCCAAATTAAATAAACAAATAATATATTTTGACTATGTCGGACATTCTAGACCTAATGGTGAGGTCCATTTTGTGAGCCGAAATTCTGAAAAATTAAGTCACATAAAATATGAAATTACCGTTTTGCCCTTAGGGGCACCCAAAGCCAAATAAGAAGCCGCGAAGGCCTAGATTTATTTTTTTGGATGTTCCGGACTCAACGGTAGAGTCTGTTTACCCAAATAAAATATTCTGAAGGCTGATGTATTAAATTTAGCAACCTTAAAAATATATTAAATAAGATCGAGAGAGTTAAGTAAATCATGAATATTAGCATCGACCTAGATAATTAAAAATGGGTTAATAACAATTAAATTTCTGATTCATAGGAACCTCCAAAGGGAAGGAGAATGAGACTTGAATTAGTAGAACTGCTGAAAGTTATTTTTGAGGTAAGTAACTCCTATGCTTTAATATGGGTTATTCCTAACCAGTCACATTTATTTTCATATGCTGCCAAATTTGTACTCTATCACTACTTATTGAACTTGATTTCTCTATTTTGAAGCCAATCGACTTGTGATTCTTGGTTATAAATGTGCTTCAGAATTAGTTTGCTTGCCTATATCATTGTAAACTTGATTTCTGATACTTGGACATAATTGTACTATCATGCACACCATGTCATGATCTTGTGATATATCCTGTTCATGGAGATCTTGTTATTCCACACACTTTATGATTTGTTGATTCTGATGTTGATTGTTTCATACGATTGTACATCCCGTGTGAAATTTTATTGATCATGATATTCGGTATGTGCCTAGGGTTGTGTTCAGTCACAACGGCCCATCTATTCTCAGACGCGGGGTGGACCCTTTGGGGTCTGTTATGTCCTTCGGGACCCATAGTAAAAGAGCTCTGGTGCTTTTCAAAAAGCCTGAGGAACTGAGGCGGATCTGAATATGCTTGTTTAGGTGTATGCTGGGCCCTGTTCTATTTACGCATCTGTTCTATTAGAATTCGATAATAACATTTTTACATTGTTGGATGATCATATTTTATACCCTGTGAATGATTATATTATTGCAAGCATGTTACACTTTTGATTGGCTAACGCTTTGTCTGTGGCAGGGATTCATCATGATAGGCTAGATCCCATTTTGATTGACTTTGTCATTGTCTTCTTATATCATATTGGGGGATATGCCTCTATTTGGACCCTCGGGTCATTGTTGTTACATCTTAGTGACTGGCTATTTGCTACTCTTTACCCCTTTGTTATTATTTTGAACTAACCCTAACCCATGTTAAAGCTAGGAAATTACTTTCTAGGCTTTGTTAGCTCACCCCTCCCTTATCTTTTTTCAAGACAGCAAGAAGTAGGAGGACCCTCAGGTGCTCAGGAGGTTTAGACGCCTGCAAGCTACTGGTAGCTTTTTGGCGAGTTTTTATATTAAATTAAATACTGGAAGGTCTTAATATCTCCCATGTCTCTGCGGTCCTATCAATTTGTGTTTTTAGAGGATCTGTACTTATAAACACTTATGTTCTTTTGGCATGTATTAAATAATAACCTGACTATGCTACCAAATTTACTGTTGACTATAAAATGTTTCATTAAAAACCTTACTTAGCATTTCAGATCCTTTTGACGGGGAATGGTCCATGGGCAACAGACTCGGTCATGGACCCCTAATCCGCATAGGGTGGGTTTTGGGTCGTGACACAGAATGTCAAATTGAGGCATTTCGGGACGGGTTGTAATGTAACGGAGTCCCAGACTCATTAAGGGCAAAAGGATCTTTTTACCCCCTAGCCCTTAAGAATAAATACAACACTTAGGACATAAATTTCTCAAAACTGGTCTGAAAATATAGTAGCAAGTCGTGCATGGAGAAAAAGGTGAAGAAAATCTAAGGTTTTCCAACTTTCAACCCTCCAAAACTCATCTCTAGGCTTGGATTTTCATAAGTCTTCCTTCTAGGAAGTTGTTCCCCACGTCAAGGGCTACATTCTTACCAATTGGCTTAGCTACACAGGGAGCACAACTCCCTAGGGTTGAGAAAACCCTTTTGGGTATGATATTTTGCTAAGTAAAGAATCGGGTTAAGTTTAGGAATGTTTTTATATATTGATTGTATGACTTATATGCTAATTTTTTGTTAGAGAACCACCTAGCTTATAGTTACTTTGAAAATCGAGGGTTGGTACTTTATGTACTTATGTATTCTTTGGAAATTTGTTGAAGTGATGAACATGTAATATGACTATATGTATAACTCATTGCATTCTATCTTATGTTCATGTAGACAAAGTCTTGAAGTTGGAAAGTTATGATTTATTCAATTTGTTGGTACTTTATGTATTTTGTAATCTTTGAGAATTTGATAAGGTTATGAATATGTGATATGTTCATATGTGTAATTGATTGGATTACATGCTAGGTTCATGTAGAAAAAGTTTTATGGTTTAAAAGTTATAGTTTGCTTTATGTATGATGCATTATTTAAGGCATACCCCATGTGTTTAATAAATGCCTAATTGAAATTGCATAGAAAAATCAAGGCATCTCGGCATATGTGAATCTTTGGAAACATGGCGTGTGTTGAGCACTTTGGTGCTATGCATTATGAGGGTGTAGATCCTGTGGTAAAAAACTCAAAATTGGCCATTTGGTACTCGCTAATCCAATGGGAGCGCGCCCGTGAAACAAGACATATGGTGGTACTCGCGAATCCAACAGGGAAGGACCATGAAATGAGTCATGTGTTGGGCATAGAGTTGAATGTGTGAGTCATGCATATTGCCATTGCATTGAATTGATGAATTGGAAGACAAATAGATTATAAATGTACACTTTGCACATGCCACACCTTATCTTTGTTCTTTATATTAGCATTATGTCATACAAGTCGTCGTGCTTACCCTTTATGGGATTATATATTACAGATGAGGCTCCCGGTACTTGAGACTTGATAAGGTCTTGAAGCATAGAGGGAAAAGTGGACTTTGGAGAAGATTTGGCCCTTGGGGTATATTTGTGGTTGTATGAGGGCATAAGCCTTAGGACATGTGTAATTAACTTGTAAAACTTTGTATAGTATGGAAACTATAGGTGTTACAACCCGAAACCCACCCTGTGAGGATCTCGTATCGCGACCGCCACCCTTCAGCCCAGAGGCCTTAAGGCAAGGCTTACATAAGCAACAGTATCGGATGGCAGTACGGTCTTGGTTTGCGGAAGCATGAAAAATTTTTTTTTTTCTTTTCTTTTCTTATTTAAAACTTTCGCACATCCGTCTGGTACTGCTGCTCTTTATAGTGGTACACATGATAACACATTTAGAGCATAAATAAAAGTTCTAAGGTTTTATACATATTACATATTCGAATGCCTCTAGGGCTTAAGTACATATTGTCCAAAGTCTATTACATCATAATCCATCCAACTACAGATTCTAACTACGTCCAAAAGTCTATAATCCTATATAGCCATTAGTCATTATCCCAAAATGGAGCACGGCTCCCACTCATCGTTAGTACCTGAAAAATGTTAGGGAATGGGGTGAGCTTCGAGAAGCCTAATGAGTAATTCCTGCATTTGTCATGGGTTTTCAATTGGCAGTGGTTTCGCACATGAGAGTTTATAAAATACTCACTACCAATTGCTCATATACTTTGAACATCGAGATATGCATTCTTCATAACATATAGCTTTGAAACATTTAAAGTATTCAAGCTAAACGTATATTTCTTCAAATAAAGTATATGCACTTCAAAATATATAGACATGCATGGGAAAAATGAGGGTAAAAACCTGCTTCCATTTCCAAAAGCGTTACTTCAAAACATATAAACATGCATAGGAAAATGGGGGTAAAACCTGACTTCAAAATATATAAACATGCATAGGAAAATGGGGGTAAAACCTACTTCCATTTCCAAAAACATTTGTCATCTTTTCTCTTTAATTAGGTGGAATCTATTTCGAACCAGACTCCCGTTTTACTGCAATGCTACGATCTCATTTGCTTGGGGGATTAGATCTTGCTACCGGGCATTTCACATGTCAGGTCAATTGAGTTCCGAAGAAACCCAAAATCCTGACTATGCGATATTTCACACGTCAGGGCAATTGAGTTCCAAAGAAACCCAAAATCCTGACTATGTGCCATTTCATTGTTATCTTGTAAAACATTTATCACATGGCTTCTTCAAATAGATACTTTTCATGAGTATTTAAAACATGACGTTCATGATTTTATGATAAGATCTTCAAATATTTGGAATAATCAAATTCAGAATATTTAAGGGAATTAGCATTTTACTTAGGCATGCTAAATATTTCGAAGGAATGAACTGTATATAAAACATTTAATGAGCATGTCATAATAGAATATTTTAAACAGGAATCGTATAAAGACTGAATTTGATACTTAAAACATCATTCAAATCTGTGGGATTAAATTTTCACTTCAAATGCAAGATTACTCACCTTATACGTTTGGGTTGGCGCTATTGATGTGCCTTTCCCTTTCCTTTGTAGTTCCTAAGAACAATTCATAATAGTCCATTCACTTCAAACATCTCCTACTGATGCTTCTTAACTTATGCTTAGATCGTATTGAATTCTAACTTTAATCTTAGGCGTTATACTTTTAAGGTATACTCTTCTAGTAGCTCTATTTACTTTAATTTAAATTTAATTACTTCACGTGTGTACGTGTCATGTCTTTTGGTATCTTATTTTCACGTACGAGCCTTAGTTTATTACTTCGGCAATATTCTAGTTCATAGTCACCTGACTGATGCTATTCATCAAATTTTATGTCTTTTTATTTTAAACATCTCTTTTGGTTAAATAAACTCTACCATTGAGTCCGGAACGTCGAAGAAAATCAATTTAGGCTTTCGCGGAACTCCGTTTGGGTTTGTGTAACACCCTGATTTGAACTAGGATCCGTAAGTCGTGGATTTTAAATTAGTAATCAACGCCTTAAGTGACGAGGTCGGTTTCAACCCCGGCGCGCGGACTTTTAAGTAATAGTCCTGAAAACTCAGGACGACTGTACATCACTTTCGTTGTAATCACCAACTTGTCGGTTCCGTGATAAGTATATTGTCACGTCAACCGCCGGCCATCGATACGAGTACAAGATTTGGGCACGCATTTCAAGGTTACGAAGAATTAGTGTAAAGATTATACACTTAAGGGAATAATTAATTTTTAAAGTAATTAATTATTTTAATATAAGAAATTAATGGTAGCATATGTAAGTAATTAAATATAAAGTATGTGTACTATATGAATAATTATGACCTACCTTGTATATATATATATATATAAATATATATAAAGGAGATATGGCTGATTAGAAAGGGAGTGGGGGAGAAATGAAAGGCAAACAATGAAAGGTATGAAGTGATCAGTGAGTGAACGGCTGAGAGATTGAGTGTGGCCCCCAAGTGTGTTAAGTGTGTATGTTATATATATATATATATATGTGTATAGATATATATATATATATACACACATGTGCAAAATACCACATACACACACACACGGCAGATTAAAGACCTGCACCAAAACAGTAACAGGTAAGGCACTCTTCATGGATACTGCCACAAGTTAACCAAGTTGTTGGGGCAATCAGAATTTGAATTAATTAAGTGTATACTTATATACACATACATACACAATGCATACACACGACTCACACTCATTCTGTCGCTTAGAGAGAGAGAGAGAGAAAGAGAGAGAGAGAGGAGTTCTGGGAAGGAGAAGAGAGGAGATTCAGAAGGAGAAGGGGAGTGAAAGGTGCCATTTCAGGTAAACCCACTAAAACACCTGAATTTCTCTCTCTAGAATTTCTCTACGTATGAACTGTTTTAAGCCTTGATTTATGTATATATGATGTTTAGACTATATTTAGATCTGTTCAAGCATAAAATTTGAGCTTAGAACAATTGAAAACACCAAACCCATGAACAAACCGCCATTGAAGACCTTGCTCAAGCAGGTCTGAACCAACTTCAACCAAATCCCATTTGGCTTATCAAGACCTAAAGTAGACCCTACAAGCATCCCCAAAACACATGACCGCGACCAAAAAGCCAAAGAAATGACTATGAAAGCATGAGTTGCAGGTTCTGGTCTTGAAGACCCATCTTAAAAATTGACCACCAAGCCTGTTTTTGAGAATAGGGATTGAATCCACATACCTTGAGGGTCACACAAAACCAAACTCCATTAAAAATGGTGATGAGACGTAGGTTTGCCAACCAGTTGCTTGCCAACCAGTTGCAGGTGGGATTATCAACCCCCTGCCCGAACTCGTTAAACCCATTTAACCCCAAAAACAAATGCCAAGCTAGCCCTTAATACTTCAGGAACCATTTGGATCAAAAACAGAAAGGAACCCTTGAGCCAAACTCCACCAAAATAAAAGCTTTTAGCTTCGAAAATTAGGGCAACAGTCGTGGTTTGATGAGGAAGACGACGCTGAGTCGACTCGTCGTCTTTTGAGTTGAATGGGTTGACTCAGACACGTGGCAGCATCCGGAGCTGCCACCGAATAAATGGAGCGACGTCGTTTGGGGGCCTGATGTGTATATATATATAAGAACCGTGTAAGTTTTAAAAAAAAAGGAAAATTTCGGTCGGTGGGGTTCGAACCCCTAACCTCACGAGCCCAATTGCCACACGTTCCACTCGGCCACGCGTACGCGAGTGTGCATAAATGGGACAAAATATGTATATATAATATGTATAATAAAATAAAAATAAATAAATAAATAAAAAGGTGCATTTTGCACCTAACAAGAATCGAACGTGGTATCTATTGGGAGGGAGGTGACACGCTGGCCAGCGTGCCACCCATTTCATCCGTTAATATATTACAAACAAAATATATATATATATATATATCATACTTCATAAATTTAATGTAATTAAAATTATTTAATTAAATTAAATAGTCAAAAAATGCCCAGTGTCCAAATGAGATGAGTTATATATGTATTCTTACTATCTCAAACCTCCTGAGTCCATTGGTGAGGTCCACGACATGAGAAGAGGTCCCGAAAAATTTAAGACCCGTAAAAATGTCAAAATGACCAAAATGCCCTTGCCCCGTAAATGAGTCAAACGAGGTCCAAATTAAATAAATAAATAGTGGATTTTGAATATTTTAAACATTTTGAATCTAATGGTGGAGACTGTTTCATGAGACGGGACTCCAAAAAATTTAGACACGTTAAGGTATAAATTACCAAATTGCCCCTAACGTGTCCTAAACCGAATTAAATTCTAAGGAAGCCTAAATTGACTTTCTTCGACGTTCCAAACTCAATGGTAGAGTCTATTCACCCAAAAGAAGTGTCTAAAATAAAAAAGACATAAAATTTGATGAATATCATCAGTAGGTGATATTGTAGTGATGTGAAGTTAACAAGATTATATATATGAATTGTTCTTAGGAACTACAGAGGAAGTGGGAAAGCGCATTTTTTTGCACTAACCTAAAGACCGAGGTGAGTAACCCTGCCTTTGAAATGGAGATTTAACTCCATGAATTTGAAGAAGTTTTAAGCTCAATTTATTTGAAGCCTCGAATATCAAATTCAGTATCATATGATTCCTATTTTAAAATATTTTCTACTTTTATAAACTGTATTATGACATGCTAGGTGATTGGTTTGAATTCTGGTTTTCCTTTTTAATTATGTTTCAGCATGTCTGGGTTTAAAATGCTAAATTTTCATAAATGTTCTGAATTTGATTATTCCAAATATTAAAGTTCTATTGCAGAAGTTATATATTTCATGTTTTAAATATTCATGAAAAATATCTATTGAAGAAGCCATGTGATAAGTTATACATATTTCATGTTTCAAATATTCATGAAAAATGTCTATTGAAGAAGCCATGTGGTAAATGTTTTGTAAGATAAATTGTGCATAAGCACCCACAGATTTTTGGGTTGTACGGAACTCAATTAATCTGTAAAAATATAATGGGATTTTGGGTTGCACGAAACTCAATTGACTGTCAAAATGCCAGGTAGCAGGATCTGATCCCCCTGGTACGGGATATCTCTATTGTAGCATTGCAGCATTGTAGTAAAATGGGAGTCTGGTTCGAAACAGATTCCACCTAATTAAAGAGAAAAGATGACAAATGTTTTTGAAAATGGAAGCAAGTTTTACTCCCATTTTCCTATACATGTTTATATGTTTTAAAGTAATGATTTCGAAAATGGAAGCAGGTTTTTTTTTTCCCCCATTTTATTATACGTGTTTATATGCTTTTAAATTGCATATGTTCTACTTGAAGAAATGTGTATTTAGCTTGAATACTTCAAATGTTTCAAAGCTATCTGTTTTAAGAATGCATATACTCTGTGTTCTAAAATGTACGAGCAATTGGTAGTGAGTATTTTATAAACTCTCATGTGCGAAACCACTACCAGTTGAAAACCCCATGACGAATGCAGGAATTACTCACAAGCTTAGATTAGCTTACCCGGATTTTATTCGGACCCCCCTTTCAGGTAAATGATGGCAGCTTGATCTTGATGGCGATGAGGATAAGCCTATCTATTTTGGAAGAAGAGTTAGGCAACTAATCACAAGACTAGCAATTCTCTTGGGGATGTACTATGAAGTTGGCAATATTTTATATTAGGAAGTATTTCGCTATTGTGTATTAAGTCCCGTGGAACAGTTAAACATGTATTAATTATGAAGCTTTTAAATTTTAGTTATGCTCTGAATGTGTGATCATGTGTACCATTGTGAATAGCGGCAGTATCGAACGGATGTGCAAATTTTAAAATTAGAAAAGCAAATAAAAAGTTTTTCACGCTTCCGCAACCACATGACGCACATCTATTTGATACTGCTACCTATGCCAGCCTTGTCCCAAGGCCTTCGGGTCTTGGGGTGGCGGTCGCAACTCGGAGTCCGCACGAGGCGGATTTTGGGTCGTGACAGTTTGGTAGCAATAGGGGCATTTTGGTCATTTTAGCATTTTTAGCGTGTCTTATGCTTTGGAGTTCCGTCTCATGAAACGGACCCCACCATTGGATCTGGAATGCCCAAAATAGTCAAAATACACTATTTGTTTACTTTATTTGGACTTCGTTTGCCTCGTTTATGGCGTAGGGGCATTTTTGAAAGGTTTTTCATTTAAATATTATTTATTTAATATTTAATTTATTTTGGTTGGGCCACAGTAAAATTTTATAGAAGTTCTGGAGGTCAAAATCTAATATTCATAAGTTTCAGTCCAGTTGGTTCAGTTCAAATTTAAGTGAACCGGTCCGGTTTTCATTTGAACGAACCGGTTTAGTTGGTTTACACGTTATGCTGACGTCATGATGACGTTAGCCCTAATATTTTAAAAATTAAAAACTAACCTTGAAACGCCGTCGTTCCAGTAATGCGGTGGCCTTACTCTCGTCCCAACACGTGTCCGAGTCAACTCGTGTGACTCGATTTAAATAATGAGTCGACGCATCGTCTTCTCCACTATTTTATTCACTGTTGCCCTAATTTTCGAAGCTAAAAAGCTTTAATTTCGTGTAGTTTTATTCACCCAATCCCTACTCTTTTCACTTCAAAGTATTTCTGAAGCATCAAGAATCAATTTGACATTTGTTTTAGGGGTTAAACTGGTCTAACGATTTCGGGCAGAGGGTTGATAACCCAACCTGTAACTCGTTCGTATACGCTTGTTTTTGGCCCAAAGTTTATGAAATTTCTTCTGTTATGATCCATTGATCATGGGGTTTAAGCCCCCATCCTCACAATTCATTTTGGTGGTCGATTTTTAAGATGGGTCTTCAAGACCCGAACCTGCAACTCATGTTTTTGGGTTCCTTCTTTGAGGACTTTGAAATGGTCTAGTTTAAGTCCCTATAGACCAAAATTGGATTAACCAAGGTCAATTCAGACCTGTTTCAAGAGTTTCAAATTTTTCTATTCACTTGTAACTCTAATTTTCTCGGTCGATTCTTCATGATTCTAAATTATTTTTCTTGCAAATTGAAGCTTATACTACCTAGATTAAGCCTTATATTCGCATGCTTTCAAAGAACAATACACTGAAACAAAAATGACCCTAAATGAAACCTATTTACGTTGACTGTTTTTGCAAAACCTCCTCTCTTCAGTTCCTGTTCGCCACTCCAGTTCCCTTCCTCTCCCTCTCTATCTCTCCCTTCTGCTTCTCAGAAACTCCTCTCTCTCTTTCCGTGTGTGAATGAATCGTGTGTGGCTGATGTATACAATTATGTATATATGTGTATAGTGTCTAAATGATCATTGCAATTCTGATTTTCCCACCAACTAGCCTTCCTCTTGCTTGTTGCAGCACTCTTAATGAGTGTCTTTCATGCCACTGTTTTGGGCAAGCCATCAAGTGGCTGTGCACGAGTGTGTGTGTGTGTGTTTTTGTTTATACACACACACACACACACACACACATATATATATCACACTCACATGCTAACACACCAAGACACACACACACCCTTTACAACCGACACACACACAATTTCCCTTTTCTGCACACACTTTGGTCATTTAATTTACTTACATACTACACATATTTATATTTAATTATTTTTATATGCTACCATGTGTATACATATACATGCTAGGCCATGTGCTCACACACATTACACCTTTAATGTGTGTATTTTCTATTTATTTTAACTAATAACTAATTTCATATATTTAATTAATTAATTAATTAAAATTAATTAATTGTTTTCTTAAGTGTAGATATTTTTACACTAATTTTTTTCCTAACCTCGTAATACGTGCCATGTGACCTAATATTTTTGGGTTGGGGTATTACAATAGGCAAGGCCCTAAATTTGTGATGAGCATGAAGTTGTGACATTTTGAATTTCAAGTATATGTGTATATATGGTGGATTGTATGTTTTAAATGATGTATGAATGTTTAATTGAATTAAAGGATATAGTTTGGTTGCTAGTTTGAGAGTAGTGGATTGTGTTGAGAAATATTAGGTGGAAAAAGCATAGAAAACAAAGAAAATTATGGTGAAATTTTTCAAAATATAACAACTAGATTGAGTAGAGCAGGAGAGCATGCCTATATTTTCTATGTAGCAAATAAATGACTTAAGAAGAAAACGAAAGGTAAGGAAATGGAAATAGAGGCCAATTAGTTCAAAAATTACTTAAGGTCAAAAAATAAGGGAAAATGGTAAAATGGTCATTTTACATGTTATACGACTCCCCACTAAGTTTGGTGATAAAATAAATTGAAATGTGTATAAAAATATCAAAATCAAGATTTTTGGCCAAGGTTGAAAATTTTGGTACTGTAGCATTTTGGCTACTGGTTTACTGTAGCAATGAACAATAGCTATAGTGAACCAACAGTAGACCAGCCAAGGACAGCCCCAACCCACGAGCGCCGCGCATCTAGTGGCCCCTTCCGCGCGCGCGTGCCTGCCTCTGCGTGCTCTATGCATGTTGCAACCTAGCCTGCTGTCTTGCTGCGCGCCTGTTGCCATACCCTACGCGCCCTTGTGCCTTGGCCATGCCATGGGCATGCCATGACTCACTTTTCAAGGCCATTTCAAGGCCATTTGATTCCATGTTTGACACCACCTTTTGAAGCCCATTTTAAGCCACTTTTAGCCATTATACCAAACCATGTTGGAAACCTTTGTTTGAAACACATTTTAGTCATATTTCAATGCCATATTTGGCCACTTACTTGGACCACTTTAGGTAGGATTTTTTACCTATTCTTGGTCTATGTCTTAGGACATTTGGGGCCCATTTGGGCCACTATTTCATGCCACATTAGAGACATTCTTAGGGCTATTTTGGAGGTCATGCTTGGACATGACTTAGACTATTTTGACCATTGGTTGGTGGAGATGCTTGACTACTATTTTGAACTCATCTTGGGTGAGTCTAGTTAACAAATTTTTTATTCTTAATTTTGGGAAAACACGGGAAAATTAAGGTGTGTAATAAGCTAAATCTATTTAATTGTCTTTTATTAATTTTTCTTAATTCATTCTCACTCACTCCCTGGGTTTATGAAAATTCGGGGTGTGACAAACATACTTGCTTAATCATAACTTATAAAAATCACGTCAACCACCTCCATCCATTGTTTACCATAAAAAAATAACAAGTTTTCACCCAATTCAAACATAGACTTTCGGCAGAAAAAATCCGTTTAACCAATACAATATAGACATGCCCATGGCATTCTCCCATAATGCTACATGATATCATGAAAGCAAACAAGCATCAATTGATTATGTACGTAAACATGTACCAAGTTATCATATACGATCATGCCAATACACACATTATCCATATCATGTATCTCACTGTACCAAATCACGTAACTATGCATCATAATATAGTATCAACAAGCATATAATCACACATGTGATACGTCAAGTATAAATAACTACATTGTAATATCCTGACCTAAATTGAAACCGCGCGAACCAAGTAAATCTGAGCGATACCGAGCAAGCCATGAATGAATACCGCAAAAAATAAAAAATAAATAAAATAATAATAGATTAAATTTAGAATAAATAAAATAAATTAACTATTATTTATGTAATTATATATAGAGTTATATATATATATATATATCAAAAGTGAGGATAAGGGAAAAGGGGCACGAGGCGTGGACTAGGAGAGTTTTAAATTCAAAAAAAAAAAAAAAGATATGGTGATCAGGTTGGCGCAACAGAAGGGATTAAGAGAGAGAAGTAAAGGGGCGCTGAAAAGAGGAAGGGGGTTACGGGTTGGAAAGAAGCTGAATAGAAAAGAAAAAAATACAAAAAAAAAAAGAAAGAAAGAGTAAGAGATGCGACTGACCCCATCTGTAACGCCACCCTCAAGGTTACCCAATCTCACAACTCTCTCATTTTTCTCTCTAACCAAATCAGATCCACCGTCCTTACTGTCACAAGCACCCCACAACTTCTCCAACTCTGTTTCGCTCAAACCTGTACCAACGTTGCGGCATGATCACCCCCAGCGTAGATGCTCAAGGCCAATCGATTTACCCTAGGAAAATTCAAGAACAATTCAAAGATTTACTCATGGACATTTTCGAAGAACTCGGCAAGTTCGGCGAGATCGAGAGTTTCAACGTCTGCGATAAACCGCTGACCACGAGATTGACAAACTCTGAGAATATTGGGTGGAGATCAGAGCGTGAGGCCTCAGTTCCATCGGAGGTTTGTTAGGGAGATCGGAACTCTGACAGAGAGTCATCGGAGGAGATTGGAGTTTGTTTTGGTGAAAGATTTGGACTCTGCCACAAGTTTAGGGAGAGATGAAGTAGAAGCAGGGGTGTTAGGTAGTGAAGTAGTGGAGGAGGCATCTTTGCCCTCGGCAAGTGTAGGTAAATAAGGAGAGTTTGGGAGTAGGAATGGTGTAAATAATAACATTAACAGGCAATCTTTTTTTCAGAGATATGATATTCAACAGGTTGCTCAATGGATCAAACAGAGTCGCCCATTCTCTTTGCTTCTCTTGGATGTTATCATTCGATAACATCTACAAGGATTTTCTGTTACAATTTGGGTTACTAGAGTCTTGTTCAAATGAAATGGTGTCCTATGAATGCAAACGTCTCTAAAGGGAGAGAGAAAAATCTACGTTCTCACGGGTATCACTGTGATATTCATACTCCATGTGGTTTGTATTTATTGGTGGTATCCAAATGATGACCTTCTATATCCATTTGTCTTGCTTCCTCCAAGATCAGTCCCTCCATTCTAGCATGCTATATTTATCATCATGGTGAATGATATAATGGTGCGGCAGGCAGCAATGGTTTTTAAATGTTACTTCTAATGTATTACAAGAATAGCAGAGGGCAAAAGTACTGAAAGTAGGGTCAAATGCTAACGCATGTTGGGTATATGTCACTGTTGTACCGTGCCTTGTTGCCAACTCCTGTTGGTATGGGTTCTTTTCAAACAAAGAATATGAAAACCTCTTTTCTTCATTGACAATAGAGTTGTATTTAACCTTCAAGCTTACATCAATTGTTGGTAAGGTTCAATTATTCTTTGCTGCATTGAGGGCCTTACCACGTAAGGAGGTGCACTATGGGTCGTACGCCACTAGAGAACAAGGAGAGATTTGTGAAAGCCAAAGGAGTGGAACTGATGATCAATATCATGAATCAGCAAAGGAATCAGATTGTTGATGCTGTGGTGATTGCAAGAATTTTAGGGGCTGCTTTGGTTGTTACCACCTTGCAAGTCAACGTCAATTGGGGTGAACCCATCAATGGGATTCAGTGGGAATTATGGTATCAATGGCATAAGCCCGAGCGTGATTGGTAGTTATGGTTCCCAAGCAACATTACAGGGTCTGGGTGCCTATTAGAATACTCAGTTGGAGTGCTTGAGAATAGCATCAAATTTAATCAGTTTGAAGGTATCGTTATCTTTCGTACTCTCTCTGCACCCCTTTATTGAGTAATTTATATGAGGGTTTGTGAGATTTAGACATGATTCAATTATTGAGCAGTTCAAGACATGTATTGAATAGAGTGATTGCATGCCCGAAATTTTAGCAAATTAATAAAATACCCGTAAAAGTGCCAAAAGACCAAAATGCCCCTAAGTCAAACGAACTCCGATTTAAATAAATGAATAGTGGATCCTTATTATTTTAAACATTCTAGACTCAATGGTAGAGTCTAAATTAGTAAAAGAGAAATTCATGATAATGAGGCATAAATTTGATAAATGACATTAAAACTAAAACGTGTTTACTAATATATAGGAGACTTGAAAGGAAAAGGGAAGGTCGTGGAATACTAAGACGCATTAATAAGGTAACTGAATTCCTATCTCTTATACGTGGTTTTCCAAGCCACAATCCTTCTATTACTGCCAAAACTTGTACTCATGTATATATATCCACTGTTATTGTTCCCACCATAAATATTGTTCTACCTGGTGGATGCCCATTGGTTGATAGCTTATGATTTGATTTATGGTATTGTTGTCTATTCATTGTGTGCTTATGTTATGGTGTTCCATGTTTCGTACACTTCATATTGAATACGATATAATTCTGATTTATGTTAAATGCTGGGTTTTGTGCTCAGTCACATTACCATCTGACGCTATCTGATTGACTGGGACCTATGGGTCAATTTATGGGACCTACGGGTCAAATGGACACATGGAAAAGATGGCATTTTTATGCAGTGAGTTTAATAGGCAATTTATGTGCATTCATGTAAATAGGGGGTATGCCGGGCCCCAAAAGATCGAGGGTCTGCCAAACCCTGAACAGAGTAAATGCATCATTCATGTTGATTGTAATACTGATGTTTATTGGATTCATAGGTTGTTTTCACTTCCCTATGAATAAGTTTTATATTGATTGTTCTTATTCATTGTATTTGACTGTGACCATCTTATTGTGGCAGTGTTCATGTCGAATTGTGATTTTTGAGCTTTATTCCATATCTATGCTACACTATTACTTACACTTGTTATTGGGCTTTACTGTTCCTTGGCCTTTGTCGCACTTTACTATTGACTGCAACCATTGTTATGATTGGCTATCATGTTACCTTGTTTTATATTTTTCTATGTCATCCCCAACCCGTATTTGAGATAGGCTTTTACTTACTGAGCTTTGTTAGCTCATCTCATTCATTATATTTTTTAGGTGAAAATGCTATAGAACCACAGTAAGAGGTCATGAGTGTAGGGAGACAATTGAGGAGCACAATAGAAGGATATAGTCTCTCCCGTGTACTCACGACCTAAGAGTGGTTCATGTTTAGTTTATTGTCAGTTTTAATTTCAGTCTTTGAACAACATTTGTAATAAGGCTTCCGCACTTTAATGTTATGTTTACATTATTTACTGTTATCTTTGGTAAAAGAATGAAAAAAGTAGGGATGGCTATTGGGTCAACCCCGTGACACGAGATCTGCATAGGGTGAGTTTCGAGTCATGACTCACATAATGTACAAGATCCTATCACATACCACCGATAGTTCATACTAAGTCACACGCTTTCCTCTAGAGTCCCATGGTGTTCAACAACACCCCACGATCCCTAAGTATTCGAACCTAAGCTCTGATACAAAGTTGTCACGCCCCGGATTTTCATAAACCCAGGGAGTGAGTGAAATGAATTAAAAAAAATTAAGAAAGGATAATTAAATAGATTTAATTGATTACACATTTATTTTTTCATGTTTTCCAAAAATTTAAAATGAAAAATTGCTACTAGACTTACCCAAGATGGGTTTCAAATGCCAATCAAATATCTCCCCCAACCAATAGTCAAAATTAGTCTAAGTCATATTCAAGCATGGCCTCCAAGATAGCCCCAAAATGTCTCTAAATATGCCTTGGAACAATGGCCCAAATGGGCCTCAAATGCCCTAAGACATAGGCAAAAAATAGGTCAAAAAGTCTACCAAAAATTACCTAAAGAGGTGGCCAAACATGGCCCTGAAATATGACTAAAATGTGTCCCAAAAAGGTGCCAAACATGGCTTGGTATAATGGCAAAAAATGGCCTAAAATAGGCTCCAAAAGGTGGTGTCAAACATGGAATCAAATGGCCTTGAAGTGGCCTTAAAAGGCAAGTCATGGCATGACCAAGTCACAAGTGCACAGTAGGGCAAGGCAGCAGGCGCGCGGCAAGGCAACAGGCTGGACTACAGCACGCGCAGGGCGCTCAAGGGCAGGCGTACGCGTGTGCGTACGGAGAGGGGCACTGGGCGAGCAGGGCGCATGAGGGGCGCGCGGCATACAGGCGCGCGCGCCAGGGGTGCGCGGCTGGGCGTGGGCTGGGGCTGTCTTGGGCTGGTCTGTTGTTGGTTCACTATAGCTACTGTTCATTGCTACAGTAAACCAGTAGCTAAAATGCTACAGTACCAAATTTTCCAACTTTGGCCAAAAATCTTGATTTCGATATTTTTATACTCATTTCAATTTATTTCATCACCAAACTTGGTGTGAGGCCCTATAACATGTAAAATGACCATTTTACTCTTTTTCCCTTATTTTTCGACCTTAAGTAATTTTTGGACTAATTGACCCCTATTTTCATTTCCTTACCTTTCTTTTTCTTCTTAAGTCATTTATTTTCCTACTTAGAAAATATAGCCATGCTCTTCCGCTCCACTCAATCTAGTTACTATATTTTGAAAAATTTCACCATAGTTTCCTTTGTTTTCTAAGTCTTTTCTACCTAATATTTCACAACACAATTCACCACTCTTAAACTAGTAGATTATTATTTTAATTGGATATTAGATATCCAAATTTATTAAATTATTTGGGTATGAGATACTTAAATATTTTAAGAATTTAAATTTTATTTTCTATATTTATCTTTTTAAATTATGGGTATATGATACCAATGGGTATTTGATACCCAAATATGTTGGATTTAAAATTATAGGTTAAGTGAGACTGGACCTATAATGGTTCTTGGATACATGGATTAAATCTTAGTACACTCTAAAATATACATGGGTGATGTATATGATTAACCACATATTTAAATGCTTTAATATTTTATTTCTCATATTTGAATGGTTCATTTATGTGAATGGATGTATTTTATCTCTCATGGCTGGCCATTAGGTGATGTATTTAATTTAATTGGTTTTTAGGGCAATTGTAAAGGGTAATGGACTTGAAAATATTTTTCACGAATGGGCAAGCTCAATTGGTTTTCCTAGCCTATTAATTTTTAATTTTAAATTAAATGTAAGCTCACGTATGTGGGTATAGGTTCTTCATGTATTTAATTTATTTATGAAAAAAGAGTTAATGGGAGCCATCAAGAGACCAATAGAAGTACAAAACCTGTTGTTAAGAATTTTAGTTGGCATAAAATCACATGATTAATTTTGATCCATGAATAGGTTAATATAATTATGCATATGTTGTATAATAAAGATCCTCAATTTACAAAAACAAGTGGGAGATGGATGCTTTAAGAAAGCTCCCATGGTCTTCCATCATCGGCCCATAGTAAGACAAAAATAGTGCCCTGAGCCATCTTTGAGTAGCCTCCCTACGGAGGGTGACTATCTAGTTGGTTACAAGTATGGACCTCTTTGGATTGAATAGAAAGAGACGGAGTGAGGGTGATCTTCCTAAATGGACACTACTTGCAACGGTTGTCTTTGTATTTGAAATGATGGTATACACTTGATCAAAAAGGAATAATATTCTCGCTGCAGAGTCTATCATTGTCTTTTAAAGACCAAAGGATATTGAAAAATATGTTTCATTTGACATGAGATATCTAGATAGTGAAATCATATAGGATATGAAAGTCCTCCTAATCATATGAATGACATTGCCATCTCCACGAAGCGTGTTATTTATAAGGTTAGGTTCCAATGCATTCATTAATAGTGGCTTAAGGATACAACTATGCATTCATGAGAGCAAAAGTTATTTTACTGTTTATTTACATTCATGCTAATGTATGTGCATATATATATGATTCTCAGATGTCTTCATTTAGCCCACTTGCTATCATCTTGAAAGAAAATAAGTTGATTGGACCTAACTATGTAGACTGAAAATGGAATTTAGACATTGTCCTTACTGTAGAATGGTATAAATATGTGATTATTATGGATAACCCAGACCTTTCAGGGGTTGATGCTCCCCAAGAGGACATTGACCACTATTCTAAGTGGGTCAAGGCTGATGAGATGACACGTTGCTATATGTAATATCCCGACCCGGGATACCGGGTCATACGGCATGCATTACGAGGCAATGAAAAATTGTGTAAAGGTTTTAACACTTAAGAGAAAAATTAATTAATTTAAAATATGAGAATATATTTAATTATTAAAATTAAATTCAAATAAACACACATATGCACACATTTATGATGTATTGTGTGTGTATGTTATCAAGTGTATATAAATATGTATATATATAAATAAACTATATACATGTACACAAGGAAAGATATATATATATATATATGTGAACAGTGTGTGAACAGTGCAGTGTGTGTGTGTGTCGGCTGGTGTGTGTCTCCCAACATGTGTAAGTGTATGTGTATTATATATATATATATATATATATATATAATACACCAAATATCTTAAAAATTTAATGCAAAGTAGAAAAGAGAAAAAGTAACATTTATGAGATGGGAGAGGGAGTTATTGAGAAGTGAAAGAAAGTGGCTGTGAGGTCATGAGGGAAGAGAGAGAAAGGAGAGAGAAGGGTCGGTTGCCTTATTTAAAAAGCTAAAGCATGCATTTCATGCTTACACCCTAAAGAAGCAAACTGAATAGGAAGAAAATGAGAGGCTAAGAAGAGATTCAGAGCAAGAAAGAAAGAGAAAATAGTGGTGAAAGGTGAACCCACCAAAAACTTTTAAAATTCTCTCTCTAGAATATTTTGCATGTGTTTAAGAGATTTAGGTTATGTTATGTATATATGATGCTTAATATATGTCTAGAAGTGTATCAAGCATGAAAATTGGCTATGAAAACAACTAAAAACATGAAACCTAGAAGCTACGGCCATTAAAGACCTTGCTTGAAGCAGGTCTGAACCGACTTCTTCTAAACCAAGATTGGTGTGTCAAGACTACAAGAACAAGTCATGAGGGTCATGAAAACATGGAACCGCGACCAAAAATCACAAGAAATGGACCTCCCATGGTGAGTTGCAGGTTTCGGGTTTTAAATCCAACACCTCAACTGCACCTCAAAACTTGTTTTAAAGGCCAAAATATGAAACCTCATGAATAGAGGAACAAAACAAGCCCAACTTCATGGGAAATGATCAAGAAATGAGAGTGAACCGACGGTTTACAGGTCTGAATTATCGAGGCTTAAACCGAAGCAAAGAGTTCACTTTGAACTTCAAAACAAATGCCAAATGGATTCTGGGTACCTCAGGAACAAAACGAAACAAAAACAGTGAGGATCCATTGATCCAAACTGTACGAAATTAAAGAAAATTTTAATCGGGGATTAGGGCAACACAGGGATGATCGTGGGGAAGACGACACTGTTTCGGGTCGGCTATGGGTCGGTTACGGGTCAGGGTCAAACCGGATCCAACGGGTCAGGTTTAATTATACGGCAACGTTTAATTTTAAATTTTAAAAGACATTAGGGCTAACGTCATCGTGACGTCAGTAAAACGTGGCAAACCCACTGGACCAGTTGGGTTACAATCAGACCGGACCGGTTCACTTATATTTGGACCGAACCAATTGGTTTTCTGATTATTTAAAATTAAATAAACCAAGATTTCCTCTATTTACAGTTTGACTCCAATTGTTTTATGAAATTATACTATGGCCCAACTAATGAGAAATTTATGCAATTATACCCCTAAAAAAATAATTAAATAATTAATTTAATTATTTAATAAATAAAGCAAAATTACTATTGTGCCCCTGAGTCATATATGAGGCAAATGAAGTCCAGATTAAACATATGAATAATGTATCCTTACTATTTTGGATATTCTAAGACTAATGGTAGGGTCCGTTTTGTGAAACAGGGCCCGAAAAATAAAGACGTAAAAGGGTAAATGACCAAAATACCCCTTGTTCAAAATAAACAAATTATTAGTGTATTCTTACTATCTCGGACCTTCTGAGTCCAATGGTGAGGTTCACGACACGAGATGGGGTCCCGAAAAATAAAGACACGTAAAGGGATAAAATGACCAAAATACCCGTGGTACCCCTAAAGCCAAAATGAAACCAAAGAAGGTCTAAATTGACTTTCTTTGACATTCTGGACTCAATAATGGAGTCCAAATTACGAAACGAAGTACGAAAAAATATGACGCGTAAATAGGTAAATGACCATTTTGCCCTTTTACATACAAAAGTTCAAATTAAATTTTAGGAAAGCCTAAACTGACTTTCTTCGGCGCTCCGGACTCAAGGGTAGAGTCTATTTGACCAAAAGAAATGTCTAAAATAAAAAGACATAAAATTTGTTGAATAGCATATGTCAGATGACTATAAATTTAAGTAATGCCAAAGTACTAATCTAAGGCGTATACGAGGAAATGAATTATGAAAAGACACGACACGTAAATATGTGAAGTAAATAAATTTAAATTAAAATTAATGGAGCTACCAGAAAAGAATAAATTGAAATGAATTAAATTCCTAACACATTAATTGTGTCATAGGTTAACAGTACGAGTTAAGTTAAGTACATATGAAATTATGAAATCGTTTTAGGATCTAATACGATTTAAGCATAAGTTAAGGAATATCCAGATGATATTACAATGAATGTGAAGTTGATGAGATGTTTATGAATTGTTCTTAGGAACTACAAGGAAAGTGGGAAAACACATTTTAGCACTAACCCTGAAGGACCAAGGTGAGTAATCCTGTATTTGAAGTGGAGATTTAACTCCATGGATTTGAAAAGGTTTTAAGTTCAAAGATATGAAGTGTTTGAATTTTCAAATTCAGTATTTACATGATTCAGTTTTAAGTTGTTCTATCTTTATAAACTCTATTATGACATGCTCAGGGAATGGTTTCTATCACAGTTTTCTTAAAACATATTTCAGCATGTCTAAAGTTTTAAAGGCCAAATTATGTAAAGTGTTCTGAATTTGTTTATATCAAGCGTTTAAAGGATTTGTTATGAAATTATGTACATGATGTTTTAAATGTTTATGAGAAACACATATTTGAAGAAATCTTGTATTAAATGTATTTGAATGTAAGAAAAGTTGTGCCTAAGCACCATGGTTTTTGGTTGGGTTGTACGGAACTCAGCCGACTTTTCAAATAACAGATTTTTGGGTTGTACGGAACTCAATTAATCTGTAAAAATAGGCAAGATTTTAGGTTGTACGGAACTCAATTGCCCTGTAAACTGCCAGGTAACAGGATCTAATCCCCCAGGCATGAGATATCTCTATTTATAAGTAATATGGGAGTCCGGTTTGAAACGGATTCCACTAATGGAAGTGATAAGATGACAAATGATTTGAAAATGGAAGCAGGTTTTACCCTCATTTTCAATGTGCATATGTTTTGAGTTTTTTATACTCTATTTAAGAAATACATGTTATGTTATATGTTTTGAAGCTCATAAGTATAAGTATAGCTTGAATACTTTAAATGTTTCAAAGCTATCTGTTTTATAAAATGCATATGTTTTGAGTTATATACTCTATCTGACGAAGTACGAGTTTAGCTTGAATACTTTAAATGTTTCAAAGCTATTTGTTTTATGAAATGCATATGTTTTGAGTTATATACTCTATTTGACGAAGTATGAGTTTAGCTTGAATACTTTAAATGTTTCAAAACTATCTATTTTAAGAAATGCATATGTTCTATGTTCAAATATACGAGCAATTGGCGGTGAATGTTTTACAAACTCTTATGTACTAAAAACCAATGCTAATTGAAAACCCCATGACGAATACTGGAATTGCTCACAAGCTTAGATTAGCTTACCCAGACTTTGTTCGGATCCCTCTTTCAGGTGATTAGCAGTAGTCTTGACTTGGGGACGATGATGATGAATCTGTTGTTTTTGGAAGTTATGTTCAAGTAATTTTGTCTAGTACTACGAACATTAAGTATGAAATATTGTATTAGTAAAGTGGTACCCTGTTATGTATAAGCCCCATGGGGCAATCAAACATGTATTGTTTATAAGTCTTTAAGTTTTTAGTTATACTCTAAATGTTAAATCATGTATGCTATGTAAAGAGTGGCAGTACCAGACGGATGTGCGTAATTTAAAAATAAGAAAAGAAAAGAAAAAGTTTTTCACGCTTCCGCAATCACATGTCGCACATCTATTCGATACCGCTGCTTATGTGAGCCTTCGCCCTAAGGTCCCCGGGCCTGAGGGTGGCGATCGCGATGCGAGATCCGCACAGGGTGGGTTTCGGGTTGTGACACTATATCTTATCTTCGATGTCAAGTGTTTTACAGCATCAACATCAGAGTTTCCCAACAGCTAGGGATATGATCCTTAACTAAAAGGATTTGGGGATCAGGGGCATCTTGTTGGGCAGAATGCAATGAGAGCATTCATAAACACTAAGGTGGCAAAAGGAACTCCAGTAAGAGACCATGTTTTAAAAATGATTGACTTTTTAAATGTGCTAGAAGTTCTAGGGGCTAACATTGATGGTGAGTCCCAAGTTGATATTATCCTCAAGTCGTTAACTGACTCTTTTAACCAATTTAAGCTCAACTATAACATGAACAAAATGAATTTGACTTTAGCTGAGCTTCTGAGCTCTTTACAAGTAGCAGAGGCTATTATCAAAAGCCATCCTAGTGCTCATGTGGTTGAGGCTTTTTATTTTAAGCCCAAGCCCAAAGGTAAGGGCAAGTGGAAGAATAAACAAAACCCAAAAAAAAATGTCGCATGGATTTTTCCCAAATTTTCCCATGTTTGGCTACCATTGGAAGCTTCCTAACTTTTCTTTAGCTAAAAGCTTCATGATTTTCTCATATATATCTCACATGGATTCGGCTGCCTCATAGGTATACATATAGGTTTCAGACCCTAGTTTTCTAGAAGCTGCCACCACCTTTTTCGCTATATACATTCTTTGTGTACATATATATACATTACACACACACACACACACACATATATATATATATTACCATATACACATGTATACATTACACAAATATCGTATACATATGTATACATGTTACCGTAATTGCTTTTGCTAGTACATTGGTTGAAGTAGATACACTGACAATTTTAGGAAACACTTCATTTAAATTTTTAGTTTTCGTTGTTCCATTTTGGGTCATTGTAATTCATGTATACGAAATCATATAAGTTGCAAAATCGAGGCATTTTATTTATTTCAAATTTTTAGGGTATTATAGGTTCCATTTTTAATATTTAAATTCAATTTGGTTTGATTCTTAGCCATCGAATAGTCATTCACAATGGCTGCTCCAGCGAGGATCACTTTTCCGGCAACGCCTAAACTTCTTATTTCGCGAGGTTTCACTACTGTTTTTGCCCTCAATCTTCTCCCATATGATTCTGAATCTATATGGAACCTTTTCCCCTTGCTTAAGCCCCACGAATTTATCAAAATCTTGATCACTCACTAAGCTCGACTGAACCTGCAACTAGGCTATTCTCCTTGGTCTCTTTATCATTTCAATTGATTTAAGTTGCAGTATGATTCATTTTCAATGCTCTTTTAAGGCATGTAGTTATTTTTAAGCTTTCAAAACTCACCATTTTTATTCTATTTTATCCCTCGAAAATCTAAAACACATGCATGCATAATTTAAGCTATAAATAGGCTTGTACATGAAATAAATCTAGAGAGAGAGAATTTTACCTCTTTTTGCTGCTTCTTTCTCTTTCTTTACAATTCTCTCTCTCTCTACCCGTACACATACACTACACACTTGGTTCTGATTTTCTTTTCACACATAATATATGTACATATATATATATATATATCCAGCACATATATATGTACATATATACATATATTATATATTTAATTCTACATGAAATCTGATTGGTGGGGAGAGTGGCCCAATGAGGGGCTGACACCTCAGCCCTAGAGCATGCAAACTTGATATTTTATGTAGCTTATATATATATATATATATATATATATATATATATATCTTGTGAGATATATAGCACAAAAATGCGGCAGCCAAGTTGGATATTATTTTTAGTATGAGTCTCTCCCCCATTTTTTGGTCTTGGGATCAAATCCATTGGCCAACACTTTTGGCCCATTTTTTTCCAATCTTTTTCTCATTATGTCTTGTTTGACAATTGGCATATTTTATCACATTCCCTTTTTTGCTTTATTTTCTATTTTTATTCTCGTCTACTCGTATTTTTGTAGTTTTTATTATCTTGGTTTAATTTTCCAAAATTTTTATTTTGCTTCGTGAAGTCTCTAATATTAAATTAGTGACTTAATTCTTGATAATTTGATCGTGGTGTTATACCTAGGAATAAAGAGGCCAGCACCTCAGTTAAACCTCGAGGGAAATAAAAGGGCAAGAGTGTTATAACTTAGAGTATGTTAGATGTCCTGGCAGTCAATTTTGACTTCCCTCAAAACATATCTTGTAGGGTCTTGAGGACTATAGATCACCCAACAAATATTGAGAGAAACGAGATCTGCGCCTACCTCGAGTGGTTTGAAGTTGGTGTACATTTCCCTTTCCACCCCTTAGTGAACGAGTTATTTTGTTAGTTCAAAATTTGTCCTTCTTAACTAAATATCAATAGTTTGAGGTAGCTGATGGCCCTTTTAGTTTTAGGATACAAAAATAAAGTCGAATTAGATCAGAACCTCGTTAGAAGCAACATAGACATAAAAAACCTGAAGTCAGAATGGATGTTTTAAATGTCCTTTGACAAAAGGTTCAAGCCCCTAACCTCGGTACCCACTTCCAATAAAATATGGAAGAAGTGGTATTTCTTTGTCAAAGGTGGTTGGGAATTTGAGGACTACGAGAACAGGAGCAGCTTCTTTCCTCGGTACACCAGCTTCAAGGGTGAGCCTAATGAACTCAAGTGTTTTGTTAATATTATACTTCTATTTTTGTTTGACTGACTATGTTTAAGTTTTTCTACCATAGATAAGAATGCTTGGAGAAAATCTACCTTTACTCCCAATCTCCAAGAGAAATACAAGAAACTTCTGCACCCCCAAAAGTGTCCCTACGACCGAATCCTCACCCTTCAAAACTTCATGGAAGTAGGACTCGTAAAAGACAAGTTTGAGGTTCTGAAGAAGACGGTGATCATTGTCATGACCCAGAACTCAGCCTATGCAAATTATGGAGAAGCGATTGCCACTCTTCGGCCCGAGGGCCGGTAGGTGGACCAGAAGCGGCGATGTGGACTTGAATCTTGCATACAAAAAGGGGTTTTACGAAAGCGTGAAAACTTGTTTCCTTTTCGCAAGTCTGCCTAGAATTGCCACTGTAACATGCCGACCTAATTAAGCAAAGCAATTAACGATAATGATAGTTATCATAAGTTAATTTGCTTAATAACCATGGGCAACTCTAGTTATGACTAGTGACCTATAAATACGAAAGTAAATGTATAAATGATGAAAATAATTAATTCTAAATTAGAGATGACTGATTGGAGAATGCAATTTAATGCCAAGGGTCATGACTTCGTAGAAGCTATGACTAGCGTTAATCGATAATTAACACATGAATAGTTATGAAAACATTTGTGCACAAAGTGCACTTGTCCAAGATTAGCGCAACACGTGAACAAAGCTAATTTAATCGGGATTATTCCAATAATTATAATGGACTATTAAAAAAATTATTATACATTTAAATATATCAAGACGAGATGATGAAGGCTATGAAAATTTGCTAAGACCTCGATTTATGAAATCGACACATGAGAAAAATAAACAAGTAATACAAGTACATAAGGAAGAGACAAAATTAATGCAACAAGAAAAAAAGGATTAAGTGTAAAATGCCAAACAAGGCATAAAAAAAGAAAAAGGGATAAAAGAAGGTCAAAAGTGTTGGCCCAAAATCTTGAACCCAAGACCAAAAAGAGGGAGAAAACTTATACTAAAAAATATAGCCAACTTGGCTACAACACTTTTGTGCTATATATCCTATAAGATATATATATATATATATATATATAACCTATATAAACTTCATGTCTGCATGCTCAAAAGTTGAGATGTCAACACCTCATTGGACCACTGTCTCCTCCAATGAAAACCTATTCACAAATCTGATATATATATATATATATGTGTGTGTGTGTGTGTGTGTGTGTGACATATGTATATATGTAATGTGTGTGTTGTGTGCGTGTTAAAGGGAAATCAGACCATCATGGTCAACTAGAGAGAGAGAGAAATGTAGAGAGAGAGAGTTATAGAGAGAGAAAGTGAGAGGGAAAGATGAGACATGAAAATGGAGAAAGCCATGATGCATGCAAATGTTGGAGGCCATAGAGGGACCTTCGTATAAACCCTAAGAGCTCAAAAGAAAGCCCAATGAACTATGGAAAGACTAAAGGTAAGGTAACACAAAATTTGATTTTTTCTCTTTAGAAAAAAAAAAACTAGCATAAAGGTACTCTTTTGGATCCCTATGAACTATGAGATGTACAAGAATGTGATTAAGATGAAAATAGGAAAGAGATGGAAGAATTTAAGCTAAGAACACCCTAAGAACTCCAAAACTGAATATGGAAAAAATGGGTATTTTTTACCTAACTCAATTAAAACTTGAAACAAATTACATAGCTCAAAAGAGCATTCAATTTGGAACATACTACAATTTGTAGCATTGAAAATGGTTAAAGAACCATGGAGATATGGTGAATTACAGTGGAGAGGAAAATAAATTGGAAACCTAAATATGGCATGATTTGTGGTGTTTTAGGAACGAGAATGTGTTCCCTACAATTCCATAAACTTATAGGAAACAAATGGAGGCAAAATAGTGGCTAGAATGCCTCGAAATAGGAAAACAAGGGCTCGCTGGAAAAATGTGGCTCGCCGGAGCAGCCACTATATTTTTCTATTTCGAAGGCAACGATGCAGTGAAACCAAAAACCCACCGTGGAAATGTAAACCTCACTAAAAATGGGTTTGAACCTCGTTGGAAAGTGGCCAAAAATCAACCGACGACAGTCGCCAATGCCAGAGAAGGCAACTGGAACCTTTGTCAGAGCATTGGGGAAGAAGAATAGTAACCAAGCCGGGTAACGAGCAGGATCTCGGGTCAAGTCCTAACCCACTATTTAAATTAGATTTGAGTTAAATTAAAAAATCTTCGTTTTACTAAAGGATTAAAATAAAAAAAAAAATATAAAAAGTAGGGTTAGTGTTAGCATAATGCGACGGACCAGGCTGATCCGGTTGGTTCAGTACTGTTTTGGACTAGTTCACTTAGAACTTAACTAAACTAATGGGTTTTATTTAAATAGTTTATGAATTTACAATTGGGCCCACAGAACCTTCTGTTAATTATAAAATAACTCCAACAGTTTTCATTAATTACAGATTAGCCCAAAAATTAATTCAATATTAATTTTAAATCCTTTTAATTATAAGAAAAATTACCAAAATGTCCTTAGATCAAAATAGACCAAATGAAGGCCAATTAAAATAAAAAAAAATAATGTAACCTAATCTTTTTGGGTGTTCCGGACTCAACGGCAGAGCTCTATTTGTGAGATTAAATCTCAAAAATTATGAACGAACAAACTGGAATAATTCTAAATATGTCATAATAATTAATTAAGCTATCAATTGGACTTCGATAGCTGTGAAATACATACTTTAACATTTTGGGACATTTCAGACCCAATGGCGGGATCCATTTTGTGAAACGAACTCCCAAAAATATAAACACGTGAAAATTCAAAATTTTCATTTTACTCTTAGTAGTCCAAAAGCCAATTAAATGTCAAAGGTAACATATTCTGAGTTTATTTGACATTTTGGACTCAACGGTGGAATCCATTTTAGCAAACAAAGTATCGAAAAATGTGACGCACGAAAGTATAAAATTATAAAAATGCCCCTAGGCTTAATGTAAGTCACAAATAAGCAAATTAAGATTCAGAAAAGCCTAAATTAATTTTATTCAATATTCTAGACTTGATAGTGATGTCCTTGTGAGGAAAATAAGACTTGGTAATAAATTAAAAAATGATGAATACGTCCTTAAGACTTAATGAAGTAACTAGAGGTGTATAGATGAAATTAAAGAGTCCACATAAATATTATAAGAACCAACTGGACAAAAAAATGGAGTCCGAATACGTAAATTGTGTACGAAAAAATATGGGACATTAAAAGTATAAATTACCATAATGCCCTTGAAGGGCCAAATAAGCTATAAAGCATTAAGGAATCTCTCATGCACCGAATTTCTATAAACCTAGGGAGCGAGTAAAATTAAATAAGAAAAGTAAGTGAAAGGTCACAAGGTGCGTTTAATTGATCATTCATTCATTTCCCCATATTTTCCCCAAGATTAAAGGTGAAAATTTATTAACAAGACCCACCCAAGATGAGTCCCAAGTAGTAGTCAAACGCTTCCCCCAACTAATGGTCAAGGTAATCCAAGTAGTGTCCAAAAATAGTCTCTAGAATAGTCCCAAAATGTCCCTAAAAGCACCTTGGAATAATGGCCCAAATAGGCCCCAAAATGCCCTAAGGCATGGTTCAAAAATGGATCAAAAGTTCTACCAAAATTGGTCTAAGGAAGTGGCCAAACATGGCCCCAAAAGGTGGCCAAAAATAGCTTAAAAGGGTGGCCAAACATGGCCCAATATGGTGCCCAAACATGGTCCAAAAAGGTGCCCAAATATAGCTCAAAAAGGGTGGCCAAAGGTTGGTGTCACGGGCTGTTAGGGCTGCATGCCATAGGTTGTCAAGCAGTAGGGCAGCAGGCACGTACAGGGGCACGGTAGGCAGCAGGCGCGCGAGCGGGGCAAGCAGGCAGAGCGCGTAGCATGCACAGGCAGGCAGGCAAAGCGCGCAGCATGCAACGGGCTGCAGCTGGGGCATGTCAATCAGTGCTACTGTAGCAATTGCAACCAGATTTTCCATTTTCCTACAAGTTTATTTTAGCGGCTGTGGCTAAATTTCTCAATCCAGCAGCTAATTTTCTCTTTTTTCCAAATTTTTTCCCAAGTTTTGAAGACCACTTTTTCCCCATTTTTAGTCCACTTCTTCAAGGTTTTTAACCCCCCCCCCCTTTTGACACTTTTCCCACCTATTTCAAGGGTGTTTTATACACCTAACAAATCCTTTAATTTTTTTAAAATTTTGACATAGCCCCCTTTGTTTTCTAAGAATTTTTCTCACCTAATATTCATGATATATTATACAATCAATGATTTACAGATTCCATCCTCACTCGATGGCCACAATTTATGAAAACTAAACATACATTCATTTCCTTCAACATATATACATGTAAGGCACATTAAATAAATATATCCTACATGTCATTTACGCTTAAGCCCTTACATTACAAATTTGGCCCAAGGCCTATAGTTAACCATTCTTCCAAGTTAAAACACAAGTCTTTTAGGCTTATGCCCATACATAAAAAATATGCCCAAGGGCCAAATATCCTTCAAAGTTCCTTTCCCTCCTTCCTTCAAGACTTCATCAAGTCTTCAAGTACCGGGTGTAATATCCCGACCCGAGATACCAAGTCATATGGCACGTATTACGAGATTAAGAAAAATTAGTGTAAAGATTTTTACACTCAACAGAATAATTAATTAATTATTTATAAGAAATGTTTATTTTATTTAAAATTAAATAGTGAGGCACACATTTACACACATGAAGGTGTGTCGTGTATATGTATATGTGATCATGTATGCATGTATGTATATAAATAAATTAAATATATGTATATATATATATATATGAAAATGCCTAAAGTGTGAACAATAGTGTGAATGTGTATGTCGGCTGATATATGTGTGTGTGTTTAGGTGTGTTAGTATGTGTGTTATATTATATGTATATATATGTTTAAAATATCAACCTACACATTAATGTAGAGCCACAAGTGGGCTAATTTGAAAAGAGTGATGGGAAGGGAGACTGCAGCTAGTGTGTGCTAGTATGTGTGTGTAAGTGAATGAGTTAGTGTGTGTGTATATATAATATACATATATGTTACAAATATCACTTTCCCCCTCCCCCAATTGATGCAAATTGAAAAGAGGAAAAGAGAAATTTATGAGATGGGATAGGCAGCCGAAATTGGGGACTGAATTTGGGCTAAAGTCGTGTAGAGAGAGAAAGGGAGGAGAGAGAAGGGTCAGTGGAAAAATCTTTAAAAACAAAGCATGCAAACCATGCTTGCTTCTCACGAAGGAAATCAAAAGAAGGGAAACTGAGGAGTATAAAAGAAGGATCAGAAGTAGAAAAAGGGAGGAAACAGTTTAGAAAAGGTAAACCCACAAAAACTTTGTCATTTCTCTCTCTAAGATTAAGCATGAATATGAACTGTTTTTAGAATTGTTTATGTATATATGATAGTTAAAACATGTGTAAACTATGACAACATGAAAATTTACTATAAAAACAGCTTGAATACACAGTCGTACACAAGATAGCCATGGGAGACCTTGCTTACAGCAGGTCTGACTCCATTACCACCAAACCGTGTTTGGTTTACTGAGACAAAAACTAGACCCTACGAGCAACCTAAAAACCTTTTACCGCGATCACAAAGCCTAAGCAATGAACCCCATATGATGAGTTGCAGGTTATGGGTTTGAAACCCAATACCTTAAACTCGATGTTAAACCTACCTTTGTGAATGAAAAATGAAACCCCATGAAGAGGGGATCACAACAGAACAAATCCCATGTGATTTGGCTAAAAATGAGCATTTACGACCAGTTTACAGGTTTGATTATCAAGCCTTCAAACGAGCAAACAGAGACCTTTTAATTGCTTAATCGAATGCCAAAACAATCCTTGATGTTTTAGCAGTAATTTAAACTAAAAACAGTAAGAAATCAGCAAGCTAAAATGCACGAAATTGAAAAAAATGAAAACCTACAACTAGGGCAACGTAGGGGAAGAAGGGAAGAAGAAGATGAATAGTAACAGTTCGGGTTTGGGTCAAATCGGGTTCGGGTCAGAACCCGACCCATCGCATAAAACAGTTAAGTAGGACGGTGTCGTTTTGGCTTATGTTTTAATTTTTAAAACGTTAGGGCTGACGTCATCATGAAGTCAGCATCACGTGTAAAACCGACCAGACCGGTTGGTTTACAAAGGGACCAGACCAGTTCACTTTAAATTGGACCGAACCCACTAGTTTTCTATTTTAATTTGAAATAAATAAACCAAGACTTTTCCTATTTACGGTTTGACCCCAGAATTTCTAAAAAATTCTACTGTGGCCCAATTGATGAGAAGTTTATGCGATTATACCCCTGGAAAAATAATTAAATAATTTATTTAATTATTTAATAAATAAAGTAAAATTACTATTTTGCCCCTAGGTCATATATGAAGCAAATGAAGTCCAAATTAAACATATGAATAGTGTATTTTAACTATTTTCAATATTCTGAGACTAATGGCGAGGTCCGTTTTATGAAACGGGGTCCTGAAAAATAAAGACACGTAAAGGGGTAAAATGACCAAAATACCCCTAGTACCCTAAGAGCCAAATTTAAATCAGGGAAGGTTTAAATTGACTTTCTTTGACATCCCGTACTCAATAATGGAGTCCAAATTATGAAACGAAGTACGGAAAAACATGACACGTAAATAGGTAAAATCAACATTTTTCCCTTTTCATACAAAAGTCCGAATTAAATTCTAGGAAAGCCTAAACTGACTTTCTTCGACGTTCCGGACTCAATGGAAGAGTCTATTCGACCAAAAGAAATGTCTAAAATAAAAGACATAAAATTTGATGAATAGCATCTGTCAGATGACTATAAACTAGAATATCACCGAAGTACTAAACTAAGGCACATACGAGGAAATAAGATACGAAAAGACGCGAACGTAAACATGTGAAGTAAATAAAATTAAATTAAAGTTAATGGAGCTACCAGAAGAGTATAAATCGAAATAAATTAAATTTCTAACACATTAAATTATGTCATAGGTTAAGAGTACGAGTTAAATTAAGTACATATAAAATTATGAAATCGTTTTAGGATCTAATACGAACTAAGCATAAGTTAAGCAACATCAATAGGTGTTATTACGGTGAATGTGAAGTTAATGAGGTTATTATGAATTGTTCTTAGGAACTACAAAGGAAGTAGGAAAGCGCATTATTAGCACTAACCCTAAAGGACCGAGGTGAGTAACCCTATATTTGAAGTGGAGATTTAACTCCATGGATTTGAAAAGGTTTTAAGTTCAAAGATATGAAGTGTTTGAATTCTCAAACTCAGTATTTACATGATTCAGTTTTAAATTGTTCTATCTTTATAAACTCTATTATGACATGCTCAGAGAATGGTTTCTGTCATAGTTTTCTTAAAACATATTTCAGCATGTCTAAAGTTTTAAATGCCAAATTATGTAAAGTGTTTTGAATTTGTTTATATCAAGTGTTTAAAGGATTTGTTATGAAATTACGTACATGATGTTTTAAATGTTCATGAGAAGCACCTATTTGAAGAAGTCATGTATTAAATGTATGTGAATGTAAGAAAAGTTGTGCATAAGCACCACGTATTTTATGAGTTTCTTCAAAATTAAATTAATCCGAAATCTGATAGGATATTGAGTTGTATAGAACTCGATTGACTGTCAACTGCCAGGTAACAGGATCTAATCCCCCAAGCAAAAGATATATTCACGAAACGTAAAGTGGGAATCTGGTTCGAAACGGATTCTATTAATGAAAAGTGATAAGAAAATGTATTGGAAATGGAAGCAGGTTTTACCCTCATTTTCATAGTACATATTTATGTGTTTTAAAGTTTATATACTTTATTGACGAAGTACGAGTTTAGCTGGAATACTTTTAATGTTTTAAAGCTATCTGTTTTATGAAATGCATATGTTTCGAGTTATATACTCTATTTGACGAAGTACAAGTTTAGCTTGAATACTTTTAATATTTCAAAGCTATCTGTTTTAAGAAATGCATATGTTCTATGTTCAAGTATACGAGCAATTGGCAGTGAATGTTTTACAAACTCTTATGTACTAAACCACTACTAATTGAAACCCCATGACGAATGCTGGAATTACTCACAAGCTTAGAATAGCTTACCCGAATTTTTATTCGGACCCCCCTTTCAGGTGATTAGCAACATCTTGATTAGAGGACGATGATGATGAATCTGTTGTTTTTGGAAGTTATGTTCAAGTAGTTCTCTTGTCTAACACTACGAGATTTAAGTGTGAAATTTGTATTAATAAAGTGGTACCCTGTTATGTATAAGCCCCACGGGGCAATTAAACATGTATTGTTTATAAAGTCTTTAAGTTTTTAGTTATACTCTGAATGTTAAGTCTTTAAGTTTTTAGTTATACTCTGAATGTTAAATCATGTATGCTATGTAAAGAGCGGCAGTACCGGACGGATGTGCGTAATTCAAAAATAAGAAAAGAAAAGAAAAAGTTTTTCACGCTTCCGCAATCACATGTCGCACATTTATTCAATACCGCTGCTTATATGAGCCTTCGCCCTAAGGTCCCCGGGCCTGAGGGTGGCGGTCGCGATGCGAGATCCGCACAGGGTGGGTCTCAGGCCGTGACACCGAGAGCCTCATCTATAATATGATATCCCATGAGGGGTCAACTCAACTGCTGGTATGACATAATGCTAATGTAAGGAACAAGATTTAAGGCATGGCATATGCAAGTGTACATTTATAATCTACATGCATTCTAATTCATCAATACAATGCAATAGAAATATGTGTGACACACACATGCAAACTCTATGCCACACCCATATCTCGTTTCACAGTTCTTCCCCGTTGGCATGCAAGTACCAATGTATGTCTTGCTTCATGGTCCGGACCTCGTTGGCTTGTGAGTACAAATGGCCAATTTTGGGTTTTTCACCACAAGATCTGCACCCTCATAATGCATAGCACCAAAGTGCTCAACTCACACCATGTTTCTAAGGATTCACACTATGCTAACATGCCTTGATTTTTCTATGCAATTCCAATGAAGTATTTCATCAAACACATGGTATATGCCTTAAACAATGCAATGTACTTAAAGCAACTTTAACTTTTATATCACAAAACTTTGGCTACATGAACCTAACATGTAATTCAATCAATTTCACAAATAAACACATTACACATTCACAACCTTAACAGTTTCTCAAAGATCATAAAATACATAAAGTACC
This sequence comes from Nyssa sinensis, assembly GCA_008638375.1. NCBI lineage: Eukaryota > Viridiplantae > Streptophyta > Magnoliopsida > Cornales > Nyssaceae > Nyssa > Nyssa sinensis. Next base: position 33,779,222 of record CM018046.1, read on the forward strand.
AACACATGCAATAAATCATAGCTCTCAACCCACAAGAGTTTTTCTATATGAACATAAGCTAGAATGCAATGATCAAACATATAAACAAGTTACATGTTCATCACTTTGACAAATTCTCAAAGAACACATAGGTACATAAACTACCAACTCTAGGTTTTCAAAGCAACTACCAACTAAATGACTTTCTAACAGCGAGTAAATATATAAATCATTCAATCAACATATAAAACACTCTTAAACTTAACCTTATTCCTTACTTAGGAAAATATCATACCTAAAAGGGTTTTTCTCAATCCTAGGGAGTTGTGTTTACTGTGCAGCCGAACCAATCAATGAGAATGTAGCCCTTGACATGGGAAACAACTTTCTAGAAGGAAGTCTTGTGAAAATCCAAGCCTAGAAGTGTGTTTTGGAAGCTTGAAGATTGGAAAACCTATGTTTTCTCTTCATTTTTCTCCCATACGTGGCTGCTTCTGCTTCTCCAAACCATTTCTGTCATTTTTTTACACTAAGTTTTGTATTTATAGTCAAGAGGCAAAGGGGGCAAAATGACTCTTTTGCCCTTAATGAATTCAAGACCCCGTTACACTACAACCCATCCCGAAACGCCTCAATTCGATATTTTACTTTAGCCAAAGTTCTTAAAATTATTTAAAATCAAAATTTTAAAAAAAAATTATTTTCACCTGCGGCAGGGTTTGGCCAGTTCCACTTGGGCCACCCTGGATGCCCTTTTGGTCTAATTTTTCAAACTATTTCTAATTAAGCTCAAATTCACACAGGATGTGTATTTTAATATTCTAAGCATATTGATCTTCTATGGCATACTCAAATTATGCTCCTAAACATGACTTATGCCTAATGATGCATGTATAGCACCCTACCGGCAAACAGTGCATGAATAGTGCCCTACCAGCAAAAACAAAAAAAATTTCTTGATTTTTCAGATCTTTACATCCTTCCCCCATTAAATAAATTTCATCCCAAAATTTAGAAATGTGCCTCTAAGAATAAACAACTTCGGATCCCTAGCGCAGACCTCAGCCTCGTGCTCCCAAGTGGTCTCCTCGACCCCGTGATGGCTCCAAAGAACCTTGATCAAAGTAATGGTCTTGCCTTGAAAAACTTGTTCCTTAGAGTCCAATATCTCTATAAACCTATCATCATAGGAAACATTACCTTACACTTCAAGATCAAACCAATCGAGTTCATGTGAAAGTTAGTCTCATACTTCCTCAACATCGACACATGAAAGACATCGTGAACCCCAAATAACTGTGGCGGTAATGCCAACTGATAGGCCACTTCTCCAATACCTCTTCCAATCAAGATCTTACAAGGACCTATAACACTTCTGTTGAGTTCTCTATTAATTAAAAGAACTCGTCAATCATATGAAACTTATCACATTAGTTTCAATCTAACTTGATTTAGGTACTGTAATCAACACAATCAGGAACTATTCTACACATCAGATTTATCATTTAGTCTTCTCGTCATAAGTCCTCGAATTGAGTTTTCAACTCATATAATTTCACAATCATCACAAGATACATTATCAAACGATTCTATAGAGAACTCACTCCCTCTACAATAGCAATTTCCCAAATGAATCATCAGAATGTCCCAAACTAATTCATCACCATTAGTGTTCACTCATTACGTAAATTTATGATTATAATCCATCATCCATCAACTTGGGAAAAACAAAACAGAATGGGCATGCATCAACCCTACTAATAAAATGACTTCTATCGTGAAATAAATGTTATGACATGGAAATTTTTTTTTTTTATTAATGGTTATTGAATTTTTTTATTTTTGTTATTATTATTATTATTATCATTATTATTATTATTATTATTATTATTATTATTATTATTATTATTATTGTTATTAAAATGGAATGTGTGATTATATGTGATGTGTATCATGTATGCATGGATATAAGTATGTATATATATATATATATTATTTAATTTTGTGTACATGTATATGGGTATGTGTATAGGTAAGTGTAGCATGTATGTGTGTGTGGAATATTATATATATATATATGAGTACATGTATGGATGGATGTATATGAAAGTGTATATGAGTATGTATATGTATATAAATGCATTTGGCAGTGTGTGTGAGTGTAGCAGACCTAGTGTGTGAGGTGTGTAGTGTCGGCTGAGTGTGTGTGTGTTTGGTGTGTGTCTAGTGTGTGATAAGTGAAATATATATATATAGGCTAGTGTAGAGCAGCTTTGCATTAAATGCAAAGCTGCATTTTGGGGGAAGGAAAGTGGCTGAATACAGAGGGGGAAGAAGTCAGGGAAAGGGGCTAGAGAGAGAGAGACGTGTGAGAGTGGGTTTGTGATGTATAAGGTTGGTCTCGGGTGGGAAGAAAAGAAAAAGAAAGAAAAGAAAACTGAGAGCAAGGGTGAGAGAGAGTTCTGAAAGGAGAAGAGGTCTGTGAAGCTGATTCAAGCTTGGAACAAGAAGGGTGGAAGAGGGCACGGCTAGAGAGAGAAACAACAGGAAAAACCGTGAGTGATTCTTTCTGTTTTGATTTTTTTTAAAGCATGCTAATTGATTTAATGTATAGGGTCTTAGAGAGCATAATGTAGGGATTATTTTGCAAAAAGAATGAGAAGAAATGGTTGAGAAACTAGGGAGAAATCTTAGGTTGCAGGTCACGGCCATGATAGGTGGGTGTTAACATTTTATGTGCAAAACCTTGTTTGGTTGTTGGGAAAATAGTCCCCTTGAGTGCAGAAATACATTAGGATAAAAATGGGAGAAAAACCGTGACCAAACAGGGACAAAAATGAAGAGGAAAGGGTCGGCCGGAGTTTTGACTGAGGGATTGACCCTCTATTTCGTGGAGATTGGGAAGGTTTGGAGGGAAATGGAGGGTGGATATGGAATCTACGCGAAAAACCCTAGAAAAACACATTTTAAAAAGTTAAAAATGTCGCCGGAGATCGGTCGCCGGCGCCGGAGAAGGCGCCGGAAAGTCGGGGAAGAAGGGGGTGACCGGGTCGGGTTCTGGGTCCGGGTCGGGTCCGGTTCGGGCTGGGCTGGACCGCCCCTGCCACGTGTCGCGTGGATGTTTTAAATTAAAAAGAGATTGGGACTGTTTGGTTCCTAGGATAAGAAATTGAAATTGAAATTTGAATTGGGGGATGAGGATATCCTATTCCAGGTTTGAGGGATAGCCACTGTTTGGCTATCCATAGGGAGAATAAGACTTTCTTAAATTACAAATTGACCCCCCTAACTTTTAGTTATTATAAATTGACCCAGAACTTACGGAAATTATGAATTGACCCTCCAACTGTTAATAATTATGTTTTGACCCTCATGAATAAAATATTAATAAAATATTAATTAAATTAATTAATTAATTAATTAATTTAATTAATTAAATATTCAAAAATATCCCGAAGTCCAAATGGGACAAGTCATTAGTGTATTTTGACTATCTCAACCCTTCTGAGACCAATGGTGAGGTCCGTTTTACGAGACGGGGTCCCAAAAAATAAAAGACCCGTAGAAACCTTTAAAATTACCAAAATGCCCTTGGATTAAAGTACAGTCAAACGAACTCAGAATTAAATAAACAAATAGTGAAACTTTACTATCTCGAGCATTCCGGACTCAACCGTGGAGTCCGATTTGTGAAAAGAAGTCACAAAATGTGAGGACCCGTGAAAAGTGCAAAATGACTTTTTTACCCTTTTGAACCCAGATGTCCGAATTGAGTTCTACGAAAACCTAAACTTATTTTCTTCAATGTCCTAAAACCAATGGTAGAGTTTAATTTAGCAGAATAGAAACCTATGAATTAAAGACATAAAATTTGATGAATAGCATAAATTCAAATGACAATAGACTGAGTTGTAATTTATGCTTTTAGGGACACTGACAGGACAAGAGAGGGCGATCTGATCTCCTGCATTTTCATTTGCCGGTTCAGTTACATTAGTGCACGATCTTCTAGGGTTGATACCAACCCATCAGGTATGGTGTTTTGCTAATGTTAGAAATGAAGTTAAGTTAGGAATATTTGTAAATGACTGGGATGCTGTATGTGTTTATTCGTAATGTGTTTACCTGATTATTTGGAATTGGTTGTTCACATGTTATGTGTTACTTGCAAGTTTAATAAAGTGAAGAACATGAATTATGATGTATGAACACATGAGATATGCATGTATATGAAACTGACTGGTGATTTATTTATTATTGTTAGAGCATGTTATATTATTGAGATCCATGTTCATTGAGATTGCATTGGCATATTGGCATATGATGAATTCTTCGAGAACATGGCGTGGGTAAGCACGTGGTGCTTTGCATTATGAGGGTGTAGATCCTATGGTGAAAAACCCAAAATTGGCCATTGCATTGGTACTCCGTAGCTATCGAGGAGTACCCGTAAACGAGACATGGGTGTGGCATAGAGTTGTGCATGGGTGTGTCAAGCATACTATTTATATATATTACTGCGATGCTTGAATGTCATTTAGAAATAAATGTACACTTTGCACCTGCCACGCCTTAGCTTTATTTTTGGCATTAGCATTTCATCATACCAGCAGTTGTGCTGACCCATTCGTGGGCAACATTTTTCAGATGAGGATCCTTCAGCCACGTGAGACTCTGTGATGCCCTGATAGGGCGAAGCACAGGATATATTTGTGATCCATGAGACTTGTATTTTGTTATGTAAGGGCTTAAGCCCGAATGACCGATGAACGATGTATTGTATATTATTTTATGTATTGATGAGAATGGACACGTGTTTAGTGAATTTGATTACTTTTGTCCTTTTATTTATTTCATTTCTGTCTCGTCAGTCGCGCCTCGGGTTTGCAGAAATTCGGGGCGTGACAACGTGGTATCAGAGCTTCGGTTCGAATACCTAGAGACTGTGGGGTGTTGTTTAACACCATGAGACCCTAGAGAAAAGAATGAGACTTAGTGTGAACTGTTAGCAGCATGTGATAGGATTTTATGTGCTACGTGATTATGTGTCTTGATGCACGCCTCATTGTAATTATGTGAAAAGGTGATATTGAATTTTTCTCTTGGATTTGTAGATATGCCTCCTAGACGAGCTCCTACGAGAGGCAGACCACCCAGACGGGGCAGGGGTAGAGGTACACTTAGAGGTGCTGCCCAGCCTCGTCGTGGCAGATCTAGAGATGATGCCCCTATTCCAGATGTAGTTGAGGAGGTTGTTACCCCAACTGCCGCACCTGAGCATAGTGTAGCTGAGGAGGGTATTGCTCCAGCCCCTGTGGAGGAGGTGGGGCAGACTATTGGCGCCAGAGATTTGGCGACCATTATACAGGAGTGCTTCCGTGCTATGCAGGAGGCCAGGACCACTGATGCCGAGGCCAGGGCTGCTGATGCCGAGGTCAGGGCTGCCGATGCTGAGGTCAGAGTGATAGGTGGAGAGACCAGAGACACCTTCGTCATGAAGGCGTTTCAGCGGATGAGGTCGCCGTCATTTGCAGGACAGCCTGATCCTTTAGCAGCCGAGGAGTGGCTGGACCAGATTGTGAGGATCCTGGACTCACTAGGGATCGTCGAGCCATATTTGAGGATCCGATGTGCCACCTTCCAGTTCACCGGATTAGCGAGCCAGTGGTGGAAGGTATCTGTAGGGAGGATTAGCAGATTCGGAGAGGGATGGGATGCATTTGTGGCCATGTTCAATGACCACTACTTCCCAGCGACTGCTCGGGTCGGATTCAGGAGAGAGTTTGAGACCCTACTCCAGAGGGACATGACCGTGACGCAGTATGAGTCCCAGTTTACCGCATTGGGCAGGTTTGCCCCGCACATTATTGGGGTGGAGGAGCTGAGAGTCTACCATTTTCTAGAGGGGCTGAAGACCTCTATCAGGGATAGACTGGCGGGTCACATCATTGACACTTACGAGGAGGCTGTGATCAGGGCCACGAGGGTAGAGAGGGAGTTGGCAGCTCTCAGAGGGATCAGGGAGTCCCGGGCTCAGACCAGACCAGCCACAGCACTAGCACTTACACTAGCTCAGCCTACTGTGACCGTCCCAGTTCACTCTGGTAGGAGGCCGGTGAAGAGGTTCCGGGGCAGTACCTCTTCTCCATCGACATCCCAGAGGCCTACATAGTTTTTAGCTTCCCAGCCTACTATGTCCATCACTCCTCGAGGAGGGGCACCACCGATGGCCATTACTTGTTACCAGTGTGGACAGCTTGGCCACAGGATGGCTGATTGCCCACAGAGAGATCCTAGTCAGGGATCAGGGATAGGGCCAAGCCAGCTACCACCTCCATCCCACTCTCAGAGTCAGGCTTGGAGGGCCACACCAGTGTGCTATACTTGTCATCAGCCGGGCCATATCAAGGCCCACTGTCCTCAGGGGCAGACTTCCCAGAGCGCACCGAGGTCCCACTATTTCCAGCCCACCCAGGTGCCTTTACCCCAGACGCAGCACCTTACTATCAGCCAGCATCTTCGGCATTAAGTGTTAGAGCTCTAGCCCCGAGAGGGGGAGGACAGTAGGGGCAGACAGGGGGAGGCAGACAGGGTCAGACCGTACAGGGCAGAGTGTACGCGGTCGCTACCCTAGAGGCTTCTACTGCTGGGCCATCAGTAGTGCGAGGTAACTTTCTTATGTTCAGTTCATGGGCTAGCGTGTTGATAGACTCTGGTGCATCGCATTCTTTTATATCCACTGCATTGGCCATGTCATTGGGGTTGACTATAGATCGGATGGATCCACCGCTACGTGTTGATAACCCTGTTGGGGGTAGTGTGACATTGACCAGGATTTGTAGGGGTTGTTCACTCGAGATAGCCGATCGTACTCTCTGCTTTGATTTTATTGTGCTTGATATGACTAGCTTCGACGTTATCTTGGGTATGGATTGGCTGTTTACTTTCCGGGCTAGTATCTATTGTTTCAGGGGGAGAGTTACGGTATGCACCCCTGAGGGGGATTGTTTTTATTTCACGGGAGATCGTGGAGACTTCTTGGTACCACCCTTGTACGACTCTAGGAGTTGGGGAGCCCATAGCTATATGTTGGCTAGTATGATTACAGGGGATAGTGAGGCTACAGGGGTTGTGTTACCACTGGTGGTAGAGGAGTTTCCTGATGTTTTTCCCGACAGCTTGACTAGCTTACCCCCGAGGCGGGAGGTGGAGTTTACCATCGAGCTTATCCCCGGTACTGTACCCATATCTATCCCACCATACCGCATGGCTTCAGCAGAGTTGAGAGAACTGAGGGAGCAGCTGACTGACCTTCAGGGTAAGAGGTTCATCCGTCCTAGCACTTCTCCTTGGGGTGCCTCAGCACTCTTTGCGAAGAAGAAGGACAGGACGTTGCGGTTATGTGTGGACTACCGGAGGCTGAACCGGGTGACTATTAAGAACAAGTACCCGTTACCCAGGATCGATGACTTGTTTGATCAGTTGAGAGGTTCGAGATGCTTCTCGAAGATTGATCTTCGATCTGGGTATCATCAGTTGAGAGTGCGAGAGGAGGACATGGCGAAGACAGCCTTCCGCACTCGCTATGGTCACTTTGAGTTTGTGGTGATGCCATTTGGTGTGACGAATGCCCCAGCGGCATTCATGGACTTGATGCACCGTGTCTTTGGCCAGTACATAGATCAATTCGTGGTGGTGTTTGTGGACGATATTTTGATTTACTCACCTTCTGAGGATGAGCATGTTTTCCACCTATAGACTGTGTTACAGATTTTGAGAGAGCATAGGCTATTTGCCAAGCTCTCCAAGTGCGAGTTCTGGCTCCAAGAGGTACAGTTCTTGGGCCACGTTGTATCTGTGAGTGGAGTATCTGTTGACCCTTCTAAGGTTGACTCTGTTATGAGCTGGGAGAGGCCGAGGAATGTATTTGAGATACGGAGTTTCTTGGGGTTAGTAGGGTACTACCGCCATTTTGTGGAGGGATTTTCTCGCCTTGCCGCGCCGATGACTCGGCTGACGCGCAAGGGCATCAAGTTTCAGTGGACCGACGACTGTGAGCAGTCATTTCAGGAGCTGAAGAGGAGATTGACTTCAGCTCCCGTCCTGATTATCCCCGAGGGAGGCCTGGGTTATACAGTGTACTGTGATGCTTCCCGAGAGGGACTGGGTTGTGTATTGATGCAGGAAGGCCGGGTAGTAGCTTATGGTTCTCACCAGTTGAAGAGCCATGAGAAGAACTACCCCACCCACGATTTAGAGTTGGCTGCCGTCATCTTTGCACTGAAGAGTTGGCGACACTATTTATATGGGTTGAGATTTGAGGTGTTCTCGGATCACAAGAGCCTCAGGTATATTTTTACGCAGAAGGATCTAAACCTTCGACAGAGAAGATGGATGGAGTATCTAGAGGATTACGACTTTGACCTTCAGTACCATCCTGGGAAGTCCAACGTCGTAGCTGATGCACTCAGTCGGAGGCCGAGGAGCACCTTAGCCAGCCTAGCCATCAGAGAGTGGGAGATGATGGGAGCTATTGGGGAGTTTGACTTAGAGCTTACCGAGTTTGAGGGACACGCCACCCTATTCAGCTTGTGTGTACAGCCTACCCTTCTGACCAGAGTTATAGAGGCACAGTTGCTGGATACTGAGGCCGAGCAGATTATGTCACGACCCGAAACCCACCCTCTACGGATTACCGGATCGCGACCGCCGCCCCGAGACCTGAAGGCCCCGAGACAAGGCTCGCATCTGCAGCGGTATCGAATAGATGTGCTACACATGATTGCGGAAGCGTGAAAAACTTTTTCTTTTCTTTTCTCATTTTAAATTATACACATCCGTCCGATACTGCTGTTCCATACATAGCATACATGGTTACACATTCAGAGTATAACTAAAACTTAAAGACTTCATACATTAATACAATACATATTCAGTTGCCCTGAGGGCTTATTACATATTCTTACTTGTCTATTAATACAAAACGTACCACTAATGTTCATAGGTTCTTCAAAAGAAATTACTTAAACACATTCTTCCAAAAACAACTAGACTCATCGTTATTGTCCATAAGACCCTGTCTGCTGCATCACCTGAAAGGGGGGTCCGAACAAAGTTCGGGTAAGCTAATCTAAGCTTGTGAGCAATTCCAGTGTTCGTCATGGGGTTTTCAATTAGCAGTGGTTTTTAGTACATAAGAGTTGTAAAACATTCACTGCCAATTGCTTATACAATTTAGAATACAAAGTACATGCATTCTTAAAACAGATAGCTTTGAAACATTTAAAGTATTCAAGCTAAACTCGTACTTCGATAAATAGAGTATATAACTCAAAACATATGCATTTCAAATACCTTGGAAACATTTAAGATATCCAAGCAGAACTCGTACATCATCAGATAAATATATAACTTAAATCACATCAATATGTATTTGAAAATGAGGGTAAAACCTGCTTTCATTTCCAAAATCACTTGTCATCTTTTCTCTTTAATTAGGTGGAATCTGTTTCGAACCAGACTCCCATTTTACTGCCAATACTGCCGATCTCATTTGCCTGGGGGATTAAATCCTGCTGCCGGGCATTTATTGTTGAATCCCGAAGGATTTCAACGTCACATGGGGTGGTACTTAGTACCGTTTATCTTGTAAAACATTTATCACATAACTTCTTCAATAGATACTTTCATGAATATTTAAAACATGAAATGTATAATTTCTACAATAGAATTTCAAATACTTGTAACTATCAAATTCAGGATATTTAACATAATTTGGCATTTAAAACTTTAGACATGCTGAAATATGTTTTAAGAAAACTATGATAGATACCAATCACTGAGCATGTCATAATAGAGTTATAAAACAGTACAATTAAAAGCTGAATCATGTAAATACTGAATTTGAAACTTCAAATACTTCACATCTTTGAACTTAAAACTTTTTCAAATCCATGGAGTTAAATCTCCAATTCAAACATAAGGTTACTCACCTTGATTCTTTAGGGTTAGTGCTAAAAATGTGCTTTCCCACTTTCCTTGTAGTTCCTAAGAACAATTCATAAACACCTCATCAACTTCACATTCATTGTAATATCATCTCGATATTCCTTAACTTATGCTTAAATCGTATTAGATCCTAAAATGATTTCACAATTTCATAGGTACTTAATTTAACTCGTACTTGTGACCTATGACATAATTTAACGTGTTAGAAATTGAATTTATTTCAATTTATACTCTTCTGGGAGTTCCATTAACTTTAATTTAAAGTTATTTATTTGACATGTTTACGTGTCGTGTCTTTTCGTATTTCGTTTCTCGTACTTGCCTTAGTATTAGTACTTTGGCATTACTCTAATTTATAGTCATCTGACAGATGCTATTCATCAAATTTTATGTCTTTTTATTTTAGACATTTCTTTTGGTCGAATAGACTCTACCATTGAGTCCGGAGTGTCGAAGAAAGTCGGTTTAGGCTTTCCTAACATTTAATTCGGACTGTTATATGTAAAAGGACAAAATGGTCATTTATCATTTTACGTGTCACATTTTTCTGTACTTCATTTCGTAATTCGGACTCCATTATTGAGTCCGGGATGTCAAGGAAAGTCAATTTAGACCTTCTCTGATTTCATTTTGGCCTTAGGGATACCGGGGGTATTTTGGTCTTTTTACCCCTTTACATGTCTTATTTTTTCGAGACCCCATTTCGTGTTGTGGACCTCACCATTGGACTCAGAAGGTCCAAGATAGTAAGAATACACTAATAACTTGTTAATTTTGGTCAAGGGGTATTTTGGTCGTTTACCCCTTACGTGTATTTATTTTTTCGGGCCCCGTCTCGTAAAACAGACCCTACCATTGATCTCAGAATGTCCAAAATATTAAAATTACACTATTCATATGTTTAATTTGGACTTCGTTTGCTCTATTTATGCCACAAGGGCAAAATAGTAATTTAACCTTATTTATTAAATAATTAAATTAATTATTTAATTATTTTTCAGGGGCTTTATTGCATAATATTTCCCTCAATTGGGCCATAGTAGAGTTTCTCAGAAACTCTGGGGTCAGTTCGTAATAACCAAAAGTCTTGGTTTATTTCATTTTAAATAAAACAGAAAACCAGAGGGTTTAGTTAAATTGGAAGTGAACCGGTCCGGTCTGGTTGTAAACCAACCGGTTCAGTGGGTTTATGACATAATGCTGACGTCATGATGACGTCAGCCCTGATGCTTTAGAGTTTAAACAAAACGTTGCCGTTTTAAATAACCCATAATCGGATGGATCCGGATTTAACCCAGGCCCGATCCGAACCATAGCCCGACCCGACCCGAACAGTGTCGTCTTCCCCACGAGATTGACACTGTTCACACCGAACCCTAATTTTTTTCAGTTTGATTTTCGTGATGATTTACAATGCCATTTTCTCTGTTTTCTTTTCCAAACTCTTTCTATCATCTTAATACATGTTTTTGCATTAATTTAAAGCTTCGAATATGGTTCAATCGTTGGGTTTAAGTCATGATAACCCGAACTGTAAGTCGGTCATACATGCTTATTTCTGGGCCAAAACCCTTGGGGTTTGTTTCTTTATGATCTATTTTTCATGTAGTTTAAATTTCCATTTTCATATACTCGTTTAGATGGGGTTTCGAAAGGTTGGTCTCCACACCCGTATCCTGCAACTGATTATTTGAGGGTTAGTTTTTGAGCTTTTTGATCGCGGTCATGAGTTTTTATAACCCTCATAACTTCTTCTTGAAGCCTTGATAAGCCAAAGCAAGTTTAAAGGAAGTCGATTCAGACCTACCATGGGCAAGGTCTTCAATGGCTGTCCTAACTGGGTTTCGTGTTTTTAGGTGGTTTGAAGCTCAAAATCCATAGGTAAACAAGTCTAAATATGTTCTACATATCATATATATAAAATGAAAGCTTTAAATCAGTTTATATATAGAGAAATTCTAGAGAGAGAAAATACTGGTTTGTGTTCTCTCACCTTTTTTCCTTCGGTTTTCTCCCTTTCTTCTTGCTTTGAATCCTTCCTTAGCTTCTCAATTCTTCTTCTTTTGGTTTCTTTTGCAAGAAGAAAGCATGGTTTGCATGCTTGGGATTTTATAGAGAAAGTGACCGACCTCTCTCTCTCTACTGTTCTCTCTCTCCCCTCATGACCTCATGGCCGAAACCCTTCACTTCTCAATTAATTTTCTTACACCAATTAATTTTACTTTTTCTCTATTCAGCTTTCTCTTTAATTTTTGCAAGATATTTTTACATATGTATATTATATATAATATATCACACACACCAACACATGGAGACACACACATTAGCCGACACACACACACACACTGCACTGTTCACACACTGTTCACATGTATATACATTATATATATATAGATATTCTTCCTTGTGTACATGTATTTATATATATACATATTTATACACATTTCATAATATACACACACAATACACCATAATGTGTGTATATGTGGGTTTATTTATATTTAATTTTAACAATTAAATATATTCCAATATTATACATTAATTAATTATTTAATTAATTAACTTTTCTCTTTGGTGTAAAAACTTTTACACAACTTTTTCATTGTCTCGTAATGCGTGCCATATGACCCGGTATCCCGAGTTGGGATATCACAGATTAGGGCACGGATTGCTAGCCCTGAGGGATTTGAGGGATGGACAGTCCATTCTGACCTTGGTTTGAGATACAGGGGTAGAGTCTTCGTTCCCGAGTCTCTTAGGACTGATGTCCTTAGGGATTTCCACCATTCACGCTTAGCGGTGCACCCAGGGGGCACCAAGATGTATCATGATCTGCGCCGTCAGTATTAGTGAACTGGGATGAAGGCAGATGTAGCACAGTTTGTGGCTAGGTGTCTCACGTGCCAGCAGGTGAAGGCTGAGCACCAGAGGCCTGGAGGTTTGCTACAGCCATTACCGGTAGCCGAGTGGAAGTGGGAGCATGTTACCATGGATTTCGTGATGGGTCTTCCGAAGTCACCTAGGGGCCATGATGCGATTTGGGTTATTGTGGACAGGCTGACGAAGTCCGCCCATTTCTTACCGATCAGAGTGACTGACTCATCAGACGCCCTCAGTAGGTTGTACATTCGAGAGATAGTACGACTACATGGGGTCCCGGTATCCATAGTTTCTGACAGAGACCCACGTTTCACTGCACGGTTCTGGCAGAGCTTCCAGACAGCCTTAGGGACCCAGTTGCAGTTTAGTACTGCCTTCCACCCACAGACAGATGGCCAGTCAGAGCGCACTATTCAGATCTTGGAGGATATGCTCAGGGCCTGTGTCATGGACTTTAGAGGTAGCTAGGAGGACCACCTTGCCTTGGTCGAGTTTGCCTACAACAACAGCTACCAGTCCAGTATTGAGATGGCACCATTTGAGGCACTGTATGGTAGGCCGTGCCATTCCCTAGTGTGTTGGACTGAGGTTGGAGAGACAGCTGCCTTAGGACCTGATATTGTTCGTGAGACCACGGACAAGATACAGGTGATCAGGCAGCGATTGCTGACAGCCCAGAGTCGCCAAAGGAGTTATGCAGATAGGAGGCGGCGGCCCTTGGCATTTAAGGTAGGGGACCATGTGTTCCTCAAGGTATCTCCCAGACGGGGTTTGAGGAGATTTGGGCGCGGTGGGAAGCTGTCGCCACGATTTATAGGCCCCTTTGAGATTCTTGGGAGGGTTGGTGAGGTGGCTTATAAGCTGGCCTTACCACCACAGCTATCTGGAGTTCACGACGTCTTCCATGTATCCATGTTGAGGAAGTACCATCCTGACCCCTCACATGTACTTGACTGGGTAGATCTTCAGTTAGAGGGGGATGCTTCCTATGACCAGAGACCCGTAGAGATATTAGACTCGAGGGACCAGGTTTTGCGAGGCAGGACCATCCCTTAGGTCAAGGTTCGTTGGAACCACCATGGGGTTGAGGAGGCTACTTGGGAGCGTGAGGCCGAGGTTCGAGTTAGATACCCCGAGTTGTTTGATCAGTGATATATTTTCTTTTGTTTTATGTTATTTTAAATTTCGGGACGAAATTTTTGTAAGGAGGGAAGGATGTTATGACATGGAAAATTTTTTTTTTTTATTAATGGTTATTGAATTTTTTTATTTTTGTTATTATTATTATTATTATCATTATTATTATTATTATTATTATTATTATTATTATTATTATTGTTATTAAAATGGAATGTGTGATTATATGTGATGTGTATCACGTATGCATGGATATAAGTATGTATATATATATATATATATATATATTATTTAATTTTGTGTACATGTATATGGGTATGTGTATAGGTAAGTGTAGCATGTATGTGTGTGTGGAATATTATATATATATATATGAGTACATGTATGGATGGATGTATATGAAAGTGTATATTAGTATGTATATGTATATAAATGCATTTGGCAGTGTGTGTGTGTGTAGCAGACCTAGTGTGTGAGGTGTGTAGTGTCGGCTGAGTGTGTGTGTTTGGTGTGTGTCTAGTGTGTGATAAGTGAAATATATATATATAGGCTAGTGTAGAGCAGCTTTGCATTAAGTGCAAAGCTGCATTTTGGGGGAAGGAAAGTGGCTGAATACAGAGGGGGAAGACGTCAGGGAAAGGGGCTAAAGAGAGAGAGACGTGTGAGAGTGGGTTTGTGATGTATAAGGTTGGTCTCGGGTGGGAAGAAAAGAAAAAGAAAGAAAAGAAAACTGAGAGCAAGGGTGAGAGAGAGTTCTGAAAGGAGAAGAGGTCTGTGAAGCTGATTCAAGCTTGGAACAAGAAGGGTGGAAGAAGGCACGGCTAGAGAGAGAAACAACAGGAAAAACCGTGAGTGATTCTTTCTGTTTTGATTTTTTTTAAAGCATGCTAATTGATTTAATGTATAGGGTCTTAGAGAGCATAATGTAGGGATTATTTTGCAAAAAGAATGAGAAGAAATGGTTGAGAAACTAGGGAGAAATCTTAGGTTGCAGGTCACGGCCATGATAGGTGGGTGTTAACATTTTATGTGCAAAACCTTGTTTGGTTGTTGGGAAAATAGTCCCCTTGAGTGCAGAAATACATTAGGATAAAAATGGGAGAAAAACCGTGACCAAACAGTGACAAAAATGAAGGGGAAAGGGTCGGCCGGAGTTTTGACCGAGGGATTGACCCTCTATTTCGTGGAGATTGGGAAGGTTTGGAGGGAAATGGAGGGTAGATATGGAATCTACGCGAAAAACCCTAGAAAAACACATTTTAAAAAGTTGAAAATGTCGCCGGAGATCGGTCGCCGGCGCCGGAGAAGGCGCCGGAACCCTACTGCCACGTCGCCGGAATGTCGGGGAAGAAGGGGGTGACCGGGTCGGGTTCTGGGTCCGGGTCGGGTCCGGTTCGGGCGGGGCTGGACCGCCCCTGCCACGTGTCGCGTGGATGTTTTAAATTAAAAAGAGATTGGGACTGTTTGGTTCCTAGGATAAGAAATTGAAATTGAAATTTGAATTGGGGGATGAGGATATCCTATTCCAGGTTTGAGGGATAGCCACTGTTTGGCTATCCATAGGGAGAATAAGACTTTCTTAAATTACAAATTGACCCCCCTGACTTTTAGTTATTATAAATTGACCCAAAACTTATGAAAATTATGAATTGACCCTCCAACTGTTAATAATTATGTTTTGACCCTCATGAATAAAATATTAATAAAATATTAATTAAATTAATTAATTAATTAATTAATTTAATTAATTAAATATTCAAAAATATCCCGAAGTCCAAATGGGACAAGTCATTAGTGTATTTCGACTATCTCGACCCTTCTGAGACCAATGGTGAGGTCCGTTTTACGAGACGGGGTCCCAAAAAATAAAAGACCCGTAGAAACCTTTAAAATTATCAAAATGCCCCTGGATTAAAGTACAGTCAAACGAACTCAGAATTAAATAAACAAATAGTGAAACTTTACTATCTCGAGCATTCCGGACTCAACTGTGGAGTCCAATTTGTGAAAAGAAGTCACGAAATGTGAGGACCCGTGAAAAGTGTAAAATGACCGTTTTACCCTTTTGAACCCAGATGTCCGAATTGAGTTCTACGAAAACCTAAACTTATTTTCTTCAACGTCCTAAAACCAATGGTAGAGTTTAATTTAGCAGAATAGAAACCTATGAATTAAAGACATAAAATTTGATGAATAGCATAAATTCAAATGACAATAGACTGAGTTGTAATTTATGCTTTTAGGGACACTGACAGGACAGGAGAGGGCGATCTGATCTCCTGCATTTTCATTTGCCGGTTCAGTTACATTAGTGCACGATCTTCTAGGGTTGATACCAACCCATTAGGTATGGTGTTTTGCTAATGTTAGAAATGAAGTTAAGTTAGGAATATTTGTAAATGACTGGGATGCTGTATGTGTTTATTTGTAATGTGTTTACCTGATTATTTGGAATTGGTTGTTCACATGTTATGTGTTACTTGCAAGTTTAATAAAGTGAAGAACATGAATTATGATGTATGAACACATGAGATATGCATGTATATGAAACTAACTGGTGATTTATTTATTATTGTCAGAGCATGTTATATTATTGAGATCCATGTTCATTGAGATTGCATTGGCATATTGGCATATGATGAATTCTTCGAGAACATGGCGTGGGTAAGCACGTGGTGCTTTGCATTATGAGGGTGTAGATCCTGTGGTGAAAAACCCAAAATTGGCCATTGCATTGGTACTCCGTAGCCATCGGGGAGTACCCGTAAACGAGACATGGGTGTGGCATAGAGTTGTGCATGGGTGTGTCATGCATACTATTCATATATATTACTGCGATGCTTGAATGTCATTTAGAAATAAATGTACACTTTGCACCTGCCACGCCTTAGCTTTATTTCTGGCATTAGCATTTCATCATACCAGCAGTTGTGCTGACCCATTCGTGGGCAACATTTTTCAGATGAGGATCCTCCAGCCACGTGAGACTCTGTGATGCCCTGATAGGGCGAAGCACGGGATATATTTGTGATCCATGAGACTTGTATTTTGTTATGTAAAGGCTTAAGCCCGAATGACCGATGAACGATGTATTGTATATTATTTTATGTATTGATGAGAATGGACGCGTGTTTAGTGAATTTGATTACTTTGTCCTTTTATTTATTTCATTTCTGTCTCATCAGTCGCAGCTCGGGTTTGCAGAAATTCGGGGCGTGACAATAAATATAATAGAAAACTGCACCCTTGAAGATCAATCCAACCACCATGTGGCCACAATAAGAAATAGTCATAACAAAATTTATAAAACTTTTATACTCTACTAAAGATCAAAAGTCATCAAATGCACTATTATAATTCTTAATAGTCAACCACTGTTCAATATTAATGTCTATAAGTAACTTTATCCCCCCCCCCCCGAGACGTACTATCTCTAACTAGTCATTACATTCCAAGAGTATCCACCAATATTGGTAGCAAATCATAACTCCAATATTAACAATAACTTACCATTTCTACTCACAATTCATTGAACGTTTACAAGATCATTCCATTTTCAAATTAAAATTTTTCATTCCCAAATTACATGTTAAACAAAAATTTGAAATTATACTCACCACAAGCTTGACCTAACTATGCCATTCACAATCCATTCTCTATATCAAACAACACGATCATCATTCTCCATCAACTAATAATTCAACAATCCAATTCCTCAAAGGATAAATAAAAAATGTTTTTCTCTGTATCCCAGGTATATTCCCTACACATTCCCACATATACAAAGTAATGGCAGGCGTTCATCTTTACCCTTTCTTATTCATCTCAATTATTTCATCTTAGTATAATTCCTTTCCATTCTCACCGCATATTGTTAAAAGTTTCTCACCTTCATCTTTCTAAGCTTTCGAGTTTTCAATTTCATGCACTATCCAAAGATATGTTCCAAAATGCAATATAACATGTAAGCACATATGTACCTAATCCATAGGTGTTTTAAAAATAAAATATGCACTACATGTGTCTTACACACCAAAGAATTTTAACATGCTTTTATCTATATCGACATACCGTACATGTCACATCCCGAACCCCACCCTACGTGGATGTCGAGGACGTGACTGCCAGTCGGTCGCGACGCGACCAACCAAAGGCAAATTCTGAACTTTTCGACGAATTGCACTCCAACTGTAGGGTCAGATGCAGCGGAATTTAAAACTTTTTCTTTGTATCACGGGAATGCAACTCACTTATCCATCATAAGTATATGTATCACAGAGCAAGACTAAATCCAATCAGTCAACAATTCTAATTTCAGAGCATATCTAAAATCAAGCATATAACAACAGAACATATCTAATATCTCTAGAGTACCATTAGTTCCATGAGCCATGTCTATCTAGTATATATCAGTCAAGTCAGTCATAACATACCACTCACCGGAATAACCAGGTTCAATCCATAATAAACCAGTCTCTACAATTCAGTGCCGTCAGATCCTTACTTGCGATGCCACTTGGCCTATTCACGTCATGTCATAGTACCTTCTAATCCAATGGAGGTAATTCCTGAAAAATGTCAGAATAATGGGTTGAGCTTAAATAAGCCCAGTGAGTAACACAGATTCCCTATCATGGGTTTCAAAACCAGTTTTGTGCTTCCAAGGCACATGGATAATTTAGTCATTTCAAAATAACTATTTTTATAAATCCATTTCATAAGCAGTCTAGTACAATAAAACAGAATCGAACAAACAATACAAACGGATCGGAACATGACATTACCAATCGGTCAGAACAATAACTATTGCTAATCTATCGGTCAAGACACAGACTCTTCATTAACGGAACGAATCATAACGGAACAGGACCATATATCAATCAAGACAGGCAGATCATCAACGGACGGAACATGTCGGAACCGGACGGAACATATCAATCGAGGCAGACATAACATTAACGGACGGAATATAACGGAATCGGACGGTAACAATACATCAGTCAAGCAAAGGCATATCGCGAACGGATAAAATTATAACGGAACTAAACGGAAACAATACACTAATCAAGACACAGGCAAATCATGAGCAGGACACAACATAACGGAACTGGGTAGAAACAATATAACAATCAAGTCAGGGACACATCACTGTCGGAACTAATCATAACTGGACTGAACAATATTTCAATCAAGACAGACGTATCATCAACGGACAATACACAACGGAACTGGACCATATATCAATCAAGGCAGACACATTATCAATGAACGGAACATAACAGAATCGAACAGAACAAAACATTAGTCAAAGCAAAGACATATCATCAACGGACAGATCATAACGGAACTGGACCATATATCAATCAAGGCGGACTTAACATCATTAACGGACGGAACATGTCAGAACCGGACGGAACGTATCAATCGAGGCAGACATATCATTAACGGACAGCACATAACCGAACTGAACGGAATTCCTAATTCGAAGGACACAAGCACATCACGTGGAATGTGGTACAAAAGGCGTACATTAAGTACATACATTTAAACAATATAGCATTCAGACAGTATACTATACAAAGCTGTACGATACAACAAAATGTTGTTCTTTGCCTATAGCACATGGTTTATTTAATCGTTTCAGAAATAATGGTTCAATATATCCATTTTATCTCAACAGTTCAAAACGGGCAAAACAGTACGGAATGCTAGCACAGGGATCAGGAATATAGTCAATTATTTAAAAAGACTAAAACCATGTCATAAGTGATATAGTACGGAAAGCATGCATTTAAATAATTGCACTTAAATAATTGCATTCAAAACAGATCAGTAAATCAAGGGACAGTATCAAAACAGTGTCAGAAGTTACTCACAAACTTTACGCTTATTTCCTTGCATAAATAATCCGATAACCTCCAGGTACGTCAGGCATCTCCATGTATATCCTGAATAATAATCATCAATCACAGACAGATCAGAACTCATCCATTCAGGTCTCATTCGTCATCTTAGGTATCTATCGGATTACCTAAGATAGCCTAGTAGCCTACCGCCCTTCCATTGGGTCTCACCCGAGGCTATTTCATTCTTTAATTAGGCTTAGCATTTATAAGGATTATATCCTAAGTCATTTAGACTTCAAAAGGATTATATCCTAAGTCATTTAGACTTCAATTGTTATCAGTCAGGCACTCATTCAACCTTAGGGGCAAAATGGTAATTTTACCATTCTTGTCCCGGACCCTGTCGTGGTCTTCGGAATAGTCTTTATATCTTAAGTACAAAGTTTTACATCCTTTGGACTCCAATCGGTATCAGTTAGGTTCTCATTTTAACCATAGGGGCAAAATGGTAATTTTTCCATTCTTATCCCGGACCCTATTATGGTCCTCAGAATATCCCATATATCGTATATATGAAGTTTTAAGTCTTTTAGACTTTAATCGGTATCAGTTGGGTACTTATTTAGTCTTAGGGGCAAAATGGTAATTTTGTCATTTTTGCCCCGGACCCTATCATGGTCCTCAGAACGTCCCATATATCTCATGTATAAATTTGTAAGTCCCTTGGACTTCATTTGGTATCTGGTTTAGATCGTCAAGACACATCGGTCATTTCTCGTTTTATGCGTTGACTGTCTCGGAGTCTTATTTAGCCCTTCAGTGTTCATAATTATCCCTATGATAATTTATCAGATCAGTTTGACCTTTATTCGACCTCTACTTTGCACTTACAGTGCTCAGGGGTATTTTGGTCATTTTACGTTTTGTGTAATTCTGACCCCGATTCGTCATCTAATCAAGTATACAGTCTCACCAGTGTCTGGGCTCCTACCGGTATCAGTTTCGTCCCAATCAGACTTTGTTTAGGTCTCGTACAGTATCAGGGGTAATTTGGTAATTTCATGTGTCGTATTTTTCGGCACGTCAGTTCACAAAATGGACCTCACCATTGGGTCCAAAGTGTCCAACATAGTGAAATTGGACTGTCTGTTATGTTTAATCGGCCCTGGGTATCATTAAGGGCAATTCAGTCATTTACACCTACGTGTCTGTATTTTTCGGGACCTCAGTTCATTAAACGGACCTCACCGTTGAGTCCAGAATGCCCAAGATAGTCAAAATAGGCTATCTGATATTTTTATTTGGGTCTGGGTACCATCAGGGGTAGTTCGGTCATTTATCACTTACGGGTCTGTATTTTTTGGGACTGTAGTTCAAAAATCGGACTGTACCATTGAGTCCAGAATGCTTGAAATAGTGAAAATACACTATTTATTTAATTTATTAGGACTCCGTTTGACATATTTAATGTCCAGGGGTAAAATTGTAATTTTACCTATTTAATAAAATAATTAAATAATCATTTTATTATTTAATTAATTACCAGGGGCTTAAATGTATAATTTATCCAAAATCTGGGCCACTGTGTAATTCTTTAAAACAGTGGGGACAAATCCGTAATTTTAGGAACTTTAGGGGTCAAAAATATAATTTCATAATTTAGGGGTTCAAACCCAAGGGTTCAATGGTTCACCAAATGAACCGGTCCAAAATCATCAAGAACCAACCGGTTCAGTTCCTTCAGGAAAACCGGAATTAAATATTCTAGTTAACCTCAATTTGCCCCCCTATCCGTGTTCAGGATTAGCCCAATCCCAATTTTAATTTGTTATCGCCGTAACCAAACAGGTAGGATCAGATTTTAAATTTAAAACATCAAACATCAAAACGGTGCAGTTTTATTAAAACAGTGGCACGGTCTTGAGGCGACACGTGTCCGAGTTGGCCCGGTTGACTCGGCTCAAGGCAGCGAGTCAACTCGGTCGTCTTCTTCATCAAATTACCCTCGGTTGCCCTAGTTTCTGCAGATTTCTTCTTCTATTTCGTGATGTTTCAAGCACGGATTATTCTTGCCTTCAGCCCCAATTTATTTTTGGGTATCATGCCAACAATTTGGCATTCATTTGGTGCTTTGAATCGAGCTCAATAGCTCGGTTCAACAGAGGATAACCGAACCTGCAATTCGATACCAAACCCTCATTCCTCAACCTTTTTCAGCGCGGTTTGTTGCTAAATGATCCTCATGGTATATAGTTTCATTCCCCATTCAATAAAATCGGTTTAAAGCATCCAAATCACAAATGGTATTTTGTGACCGAACCTGCAACTGAGTTGTTGGAGGGGTTGCATGGGGTTTTGGGGTCGCGGGTTGGTGGTTTTGGGATCTTTAGGATGTCTAGATCAGGTTCAGTGTGTCAGAAATCAGTTTGGTTGAGGTCATTTCAGACCTGCTACAGGGAAGCTTCATCCATGGCGGTTGGGTCTCGGTTTTATGTTTTCTACCCTATTCGACCCTCCCAATTTATTTAGGGCAATTCTAGAGTCTCACAGGAGCATATATATATGGTTTGCATGGACCAAAATTATCAGAAACAGTGTGAAAATCTAAACAGAAATTTTTGCAGTTTTTTTTTTTTTTTGTGTTTACCTCCTAGTCGACCCATGTCCTCCAAGCAAGCTTGGTGGTGACCCTTGGCACCTCAGAGTCTCTCAACCAGTCGTGCCTCAGTGCCTCAGTCCTCCTTTGGTGCATCACATTAAGGACACATCATCCTTCACATGCACACACCCACTTGCATACACATGCAAGCCATGGATACACACTTACATGCAGCCCTTTCTCTCTCTCCCTTGGTCTCTCACCCCCCAACAGATCTGTTTTCTCCTCTTTAACTAGCAAATATCAGTCTTTTGTATGTAATATATACATATATATATATCTATATATATGATATCACACATACCTATACATATACATCTCTAAATGTATACATCAGAGAATCAGTGGAACCTAGGGCTGAGGTGGGCTGATGCAAACCAATCATATGGGGTTTGCATGTAATCTCATTGGTCAATTTGGGTGGCAGCTTGGGGCAATTCAGAGATATATACAATTAAGTTGTGTATATAGGCACAAAGGTGCTGGATGACCACCTGGTTAAGTTTTTTGGGTGAGATTCATTCCTTCCATAGGTCAAGGGTTCAATTCCCCTTGACCACCAATTTGTCCATTTTTCACCATTTTGGGCTAAGGCCCTGTTTGGCTACACATTAATTCAGTTTCTGATGTTTGCCTCATAACTTTCATTCCGTAACTCCTTTTTCGATGCGGTTTGTTCCGAGAGTTTCATATTTCAGTTATTTGCAGTGTCAGAGGTTCTGTGTCATTTATTAGTCATTCGGGATTTCCGTGGTTAATTAATTCAAATTCCGTCAGTGTTAAATCGACATTATCTCACCTAATTAATGGATAATTAGGTTCGGGTATTATACCCTATTCTCGGACATGTTTAATCATTCTATTGGTCTAGTGTGACCACCGGGAGATTAAGGTTAATTTCCTTAATTATTCCCTAAGCCGGTACTAATTAATAATTAATTTTTAATTATTAATTATACAGGATCGGGGTGTTACAGTACACATACGTTAAGAAAAAAAAATCTTATACTTAACACATATAACAAACTAATCAAGCCATCACAAAAACTAAAAATGCATTACGTTTCCATCATGTAATTGTATATACTCATACAAGTTCGCCTTAGTTAATTTATTTTCCTTGCTGCCTTCAATTGTCTTATTAGATATCTTTTACCTTTTTCCTGTATATAACTAGGTAATAACCCTTCATGGATCGCAACTCTTTTTGTCACTGGGTGATGGATTGGCCAGTCCATACTCTTGTAACTCAAAACCTGCTACCAATTCGGTATATTCATAGTACAATTACAAGTGATCCTAACCACATGGGTTTATAACCTGGGATATACGTTTTTTTATATCATATGTCCATAACAGCTAACATATATTCAATCATTTATATATACATAACATGGCTATTACATACTATATAATCATAAAGGAACAGATCCTAAACACGCAATCATGTATACTAATCACAACACTATATATATACATATATATATATATATATTCTAAACAAGAATATACTCAACATATACTTTATGTATATATATAAGTTTTGCAATCCACTATTTATGTCCTCATAATCTTATCATTTTTCCAAGTAATTCAAGAACACACTGCGTATGTTAAGCATATTACGTAATTTATACACATAACTACCCTATTAGGCATTTTATTCACTTCCTCAAGTAGTTAGGCTTACCAACAGATATAAACACACAACATGCATTATGATTAAACCAACTATGCAACACTTTATCAAGTCTCTAGAAAGATCCCTGAAACTCACTTACAACTAGTAGTAACACTACTGACACCATCCCACTAGCATTATTTCTAAGACTCGCATAATCTGGCTACTCCAACTCAATGAATCACACAGTAGTGGAGCAAGACAATCATCACAAGCCCCCAAAGAAAATAAAGAACCTCCCTAGCATGATATTTGTTATCTAGGTCCAGACAATACAACCATTTATAACTTTATCTAAACCAATCAGATTCATTCATAACTTTTACTCACATATTTTTAAAATGACTAGTGAAAATCATCATTCACTTATAAGTTATATAATAATCTAAATTCTCATATAGTAATACACATCCCATATTAGTACATACCCCTTTTTCTCTTTGACTTTTCTAGTGTCTCAACCACAATATTTTTACTCCAAGCATATTTACACAATTCGCATTTTAAACACAACATTCATATTTAAAAATTTGTATCATCCACCTTTTAACTTGATACACAATTTTTCTCCAAATAACAATCAATATTTATCGTTTATGTAATCATAATTTTGAAATCAATCTTATAAACTAGTCTAGAACTAGGTTCATAATCTATACCTCACTTCGATCTAATTTATGCAACTCATTATTTTCACAAAACTTATATTCCTAAGTTCATTAATCCACTCATTATTCTTATCACAACAAGTATCAATCAGCTTAGGACTAGGTAAGACAATAATATTCATCTCTACGTTACCTCCATAGTCCACCACAAGATAACATATTCCAATTCAATAAAAGAATCATTACAACCCCTAACTTTCAGATTCACGTCACTTGAACTTATCAATATTCACCCTAAGTATGAAATTAAAATTCAATTACATCATGACCTGGATCAATCCATATCTATCTTTTCCAAACTATTCATGTTTATATAATTCTCCTAAGAGAAGAGATCATCAATCATCACCTGATAAACTAACAAATCCTATAGACATACTTGCTTAATTATAATTTTTAAAACTCACGTCAACCATCTACATCCATTGTTTACAATAAACAAATAATACTGAGTTCTAACACATTTTTTCACAATTAAAATTTATTCAAGCAATACTATATACACACATGTCCAAGTCATGCTATGTTAGTGTTCAACTGGTCCAACTGACCTAAGGTCTAAACCTCATCCACTGTTCCAAGACATTAGACCCTAAATCTCACGTCAATCGGGCTACCAAGGTTGATAACGATTCGAGAACTAAGGTTCTCCCTCTCCCTCGACCTACTCTATCCTCAACCTAGTGTTTTGGATGTCATCCTATAGTAAGAACAAGCATCATTCTATTATGTCACACCCCGAATTTCCATGAACCCGAGGCACGAGTGAAATAGACAAAAAGAAATAATAATAAAGTACAATCACATGCATCTCAATATCAACTCAATTCAGGTTCCGATACAATTCCAAAAACCTTACCCATTGTTTCACGACATACAAATTAAACATGCATAGTTCAGGGCTTATGCCCTTGTGCAATATCAACACATGCCCCAAGGGCCAAAATATTTCAAGTTCTTTCTTTCACTAAGACATCACCGAATCTCATGTAGCTGGAGCGTCATCTGAAATGGTATCCCATGAATGGGTCATCTCAACTGCTGGAATAATATAATGCTAATGCAAGAAACAAAATTAAGGCGTTGCATGTGCAAGTGTACATTTATATCTAAATGTCCAATATCATCAATGTAGTACATGAACAGTATGTGTGACACACCTATGCAACTCTATGCCACACCCATGTCTCATTTTACAGACCTTCCCCACAGGCCTGCAAGTATCTCAATATGTCTCGCTTCACGGTCCGGACCCCGTCTGGCATGCGAGTACTAATGGCCGATTTTAGGTTTTTCACCACAGGATCTACACCCTCATAATGCACAGCACCACGTGCTTAACTCACACCATGTTCCAAGGAATCACACTATGCCAATATGCTCTGATTCCACCATGCCATAATGTAATTTTAACAAAGCATCTTATCCACACATGAAGCATGCTTTAGACAATGTATTACATAATAAAAATTCAATCACAAAATCCCTTCATCAAGGGTACATGCCCTACATAGTTCACTTAAACACATGCTTTAAGGTACACATTTCATAATCTCATCAATTCTCGAAAATATAATTCATACATTATACTAACACATGGAATATACATATAGTCATGATCCACATCCATCACTTAACCAAACTTTCAAAATGATAACAAGAAATCATTATCATATAAGCAATCATACAAATATGTGAATCATCAAGACAACATGGCAATTACTCCTAAATTAATTCTATTTCTTACTTAGCACAATATATCATACCTGATGGGTTGTCTCAACCCAAGAAGTCAGACTCGTAGTGTAGCAGAACTAATAGTAAGAATGCAAAAGGTCAGACCACCTTCTCTTTGCCTTTCAATGTTCCAAAAATCATGAAATACAACTCAGTTCAATTGTTACTTGAATTATGCTATTCATCAAATTTTATGTCTTTATTTTATGAGTTTCTATTTTGCCAAAATAAACTCTACCATTGGGTCTGGAATGTTGAAGAAAGTTGGTTTAGGCTTTCGCGGAATTTAATTTGGACATCCGAGCTAAAAAGGGGCAAAACGGTCATTTTACACTTTTACGGGTCCTTACATCCTGAGACCTATTTTCGCAAATTGGACTCCACGATTGAGTCCAAAATGGTTGATATAATAAAATTTCACTATTTATTTACTTAAATCGGAGTCCGTTTGGTTGCATTTTAACTCAGGGGCATTTTGGTAATTTTTAATGTCATTACGGGTCTTTTATTTTTTTGGGCCTCGTCTCGCATCATGGACCTCACCATTGGTCTCAGGAGGCCCAAGATAGTCAAAATACACCGATGACTTGTCTAATTTGGACTCTGGGCCATTTCGGGGTATTTAATTTAATTTAATTAATTAAATGAGATTAAATATAATATATATATATATATTGGGGCATAAAAGGACACGGGATTGTCCTGTCCAAGGTGGCTCCACGCGCCACACTCCACACGCGCGCCCCTAGTTCGAACCCTGTTAGTCGCATTCCCCCACTCCTTTTTTTCTTCCTTTTCTTTTTATTTCTTTTTAACTGTTAGGCCCAAAACCTTTTTAAACAAAACAGGCCCAAAACCCTTTAAAACAAAACAGGCCCAAATCTTTTAAACAACACAGGCCCAACACCTCAGCCCTGCGTCCCCCAACTTCCCTGTCATCTTCTCTGGTGACCTGGCCAGCGCCGGTCACTGGAAAACCGTGGCCCCTCACTATTGTCTTGAGTTTTTTTTTTTTTTTTTTTACGTCGGTTTCTCACAATTTTTACACCAAATTTCTTCTAGAACCTTAACCATTCTTTTAGGTAGGTTTAAACCTCGAATAGCTTGGTTTCCTGACACCCATTTTCATTTTTTCAGCCACCAACCTAGATTCTAGTGACCTTAATTTTTCAGTGATTTCATCACTGTTTTGCTTCTAATTTCATCCAAATATTTTTCCTAACTTTATAGAATGGTATATAAGCCATTTAAACATGATTCCATGCATGAAATATCAATGAACTTGAATATTATCATAACCTGCAAGTGACCATTTCTAGCTTGTTTCTCGACCAAATCAGTTGGTTTTTGTTTTGTTATGACCCCATGAGGATCTAGTTTTGGTTCTTATAAGCCAGATGAGCTCTTACCTAGGTCGATTTTTTGAGTAGTTCTTGAGCTCCAACAATTGCAATTTGTGGGTCTTCAGATTTGGGACTGTTCTAAGGTTCAAAGTTTTATTCCTATTTAAGATGACAACCCCTAAATGCCATGCATGCATACAGAAGTCTTAAAATAACTTACAGGATTACTAAACTTTTAGAGAGAGAAAATCAACTGGGTTTATACCTTTGCCAAAGCAGTGATGTCTTTCTCCTCCTCCTTCTGATTTTTCTCCCTTCTTCTTCTCAGAATTCTCTCTTTTTTTTCTCTCTCTCTCTCTCTCTCTCTCTCTACGAACTGAATGGCTATGTGTGTATACAATCATGTATATGTATATAAGTATATGAATGATCATCACACTTTCTGATTTGCCCCAACCACCAAGCAATCTCATTGCTTGCTGCAGCAACTCAAATGAGTGCCTCTCTATACACTGTTTCACTATTTGGGCAGGGCATTATGGTGCCATGTGTGTGTGTGTTTTTTTTTTTTTTTGGGTCACTTATATATATATATATATATATATGCACATATATTATATCAGAGACACACACACACCAGTTAGCACACACATTTTTTTTGCACACATGTATATTCATATATATATATATGTATATGTACACATAAATTGGAATATTTTTCACAGCTTAGATTAATTAAAATTGACTAAAAATTAAAGATACCCAACTTAGTACAAAAAAAGAAATTCATTTCAAATTTTCAAGTCTTTACATCCTTCTCTCTTTAAAGAAATTTCGTTCTGAAATTTAAAGATATACATCAATGACCAAACAACTCGGGATACCTAGCTCGAACTTCGGTCTCATGTTCCCAAGTAGCCTCCTCGACCCTATGATGGTTCCAACGAACCTTGACCAAAGGGATGGTCCTGCCTCGCAAAACCTGGTCCCTCAAGTCCAATATCTCCGCGGGTCTCTGATCATAGGAAGCGTTGCCCTCTAACTGAAGATCTACCCAATCTAGCACATGTGAGGGGTCAGACTCATACTTCCTCAACATCGATACATGGGAGACATCGTGAACCTCAGATAGTTGTGGCAGTAATGCTAGCTTATAGGCCACTTCACCAACCTTCCCAAGGATCTCAAATGGGCCTATAAGCCACGGCGACAGCTTCCCATTGCCCCCAAATCTCCTCAATCCTTGCCGTGGGGCTACCTTGAGGAATACATATCCCCTAACATCAAAAGATAGAGGTCGTCGCCTCCTGTCCACATAGCTCTTCTGGCGGCTCTATGCTATCAACAGACGCTACCTGATCACCTGTATCTTGTATGTGGTCTCACGGACTATGTCGGGCCCCAAAATAGTTGTCTCCCCCACCTTAGTCCAACACACCGGTGAACGACATGGCCTACCATACAATGCCTGGAATGGTGCCATCTCAATATTGGACTGATAGCTATTATTGTAGGAAAACTCTACCAAAGCAAGGTGATCCTCCCAGCTACCCCTGAAGTCTATGACACAGGCCCTAAGCATGTCCTCTAGGATCTGAATGGTACGCTCTGACTGGCCATCAGTCTGAGGGTGAAAGGCAGTACTAAACTGTAGCTGAGTCCCTAAAGCTGTTTGTAGACTCTGCCAAAATCGTGCGGTGAAACGTGGGTCTCTGTCCGAAACAATGGACGCTGGAACCCTATGTAGTCGTACAATCTCTCGAATATACAACCTACTAAGGACATCCGATGAATCGGTCGCTCTAATCGGTAAGAAATGGGTGGACTTCGTCAACCTGTCCACGATAACCCAAACTGCATCGTGGCCTCTAGGTGACTTCGGAAGATCCATCACAAAATCCATGGTAACATGCTCCCACTTCCACTCGGCTACTGGCAATGGCTGTAACAAATTTCCAGGCCTCTGCTGCTTAGCCTTCAGCTGTTGGCACGTGAGACATCTAGATACAAACTGTGTTACATCTGCCTTCATCCCAGTCCACTAATATTGACGGCGTAGATCATGATACATCTTAGTGCCCTCTGGGTGCACTGCTAGACATGAGTGATGGAAATCCCTAAGAACATCAGTCCTAAGAGACTCTAGGACAAAAACTCTACCAATGTACCTCAGGCTAAGGTCAAAATGAACTGTCCACCCCTCAAAACCCTCAGGACTAGCAACTCGTGCTCTAATCTGCTCGGCCATAGTATCTTGTAGCTGTGCCCTAATGACTCTGGTCAAAAGTGGGGGTTGTACACATAAGCTGAATAGAGTGGCATGTCCCTCAGACTCAGTAAGATCCAAATCAAACTCGCCAATTTCCCCCATCATCTCCCACTCTCTAATGGCAATACTAGCAACAGTGCTCCTCGGCCTCCTACTGAGTGCATCTGCTACGACGTTGGCCTTCCCCGAATGGTACTGAAGGTCAAAGTCATAGTCCTCCATGTACCCCATCCACCTCCTCTGCCGAAGGTTCAGATCCTTCTGCGTGAAGATGTACCTGAGGCTCTTGTGATCAGAGAACACCTCGAGCCTCTCCCCATATAAGTAGTGTCGCTAACTCTTAAGTGCAAAGATGATGGCAGCTAACTCTAAATCATGTATGGGGAAGTTCTTCTCATGGCTCTTCAACTGACGAGAACCATAGGCCACTACTCTGCCCTCTTGCATCAATAAACAGCCCATGCCCTCTCGGGAAGCATCACAATACACGGTATAACCCAAACCTCCCTTAGGGATAATCCAGACGAGTGCTGAAGTCAGTCTCCTCTTCAGCTCCTAAAAGGACTGCTCACAGTCGTCTGTCCACTTAAACCTAATACCCTTTCACGTCAGACGAGTCATCGGTGAGGCAAGGCGAGAAAATCGCTCCACAAACCGACGGTAGTATCTTGCCAACCCCAAGAAACTTCGTATCTCAAACACGTTCTTCGGCCTCTCCCAACCCATAACAGAGTCAATCTTAGAAGGATCTACAGATACTCCACTCCCTAACACAACATGGCCCAAAAACTACACCTCTTGAAGCCAGAACTCGCACTTTGAGAACTTGGCAAATGAACGGTGCTCCCTCAAAATCTGTAATACACTTCGTAGATGAAGGACATGCTCATCCTCAGAAGGTGAGTAAATCAAAATATCATCCACAAACACCACTATGAACTGATCTACATACTAACCAAAAACACGGTGCATTAAGTCCATGAATGTCGTTGGGGCATTCGTCACACCAAATGGCATCACCACAAACTCATAATAGCCATAGCGAGTGCGAAAAGTTGTCTTCGCTATGTCCTCCTCCCGTACCCTCAACTGATGATACCCCGATCGAAGATCAATCTTCGAGAAGCATCTTGAACCTCTCAACTGATCAAATAAGTCGTTAATCCTCGGCAACGGGAACTTGTTCTTAATAGTAACCCGGTTCAGCCTCCTATAATCCACACACAACCGCAATGTCCCATCTTTCTTCTTCACAAATAGTGCTGAAGCACCCCATAGAGAAGTACTAGGATGGATAAACCCCTTACCCTATAGGTCAGGTAACTGCTCCTTCAGCTTTCTCAACCCAGCTGGAGCCATGCGGTAAGGTGGGATAGAAATGGGTAAGGTGCCAGGGATGAGCTCTATCGTGAACTCTATCTCTCATCTAGGGGGTAGACTAGTCAAGTCATCCGGAAAGATGTCAAGAAACTCATCCACTACTGGTGGTAACACAACAAAGATGTCAAGAAACTCATCCACTACTGGTGGTAACACAACCTCTATGGTCCCATTGTCACCTGCAACCAAGCTAGCCAACATATAACTGTGACCTCCGCAACTCCTAGAGTCGTACAATGGTGGAACCAAGAAATCCCCACGATCCCTTGTGAAATAAAAACTGTCTCCTGCGGGGGTGCATACTGTCACTCTCCCTCTATAGCAATCTATGCTCGCCCGATAAGTGAACAACCAATCCATCCCTAAAATAACATCAAAACCAGTCATGTCAAGTACAATGAAATCAAAGTAAAGGGAGCGATCAGATATCTCTAACGAGCAATCTCTACAGATCCTCGTCAACACCACACTACCCCCAACTGGTGTATCAACATGCAATGGGGGGTCTAACCGATCCATATCCAAACCCAGTGACGTGGCAAGCATAGTAGATATAAATGAATGTGATGCACCTGAGTCTATCAATACACTGGCCTATGAACTGAACATAAGGAATGTACCTCTAAATACCGATGGTCCAGATGTAGAGGCCTCTGGGTGGCTACTGCATACACACGGCCCTGGGTAGTTTGACCCTGCCTGCTTCCCCCCCTCTGTCCCTACTGGCCTCCTCCCCTCGGTGCGGGAGCTCTAACACTTAGTGCAGAGGGTGCAGCCTGGCGATATGGTGTCGGGGGTCCATACCCTGGCTATGGCTGTGGTAGAGGCACCTGGGTATGCTGGTAGTACTGTGGCCTCTATGAGCTCTGTGAGGTCTGTCCCTGAGGACAGTTGGCCCTAACATAGCCTGGTTGGTGGCAGGTGTAGCAAATCTGTGGGGCTCTCTAGGCCTGACTCTGTGCTGGCGGTGGGAGCGACCCCTGACTGGATCCGACCTCCTATACTAGGCTGGGGCCCCTTAGAGGGCAATCGGCCCTCTTGTGGCCGGGCTATCCATACATATAACATGAAGAAGATCTCGGTGATCCCCCTCCTCTAGAAGCGGGTGGTAGAGCGAGTCGGGGAGCTAATGACTGGAGGGGTCCCGGTGGTGGCTATGTAGAGGAAGTACTAGCTCGGTACCTCTTCTGCGATCTATAAGTCGAGGTAGGTATAGGGGTCTGTGCTGGAGGTGCCCTGCCCTGGGCCTGGGACTCTCTAATCCCTCTGAGTTCGGCCAACTCTCTCTTAACTCTGGTGGCCTTGACCACTGCTTTCTCATAGGTCTCTATAATGTGTCCTGCCAGCTTGTCACGACCCGAAACCCACCCTGTGCGGATCACCGGATCGCCACCGCCGCCCCGAGACCCAAGGGCCTCGAGACAAGGCTCGCATATACAACGGTATCGAATAGATGTGCAACATACGTTTTGCGGAAGCGTGAAAAACTTTTTTTTTTCTTTTCTCATTTTTAAATTATGCACATCCGTCCGGTACTGCCGCTCTATACATAGCATACATGGTTACACATTCAGAGTATAACAAAACTTAAAGACTTCATACATTTATACAATACATATTCGATTGCCCAGAGGGCTTATTACATATTCTTACATTGTCCTATTAATACAAAACGTACTATTAGTGTTCATAAGTTCTTCAAAAGAAACTACTTAACATATCCTTCCAAAAAGACAGCTAGACACATCGTCGTCGTCCTTAAGACCCTGTCTGCTGCATCACCGGAAAAGGGGGTCCGAACAAAGTCCGGGTAAGCTAATCTAAGCTTGTGAGCAATTCCAGTATTCGTCATGGGGTTTTCAATTAGCAGTGGTTTAGTATATAAGAGTTTATAAAATAGTCACCACCAATTGTTCGTATACTTTGAATACAGAATATATGCATTCCTTAAAACATGTAGCTTTGAAACATTTAAAGTATTCAAGCTAAACTTATACATATGAACTTTAAAACATATAACATATCATGTATCTCTTAAATAGAGTATATAAAACTCAAACATATGCATATTGAAAATGAGAGTAAAAACCTGCTTCCATTTTTAAATCATTTGTCATCTTATCACTTCCATTAGTGGAATCCGTTTCGAACCGGGCTCCCATATTACTTATAAATGGAGATATCTCATTTGCCTGGGGGATTAGATCCTGCTACCGGGCATTTCACATGACAGGTCAATGAGTTACAATAAGAACCCAAAATACTGATTATGTGGTTTTTTGACAGGTCAATGGGATCCGAAGAAACCCAAAATACTGCCTGTGTGCTTATGCACCATTATCTTATAAAACATTTATCATGTGACTTATCTCATAGATATTTTTCATAAATTCATAATAAACATTCGTATACTTGAAATAAGCAAATTCAGAATATTGAACAATAATTGCATTTTAACTAGACATGCTGAAAAGTATTTGAAGGAAAAACGGTTGCAGAACCAATCACTAAGCATGTCACAATGGGGTTATATAATAAAACAATTAAAAACTGAATCATGTAAATACTGAATTTGAAATTTCAAACATTTCATATCTTTGCATTTAAAACCTTTTTAAATCCATGGAGTTAAATCTCCACTTCAAACACAGGGTTACTCACCTCGTACTTCGGGTTTTCGATCTATTTAGTCGCCTTACCCTTGGCTTCCTTCAACCTATGGAGCCATTCTTGAAGCGTCTCGGTGTCCTCCTGTTTCTTAATCTTTTTCGCTGCTAGTTGCTCCTTAGTTATAATCTTGTAAATAAAGGGGCTAACACAGCACACTTCGTTCGTTTTGGAAATCCGAATGCGATTTTGAATCAGCTGGAGCTGTTTTTCTAGCTTCTCCCGGAAAACTTTTTGTTTGGGATCATTTGCTAGTTGTGCCCTCGTCATCATAGGAGTAACTTCTCGTTCTTGGCTCATTTTTGTGTTTATTTATTTCTCTGCTTAAACACAATTTAACTTGTCAGGAAAAATAGATTTCTACAATCATACTCTTCTGGGAGTTCCATTAACTTTAATTTAAAGTTATTTATTTGACATGTTTACGTGTCGTGTCTTTTCGTATTTCATTTCTTGTACTTGCCTCAGTTTAGTTCTTTGGCAATATTTTAGTTCATAGTCATCTAACAGATACTATTCATCAAATTTTATGTCTTTTTATTTTAGACAGTTCTTTTGGTCGAATAGACTCTACCATTGAGTCCGGAGTGCCGAAGAAAGTTGGTTTAGGCTTTCTTAGAATTTAATTCGGACTTTTATATGTGAAAGGACAAAATGGTCATTTACCGTTTTACGTGTCATATTTTCGTGTACTTCGTTTCGTAATTTGGACTCCATTTTTGAGTCTGGGATGTCAAAGAAAGTAAATTTAGACCTTTTCTGATTTCATTTGGCTTTAGGGGTACCAGGGGTATTTTGGTCATTTTATCCCTTTACGTGTCTTTATTTTTCGGGACTCTGTCTCGTGTCGTGGACCTCACCATTGGACTCAGAAGGTCCAAAATAGTAAAAATACACTAATAACTTGTCAAATTTGGTTAAGGGGTATTTTGATCATTTACCCCTTACATGTTTTTATTTTTCGGACCTCGTCTCATAAAACGGACCCTACCATTGATCTCAGAATGTCCAAAATAGTAAAAATACCCTATTTATGTGTTTTATTTGGACTTCGTTCGCTCTATTTATGACCCAAGGGTAAAATGGTAATTTTACCTTAATTATAAAATAATTAAATAATTATTTAATTATTTAATTATTTAAATATTTGTCCAGGGGTGTAACTGAACAAAATTCTCAAAATCTGGGCCACAGTAGAATTTCTTAAAACAGTTGGGGCCAATCCGTAATTATAGAAAGTCATGGTTTATTTATTTTTAAATAAACTTGAAAACGAAAGGGTTTGGTTAGGGATCAAGTGAACCGGTCCGGTCCAGTCATAAACCAACCGGTCTATCCGGTTTATTTACATGTGGCTGACGTCATGATCTCATTTAAATTAGCCGACATTCAAAACGACGCCGTTCCAATTAATCGGTGGCAAGCCCAGAGGCTGCCACCTATCCGAGTCGACCCAGCCCTATTTCTAAAACTGAGTTAACTCACCTTTGTCTTCCTCACGTCGACCCATTGAAAACCCTAATTCCCGAAATCCTTTTCTTCCTATTTCGTGCAGTTTGGATCCATGGATCCTTACTGTTTTTGTCCCAAAATGTTCCTAAGGTATAAGGGACCAACTTGGCATTCATTTTGGAGTTTAAAACCTCGTCATATGTTCGGTTTAGGACGGATAATCCGAACTGTTATTTCGGTCGTTCATGCTTATTTCTTAACCAAATTTCATGGGATTTCGTTGTTATGATCCCCTCTTCATGGGGATTCATATATCGTTCCTAAATATCGATTTAAACTAAGTTTTAAAAGGGTTGGGGTGTAACCCTTAACCTGCACTTTGACATTTGAGGGTCAATTTTTGAGCTTCAAGGTCGCGTACGTAGGTTTTTAACATGCTTGTAGGGTCTACTAGAGGTCCTTATACACCAAACAAAGTTTGGTTTCCATCGGGTCAGACCTGCTATAAGCATGGTCTTTAATGGAGGATGCTTCTGGGTTAGGTGTTTTTAGGTGTTTTCAAGGCTTCTTCTCATGTTTAGAACACTTCTTAACATATATATAACATATCCTACGTATATAACAACTTAAAACAGTTCATATCAATCAAAATCTTAGAGAGAGAAAAATGTAAAAATTGGAAACTTTACCTGTTTACACCTGATTTCTCTCTGGTTCTACTTCCAATTCTCTCTCTATTCTCCTTACTTCTTCTTCTTTTGGTTTCTTTTGCAAGGAGAAAGCATGACTTGCATGCTTGGGATTTTTTATAGAGAAGGTGACCGACCTCTCTGTCTCCTCCAATCTCTCCCTACAGCTCTCTCTCTTCATTCTGATTTCTAGCCCTACAAAGCTCTCCCATCTCATAAATTTTTCTTTTTCTTCTTTCCTACTTTGCATTTAATTTTTAAGATATTTATACATATAATATAAACATATATATACATATACACATATATACAAGACACACACACACACACACCAGCCGACACACACACGCACACATTCACACACTGTTCACTCTTCTACTTTATCACATTTTACTTTTACATTTTACATATATCATTAAATTAATACATATATATATACATATACATTTAATTAATACATATACATATATCCATTTCTTATAATTAATTAATTAATTATACATATATAATTTATTTTTCTCGTAATACGTGTCATGTGACCCGGTATCCCGGGTCGGGATATTACACAGCTTCTCTCTAACAGAGGTCTTCAGCCCCTTGAGAAAATGGTAGATCCTCAACTCCTCCTGATATGTGGGGCAAACCTCCCTAATGCATTGAAACAGGACTCATACTAGGTCACAATTATGTCTCTCTAAAAAAGCATCTCAAACTCCTCCCTGAATCCAATCCTGGCAGCCACTAGGAAATAATGGTCATTGAACATGGCCACAAATGCGTTCCATCCCTCACCAAACCTATCGATCCTGTGGGCAGCCAATTGCCACCACTAGCTGGCCAAGTCGGTAAACTGGAAAGTCGCACACCTGATCCATAGGTGTGGCTCAACTATCCCCTGTGAATCCAGAATCATAGTGATCTGCCTCAGCCACTCCTCAGCCACCAACAGATCAGGCTGTCCGGCAAATACAGGAAGCCTTATCCTCTGGAACACCTTCATCACGAAGGTATCCCGTGTCTCCCCACTAGTAGGTCTCACCTCTTGTATAGCATGAAGGCACTCCTGTAGAAGGGCTGTCATATCTCTGGCGCCGACGGTCTGCTCCACCTCCTCTACTAGAGCAGGTGCAGGAGCAACTGCCTCCTCAGCTGTACTACAGAGAAGGGTATCAGCCGGAGCGATAACCTCCTCAACAGTGTCATGAGCTGGAGCAGTAGCTCTGGGTCTGCCACGTCGGGGCTGGGCAGCAGCCCTAGGTCTACCCCGTCTCTGTGGTCCGGCTTTCGCAGGAGCTCGCCTTGGTGGCATGTCTACAAGTCCAAGGAAAAGAAGAAATTGAACATCCCTTTCCACATCCATACATAATATTTTAAATGAAATCTCAGTCATGTTCTTATCAATGACTAGCACTTAACAGGTAATACGTATAACATGTCATAATATACACTTAACAAATTCTCACACTTTATACATGTCATGCATCTCACTACATAAAATCACACAATCATGCAACTTATCATAGCATCAATTAACACGTAATTACAACATGTCATGCTTTAATTGTACATAATCACATAACACACAAGATCCTATCGCATGCTATTGACCGTTCACACTAAGTATCATTCTTCCCTCTAGGGTCTCATGGTGTTCAACAACACCCCACAGTCTCTAGGTATTCGAGCCTAGGCTTTGATACCACGTTGTCAAATTTTGAATTTTCATAAACCCGAGGTGTGAGTGAAATAGACAAAAAGAAATAATAATAAAGTACAATCACATGCATCTCAATATTAACTCAATTCAGGTTCCGATACAATTCCACAAACCTTACCCATTATTTCACGACATACAAATTAAACATGCATAGTTCAGGGCTTATGCCCTTGTATAATATCAACCCACGCCTCAAGGGCCAAAATACTTCAAGTTCTTTCTTTCACTAAGACATCACCAAATCTCATCAAGCTGGAGCGCCATCTGAAATGGTATCCCACAAATGGGTCAGCTCAACTGCTGGTATAATATAATGTTAATGCAAGAAACAAAATTAAGGTGTGGCATGTACAAGTGTACATTTATATCTAAATGTCATCTAATATCATCAATGCAGTACATGAACAGTATGCGTGACACAC
This sequence comes from Nyssa sinensis, assembly GCA_008638375.1. Lineage (NCBI taxonomy): Eukaryota > Viridiplantae > Streptophyta > Magnoliopsida > Cornales > Nyssaceae > Nyssa > Nyssa sinensis. The sequence continues at coordinate 33,817,756 of CM018046.1, forward strand.
CCATGCAACTCTATGCCGTACCCATGTCTCGCTTTACGGACCTTCCCCGCAGGCCTGCAAGTACCACAATATGTCTCGCTTCACGGTCCGGACCCCGTCTAGCATACGAGTACCAATGGCCGATTTTGGATTTTTCACCACAGGATCTACACCCTCATAATGCACAGCACCACGTGCTCAACTCACACCATGTTCTAAGGAATCACACTATGCCAATATGCTCTGATTTCACCATGCCATAATGTAATCTTAACAAAGCATCTTATCCACACATGAAGCATGCTTTAGACAATGTATTGCATAATAACAATTCAATCACAAAATTCCTTCATCAAGGGTACATGCCCTACATAGTTCACTTAAACACATGCTTTAAGGTACACATTTCATAATCTCATCAATTCTCGAAAATATAATTCATACATTATACTAACACATAGAATATACATATAGTCATGATCCACATCCATCACTTAACCAAACTTTCAAAAAGATAACAAGAAACCATAATCATATAAGCAATCAAACAAATATGTGAATCATCAAGTCAACATGGCAATTGCTCCTAAACTTAATTCTATTTCTTACTTAGCACAATATATCATACCTGATGGGTTGTCTCAACCAAAGAAGTCGTACTCGTAGCGTAGCAGAACTAACAGTAAGAATGCAGAAGGTCAGACCACCTTCTCTTTGCCTTTTAGTGTTCCTAAAATCATGAAATACAATTCAGTTCAATTGCTACTTGAATTATGCTATTCATCAAATTTTATGTCTTTATTTTATGAATTTCTATTTTGCCAAAATAAACTCTACTAGTGCGTCTAGAACGTCGAAGAAAGTTGGTTTAGGCTTTCGCGGAATTTAATTGGACATCCGAGCTAAAAAGGGCAAAACGGTCATTTTGCACTTTTACGGGTCCTTACATCCTGAGACCTCTTTTTGCAAATTGGAGTACACGGTTGAGTCCGAAATGGTTGAGATAATAAAATTTTACTATTTGTTTACTTAAATCGGAGTCTATTTGGCTGCATTTTAACTCAGGGGCATTTTGGTAATTTTTAATGTCATTACGGGTCTTTTATTTTTTGGGGCCTTGTCTTGCGTCATGGACCTCACCATTGGTCTCAGGAGGCCCAAGATAGTCAAAATACACCTATGACTTGTCTAATTTGGACTCCGGGCCATTTCGGGGTATTTAATTTAATTTAATTAATTAAATGAGATTAAGTATAATAGATATATTGGGGGCGTAAAAGGACACGGGATTGTCCTATCCAAGGTGGCTCCACGTGCCACACTCCACACATGCGCCCTGGTTCAAACCTTGTTAGCCGCATTCCCCCACCCCTTTTTTTCTTCCTGTTTTTTATTTCTTTTTAATTGTTGGGCCCAAAACCATTTTAAGCAAAACAGGCCCAAAACCCTTTAAAACAAAATAGGCCCAAATCTTTTAAACAACACAGGCCCAACACCTCAGCCCTTCGTCCCTGCGTCCCTCGACTTCCTGATCATCTTCTCCGGTGACCTGGCCAGCGCCGGTCGCCGGAAAATCGTGGCCCCTCACTGTTTTCTTGAGTTTTTTTTTTTTTAACGTCGGTTTCTCGCGATTTTTACACAAAATTTCTTCTAAAACCTTAACCATTCTTTTAGGGTAGGTTTAAACCTCGAATAGCTCGGTTTCCCGACACCCATTTTCATTTTTCCAGCCACCAACCCAGATTCTGGCGACCTCAATTTTTCAATGATTGCATCACGGTTTTGCTTCTAGTTTCATCCTAATATTTTTCCTAACTTTATAGAATGGTATATAAGCCATTTAAACATGATTCCATGCATGAAATATCAATGAACTCGAATATTATCATAACCTGCAAGTGATCATTTCTAGCTTATTTCTCGACCAAATCCGTTGGTTTTTATTTTGTTATGACCCCATGAGGATCTAGTTTTGGTTCTTATAAGCCAGATGAGCTCTTACCTAGGTCGATTTTCTGAGTAGTTCTTGAGCTCCAATAATGGCAGTTTGTGGGTCTTCAGATTCGGGACTGTTCTAGGGTTCAAAGTTTTATTCCTATTTAAGATGACAACCCCTAAATGCCATGCATGCATACAGAAGTCTTAAAATAACTTACAGGCTTACTAAACTTTTAGAGAGAGAAAATCAGTTGGGTTTATACCTTTGCCTCAACAGTGATGTCTTTCTCCTCCTCCTTTTGATTTTTCTCCCTTCTTCTTCTTAGAATTCTCTCTCTCTACGAACTAAATGGCTATGTGTGTATACAATCATGTATATGTATATAAGTATATGAATGATCATCACACTTTTTGATTTGTCCCAACCACCAAGCAATCTCATTGCTTGCTGCAGCAACTCAAATGAGTGCCTCTCTATGCACTGTTTCACAATTTGGGCGGGGCATTATGGTACCCTGTGTGTGTGTGTGTTTTTTTTTGGTCACTTATATATATATATATATACGCACACACATGTTATATCTGAGACACACACACACACCAGTCAGCACACACACACTTTTTTTGCACACATGTATATTCATTCATATATATATATATATATGTACACATAAATTGGAATATTTTTCACAACTTAGATTAATTAAAATTGACTAAAAATTAAAGATACCCAATTTAGTACAAATAAAAAATCCATTTCAAATTTTCAAGTCTTTACATATTATGTATGTAAACATATACCAAGTTACTACATACAGTCATGCCAATATACATATTACACATATCACGTATCTCACTGCACCAAACCATGAAATCATGCATCATAGTATAACAACTAACACATAATCACAACAAGTGATGCATCAAGTATAAATAACCACTTAACACACGAGTCCTATCACATGCCACTGACGGCTCATACTAAGTCACAGGCTTTCCTCTAGGGTCTCATGGGATTCAACAACACCCCATCGTCGCAAGGTATTCTCAAACTAGAGCTCTAATACCTAGTTGTCAAAGTCTACACGTTACACAAGGTTTTCAAAAATTTTTAAATTACACATCGTGTTCCCATTGGGTTTAAAAACACCTTATGGTCCCTAAGTATTCGAACCCAAGCTCTGATACCACGTTGTCACGCCCCGAATTTTCACCAACCCGGGGAACAAGTAAAATGAAATAAGAAAAGTAAGTGAAAGGTCACAAGGTGGGTTTAATTGATCATTCATTCATTACTCCATGTTTTCCCCAAGATTAGAAGTGAAAATTTATTAACGAGACCCACCCAAGATGAGTCCCAAGTAGTAGTCAAACGCTTCCCCCAACTAATGGTCAAGGTAGTCCAAGTAGTGTCCAAAAATAGTCTCTAGAATAGTCCCAAAATGTCCCTAAAAGCACTTTGGAATAATGGCCCAAATGGGCCTAAAATGCCCTAAGGCATGGTTCAAGAATGGATCAAAAGGTCTACCAAAATTGGTCTAAGGAAGTGGCCAAACATGGCCCCAAAAGGTGGCCAAAATAGCACAAGAGGGTGGCCCAATATGGTGCCCAAACATGGTCCAAAAAGGTGCCCAAATATGGCTCAAAAATGGTGGCCAAAGGTTGGTGTCAGGGGCTATCAGGGCTGCATGCCATGTGTTGTCAAGCAGCAGGGCAGCAGGCACGCACAAGCGCACGGTGAGCAGCAAGGGAATGTCAGTCAGTGCTACTATAGCAACTGCAACCAGATTTTCCATTTTCTTGCAGGTTTACTGTAGTGGTTGCGACTAAGGCTAAATTTCTCTGTCCAGCAGCCAATTTTCTCTATTTTCCAAATTTTTTCCCAAGTTTTGAAGACCACTTTTTCCCCATTTTTACTCCACTTCTTTAAGGTTTTTAACCCCCTACCCTTTTTTGACACTTTTCCTACCTATTTCAAGGGTGTTTTACACATCTAACAAATCCTTTAATTTTTCTAAAATTTTGACATAGCCCCCTTTGTTTTCTAAGTCTTTTTCTCACCTAATATTCATGATACATTATACAATCAATGATTTACACATTCCATCCTCACTCGATGGCCATAATTCATGAAAATTAAACATACATTCATTTCCTTCAACATATATACATGTAAGGCACATTAAATAAATATATCCTACATATCATTTAAGCTTAAGCCCTTACATTACAAATTTGGCCCAAGGCCTATAGTTACCATTCTTCAAAGTTAAAACACAAGTCTTTTAGGCTTATGCCCATACATACAAAATATGCCCAAGGGTCAAATATCCTTCAAAGTTCCTTTCCCTCCTTCCTTAAAGATTTCATCAAGTCTTCAAGTATCAGGAGCCTCATCAGTAATATAATATCCCACGAGGGGTCAGCTCAACTGCTGGTATGACATGGTACTAATGCAAGGAATAAGATTTAAGGCATGGCATGTGCAAGTGTACATTTATAATCTACATGCATTCTAATTCATCAATACAATGCAATGGCAATATGAGTGACACACCCATGCAAGCTCTATGCCACACCCATGTCTCGCTTCACGATTCTTCCCCATTGGCATGCAAGTACCAATGTATGTCTCGCTTCACGGTCTAGACCCCATTGGCTTGCGAGTACCAATGGCCAATTTTGAGTTTTTTACCACAAGATCTGTAGCCTCATAATGCATAGCACCAAAATGCTCAATTCATGCCATGTTTCCAAGGATTAACACTATGTCAACATGCCTTGATTTTTCTATGCAATTCCAATGAAGTATTTCATCAAACACATGATATATGCCTTAAACAATGCAATGTACTTAAAACAACTTTAACTTTTATATCACAAAACTTTATCTACATGAACCTAACATGTAATTCAATCAATTTCACATATAACCACATTACATATTCACAACCTTAAAAATTTCTCAAAGATCATAAAATACATAAAGTACTAATACATGGAATGAATCATAACTCTCAAACCACAAGAGTTTCTCTACATGAACATAAGCTAGAATGCAATGAATCAAACATATAAACAAGTTACATGTTCATCACTTTGACAAATTCTGAAAGGACACATAGGTACACAAACTACCAACTCTAGGTTTTCAAAGCAACTACCAACTAAATGACTTTCTAACAGCAAGTAAACATATAAATCATTTAATCAACATATAAAACACTCCTAAACTTAACTATATTCCTTACTTAGCAAAATATCATACCTAAAAGGGTTTTTCTCAACCCTAGGGAGTTGTGTTCACTGTGTAGCTGAACCAATCAGTAAGAATGTAGCCCTTGATGTGGGGAACAACTTTCTAGAAGGAAGTCTTGTGAAAATCCAAGCCTAGAAGTGTGTTTTAGAAGCTTGAAGATTAGAAAACCTAGGTTTTCTCTTCATTTTTCTCCCATGCGTGGCTGCTGTTGCTTCTCTAGACCATTTTTGTCATTTTTTTACACTAAGTGTTGTATTTATAGTGAAGGGGCAAATGGGGCAAAATGACTCTTTTACCCTTAATGAATCCGGGACCCGTTACACTACAACCTGTCCTGAAACACCTCAATTCAAAATTTTACTTTAGCCAAAGTTCTTAAAATTATTTTAAATGAAAATTTTCAAAAACATTATTTTTGCCTGCAGCTGGGTTTGGCCGGTTCCACCCGGACCACCCGGGATGCCTTTTTGGTCCAATTTTTTAAACTATTTCTGATTAAGCTCAAATTTGAACAAGATGTGTATTTTAACATTCTAAGCATATTTATCTTCTATGGCATACTCAAATTATTCTCCTAAACATGACTTATGCCTAATGATGCATGTATAGCACCCTACTAGCAAAGAGTGCATGAATAGTGCCCTACCGACAAAGACGAAATTTTTTTTCTGATTTTTCAGATCTCTACAGAACCATAAATTGGGAATTTGAAGACCTTTAATCTAATAGACTAAGTTCAAAAGAGCTTTAAGCACTGAATAACAATGTTTGGAATTAGAATGAATACTAATTCATTATGCAATGTATTTTTTGATCCATGATTATAGGATCACCCAAACTATGAAAAATGAAAAGAAAGCTATGGGATAGCTATTATGATACTTGTATGGGAATACGATGCTAAAAACCCAATGTATGTTAACCCGAACTCTAATATATGGTATTCCTTAGCCATGTCACAGATATGTTTCTCGATGCTGCCAATTTGTACTCTTTATACACACTTGACAGTTATTTGATTCCATAATTTAATAATTGTACTTCCTTGTGGATATGTTGAGATTTCATTTGCCAATATCTTGATATGATTGCTTGCACATTTCTATAACCCTTGATTTGGATATTGAAAAACTACTATGCTTCTCACTATTGAGAATTTGATATTCCATGTATATGTACATTTCTTGTGGAATTTCTCTAATTATGATATTATTATGAGTGCCAGGAGTTGTGTCTATCATAATGCCCATCCGGATTATGTAGATGCTGATTTGGACTTACGGGTCGGTGATTGAGAATGATACCCAACACTTAGTCCATGGAAGACATGATATTTGATAAGAGCTCGTGGTGCTATATAAGAACCCAGATGTGGGGTGAACCTAAATGAATGTTGTTTGGGGGTAGCCGGGCCCTATTTAATAGCATCTATTAGACTCATTTGTTAGTATCACATATCTTTTATTTTGATTATAATCTAATGATGGACTCTTTAATTGTGGATACATTTTTCAAGCCTATCATTGGATTCGATTTGGTATCATGTGATTTTTGGCATCTGATTATTGTATGTGCTAAATCCTTATTGTTGACTTGCTAAATTGCTTACATCGCCTTTTCAAGTTGCTTTGGGATATGCCTTTTGGACCCACGGTTCATCTTTGTGATCTATTTTCCTTATGACTAGCTATTGTTCTATATCATTTCGCTTACCATTTGATTGCATTCTATTACCTAAACTAACCTTGTCCCATAGCAAAGCGAGCAAATTTACTTTTTGAGCTAGGTTAGCTGTAATACCTTGACCCAAATTATGACACATAAATCGAGGTAGACCCGATCGAGTACACATAAACCGAGATAAGTTGGGTCGAGTAATGTAATACCAGTTGTAACCAAACATGAGTTTCGAATAAAATAGAATAATTCTAATTAAGTCCAAAGAGTCAAATAATAATACCGAGCTTAAACCATAAGTCCAAAGAGTCAAATAATAATACCGGGCTTAGACCATACAATGAACATAGTACCAAAAGTAAACCAAAACTGACTCAGACCGAGAATAGTAGACCCTAAAATATACCGAGCTATTATGACAAGTAATATACAGTGACGGGTACGAATACCGAGATAAATAGTTAAATCTATAATCTCATAGAATTACAAGATTAGGACAAGCCAAGTACGAACAGACTGAATCAATAAATATAATTCCAAAATAGACCCAAGTTATCATAGTAAGCTATGTACTGTAATAGGTACGCAGTTCGAGACAGATAGTACAATTCACCAATTTAGTAATATACAGTTTAAAATACGATAAGTGAATTATAAGTAAACCCGAGTACCTAGGAGTACCGTACAATAAAACCCAAGCAGTACGGAGAATTATCTACGTAGGCCAGCACATGCCTCGATATACGTGTATAGTGCATTTTAATAAATACGAGAAGAAATATATATATGTATATATATATATATATATTTCAAACATGAACATTGTAGTGATCAGTAGTATGGTGAAGTTGGCAATGAATGACTCCATTCTTTTGAGTTATAATTCTTTAAATCATGCTCAGTCTTTTCTTCTTTCCCTGTTTATCTGTACCCACTAGTTATCTTCTCCACCTAGACTAACTATGCACCCCCCCCCGAAAATCCACAGACTATAGGAGCCGTTGTCGTAGTACCGTCAAGCTAGGAGAGCGTTTAGGGAAATGCAAGGCTTATCACAGTCCTTAATGGCTGGGTCAGTGTATGTCAGAACAATCACCTAGGAAGAAGATAATCAACAGTACATTTAAACAATAGGAGAAAAGAAAATACTGTGCAATTTAATTCATTATTTCTAAAATGAGTAGGTTATTTAGATCCAATTCATCTACTTCTTCCTCTTATTCTCTTTCTTCTATCCCAGACATAGTTAACAGTGAAGATTATCAAATCAGTTTAGATAGTCAGCCACTCAGAAACTGGAACATGCCAAAGGTACCTATCAGTAAGATCTACCAAGTATCCTCTTGGTTAGGTAGTAATGCCTTCGCCAGTAATCTCAATGTTAAGACCGTAGAACAAACCTACGCCCTTGACAAGGAACAAGTCAAATGCCAGTTGCTTACCCAGTCAACCATAAGAGACCATATTCAAAAAGGCTACCATTTTCTTCATATAGGATTAGTCCAAGTAGGCATCAACCCTCTAGTTAGACGAGGATTGAACGCTTCAGTTCTTTTAGCCCTTAGAGATGCTCGGCACATCAGTTGGCATGACAGTCTCTTAGGACTAATGGAATCACCACTACATCAAGGTCCAGTCCACTTTAACTGTTTTCCAGATTTTACAGTTAGCCTTCAAGACCCTCATATCTTGAAAACTCTTACTCTCAATATCCAAACCTCTGGCACCAATATGCTAGAAGGAACACGCCAGTTAGCCTTAGTCTACCGCATCTATTACAAGTGTTTTAGAACCAATCTAAATGCTCTTACAATAAATAGAAGTCCAAGGATAAAACGATCATCATCCAGTCATATTCTGAAGGAGCCAACATTTAAGTTCCAAAGTTTATTCAATGGTCCGAAGTTAGTTTTCCTTCTGAATGGATCATTGAAAATGAAAACCATCCCATACCTCGACACACAGAAACCAACGTCGATCTTATCCAACAATTCCATGATGGATCTGTTAGGATTAGTTTTGATGAACAGAGGTTCCGACCCCTCAATTCCAGTTCTTCCATCAGTAAGCCCAGATCTGAACTTTCAACCCCCAAGCCTAAAAAGTTAGTACCCAGACAGCGACGAGATTTGCACTTAGACCTCTAAGGTTTAAAGATAAAATCTCAAGTTAACACTCCCTGTTATACTTCCCAGTCTCACATTCTGGAAAAAGAATCCTCAATAACATCTCCTAGTCCCACAGACTTTGAGACTTAGGAAGTCCACCATGAACTCAATACACTAAGTAAAGAGTTCAACATTAACATGATTACCCTAATAGCCGAGTTTGAATCTGAAGACAATAGGGTCAAACGCGAACAATATAGGGCCGGTCACACCAAAAAAACAAAAGTTAGAAATCTAACAAAATGGCAAGAATTTATGCTAGTTCAGCGTAAAAACATTCCATTTTTCAGTTATGTAAAAAATCATTACAACAAACCTTCCAGTAGCTACACTCTCACAAAAACTAAATGGATTAAGGAAGACAAGTCCTCGGTTCAATCTAGTCATCCCCCAATAGGAAACATTCTAGTCCAGTATAAAGGAACAGAAGTAGTTACTTCTCCTTTCAAACAACCTCCCAAAGATGATGACACATCTAGGAAGATAATTAAACAGAACAACTATGCCAATCAGTGCCTAATCACCATAGGCAACCAGCTAGACAAAATTGAGAAATTGGTTGAAAAACCATTCACTTCTTCTCAAACCCCTTCTTCTTCTCAGTTAGAAAAAACCTTTAATTAAATTACCAGAAGTCAAACTTTCCAAACCTCTTCCCAAAGCTACAACAGCCTTAGAACAAGTTAATAAGATGCTCCAAGAGTTAGCCATCCCAATTAAGGAAGAAAAACAACCCTGTTCTTCTAAAACAGTTATAGCTCAAACAAAAACTTCAACCAATTCTGACTCATCCCCCGAATCATCTGATGATGAAAATGATACAACTTTGCAAACCCAACACCAGAAATTAAACCAATTACAAAACCAACTCCAGGGTCTCACAGTTAACAAATTCCATCGCCCTAGGTTCAATCCTACCAATATCACCAACAATAGGTATAGTCGTCCTATTCCTCCAGATCTTCAGTATGAGGAACGAGTACTCCATAGTCAATTCTCAGTTGCTTCTGATCGCCTCTATGAATGGAACATAGATGGTCATTCAGAACAAGAAATCCTCAACAAACTCAGCCACATGGCTATGACTGCTAATTTCTACATCGAGAAAAATAACACTCCTCACAGTGATGTAGTCAAGCTATTAGTTTTAGGTTTCACCAGTAAACTTCTTACTTGGTGGGAAAAACACCTTACCCAAGAAACCAGGGATTACATAATCCATGTCACATCCCGAACCCCACCCTACGCGGATGTCGAGGACGTGACTGCCAGTTGGTCGCGACGCGATCAACCAAAGGCAAATTCTGAACTTTCCGACGAATTGCACTCCAACTGTAGGGTCAAATGCAGCGGAATTTAAAACTTTTTCTTTGTGTCACGGGAATGCAACTCAATTATCCATCATAAGAATATGTATCACAGAGCAAGACTAATTCCAATCAGTCAACAATTCTAATCTCAGAGCATATCTAAAATCAAGCATATAACAACATAGCAGATCTAATATCTCTAGAGTACCATTTAGTTCCATGAGCCATGTTCCAATATCTAGTGCATGTCAGTCAAGTCAGTCGTATCATATTACTTACCTGGATATACGGATTCGATTCACAAGAATGTAAGTCTTTACAAATCAGTGCCATCTGATCCTTATTTGCAATGCCACTTGGCCTATTCACGTTATGTCATAGTACCTTCTAATCCAATGGAGATAATTCCTGAAAAATGTCAGAATAATGGGGTGAGCTTAAATAAGCCCAGTGAGTAACACAGATTCCCTATCATGGGTTTCAAAACCAGTCCTTGCTTCCAAGGCACGTGGATAATTTAATCATTTCAAAATAACAATTTTCTAAATCCATTTCATAAGCAGTCTAGTACAATGGAACAAGATTGCACAAACAGTACAAACGAATCGGAACATAACATAACCAATCGGACCAAAACAATAACCATTTCCAATATATCGATCAAGACACAGACACTTCATTAACGGAACGAATCACAGCTGAGACTGAGTGGGAACAATAAGTCAATCAAGACAGAGGCCTATCCTCGACGGCTAAAACATAGCGGATCTGAACAAGACATCAATCAAGACGAAGGCATACCTTCAATAGCTAGAACATAACGGAACTGAACAAAAACAATATACTAATCAAGACACAAGCACATCATGAACGAAACGAAACATAACGGAGCTGAGTAGAAACGATATAACAATCAAGTCGGAGACATATCACTAGCGGAACGAATCATGACCGAACTGAACAACGTTTTAATCAAGACAGGGGCATGTCATTACGGGTAGAACATAACGAAACTGAACAATACATCAATCCAAACAGACCTATTATCGACCGGCGGTACACAATGGAATCGTACGTATCAATCAGGGACATAGACATAGCATTAACGGATAGCACATAACCGAACTGAACGGAATTCCTAATTCAAAGGACATAATCACATCGTGTGAAATGTAGTGCAAAGGGCCTACATTAAGTACGTACATTTAAACAATATAGTATTTAGACAGTATACTATACAAGTAGTACGGTACGACAAAATATCGTTCTTTGCCTATATCACATGGTTAGTTTAATCATTTCGGGAATAATGGTTCAATACATCCATTTATCTCAACAGTTCAAAACAGGCAAAACAGTACGGGATGCTAGCACAGGGATCAGGAATATAGTCAATTATTTAAAAAGACTAAAACCAAGTCATAAGTGATATAGTACGAAAAGGCATGCATTTAAATAATTGCACTTAAATAATTGCATTCAAAACAGATCAATAAATCAAGGGACAGAATCAAAACAGTGTCAGAAGTTACTCACAAACTTTTAGGTTTATCTCCTTGCGCAAATAATCTGACAACCTCCAAACATTGTTTCAGGCACATCCTTGTACATCCTGAATAATCATCATTAATCATAGATAGATCAGAATTCATCCATTCAGGTCTTATTCGTCATCTTAGGTGTCTATCGGATTACCTAAGATAGCCTAGTAGCCTATCGCCCTTCCATTGGGTCTCACCCGAGGCTATTTCATTCTTTAATTAGGCTTAGCAATTATTAGGATTATATCCTAAGTCATTTAGACTTCAATCGTTATCAGTCAGGCACTCATTCAACCTTAGGGGCAAAATGGTAATTTTATCATTCTTGTCTCGGACCCTGTCGTGGTCTTCGGAATAGTCTTTATATCTTAAGTACAAAGTTCTACGTCCTTTGGACTCCAATCGGTATTAGTTAGGTTCTCATTTTAACCATAGGGGCAAAATGGTAATTTTGCCATTCTTATCTCGGACCCTGTTATGGTCCTCAGAATATCCCATATATCGTATATGTGAAGTTTTAAGTCTTTTAGACTTTAATCGGTATCAGTTGGGTACTTATTTAGTCTTAGGGGCAAAATGGTAATTTTGTCATTTTTGCCCGGGACCCTATCATGGTCCTCAGAACGTCCCATATATCTCATGTATAAATTTGTAAGTCCCTTGGACTTCATTTGGTATCTGCTTTAGATCGTCGGGACACATCGGTCATTTCTCGTTTTACGCGTTGACTGTCTCGGAGTCTTATTTAGCCTTTCAGTGTTCATAATTATCCCTATGATAATTTATCATATCAGTTTGACCTTTATTCGACCTCTACTTTGCACTTACAGTGCTCAGGGGTATTTTGGTCATTTTACGTTTTGTGTAATTCTGACCCCGATTCGTCATCTAATCAAGTATACAGTCTCACCAGTGTCTGGGCTCCTACCGGTATCAGTTTCGTCCCAATCGGACTTTGTTTAGGTCTCGTACGGTATCAGGGGTAATTTGGTAATTTCAATGGTCGTATTTTTCGGCACGTCAGTTCATAAAATGGACCTCACCATTGGGTCCAGAGTGTCCAACATAGTAAAATTGGACTATCTGTTATGTTTAATCGGCCCTGGGTATCATTAAGGGCAATTCGGTCATTTATACCTACGTGTCTGTATTTTTCGGGACCTCGGTTCATTAAACGGACCTCACCGTTGAGTTCAGAATGCCCGAGATAGTCAAAATAGGCTATCCGATATTTTTATTTGGGTCTGGGTACCATTAGGGGCAGTTCGGTCATTTATCACTTACGGGTCTGTATTTTTCGGGACTGTATTTCCAAAATCGGACTGTACCATTGAGTCCAGAATGCCTGAAATAGTGAAAATACACTATTTATTTAATTTATTTGGACTCCGTTTGACATATTTAATGTCTAGGGGTAAAATTGTAATTTTACCTAATTAATAAATAATTAAATAATTATTTTATTATTTAATTAATTTATTCAGGGCTTAAATGAAGAAATTTTCCAAAGTCTGGGCCACTGTGTAATTCTTTAAAACAGTTGGGGACAAATCCGTAATTTCAGGAAACTTCAGGGGTCAAAATATAATTACATAATTTAGGGGTTCAAACCCCTTGGTTTTAGGGTTCAAAAATTGAACCGGTCCAGGACTCTAGTGAACCAACCGGTTCAGTAACCCTCAGTGAACCGGAATTAAATATTCCTCTTATCCCCTAATTGGCCCTTATCCGTGTTTAGGGCTAAGCCCAAACCAATTTTAATTTGCTATCACCGTACCCAAACAGGCTGGATTTGATTTTAAACAAATCAATCTACACCCAAAACGGCACAGTTTTATTAATTCGGTGGCACGCTCGTGGACAGACACGTGTCCGAGTTGGCTCGGTTGACTCGGCTCAAGGCAGCGAGTCAACTCGGTCGTCTTCTTCATCAAATTACCCTCGGTTGCCCTAGTTTCTGCAGATTTCTTCTTCCAATTTCGTGAGTTTCCCTTCACTGAAACTCCCTGTTTTCTATTCTAAATCATTTCTGGATTGTTAAGGGATGATTTGGCATTGCTCTAGGTCCCTGATTTGGGCTCACAGTCACGGTTTGGAAAAGCGATAATGAGACCTACAACTCCATGGCAAACACTCATTTTGTCACCATTTTGAACGTGGTTTGTTGCTACAAGATCCCTATGACATGTAGTTTCATCCCCCAATCACGAAAATCAGTTTAACACACTCTAACCAAAAATGGCATTTGAAGACCGAACCTGCAACCGACGTGTTAGAGGGGTTGCATGGGGTTTTAGGGTCGCGGGTTGGTGGTTTTGGGATCCTCTTGAGGTCTGGAACAGGTCTTGAATCACAGAATTAAACAAGATTTACATGCATTCAGGTCTGCACCTAAATTCTCTCTCTACAGAATTTTAGGATTTCTCGATCAGTTTTACATGATTCTCTCTGATTTCTCATGCAATAACCAGCTTATACAATATATATATATATATACATATATATATTGTGTACATATTTGCTTGCTATAATTTGAAACAAAAATGGGATAAATTTGAGAATTTATACCTTCCCCAAATTCTTGGCCGAAATCAGTTTTCTTTTTCCCTCTTCTGTTTTCCTTCAGTTCCACCTCTATAGTTCGGTCTCTCTCTATCTCCAACACTTCCTTTTGATCCAAGAGAATCCCCAACATTATCTCTCACATGTATAGACACTTATACATATATTTCTATAAGTATGTTCAGCCATGAGGGGACTGGATAATCAGAGAGTGATGTAGGGTGATGTAATTCCATCATGTGGGGTTTGCATGGGTTGCCATTGGTCAATTTGGGTGGCAGCTTGGGGCAATTCAGGGATATATACAATTAAGTTGTATATATAGGCACAAAGGTCTGGGTAGCCCAACTGATAAGTTTTTTGGATAAAATTCTTTCCCTCCATAGGTCAAGGGTTCAATTCCCCTTGGCCACCAATTTAGCCATTTTTCCACATTTTGGGCTAAGGCCCTGTTTGGCTGCGCATTAATTTAGTTTCTGATGTTTGCCTCATAACTTTCATTCCGTAACTCCTTTTTCGATGCGGTTTGTTCCGAGAGTTTCATATTTCAGTTATCTACACTGTCAGAGGTTCCGTGTCATTTATTAGTCATTCGGAATTTCCGTAGTTAATTAATTCGAATTCTGTCAGTGTTAAATTGACACTATTTCACCTAATTAAATAATAATTAAGTTCGGGTATTGTACCCTATTCTCGAACATGTTTTATCATTCTATTGGTCTAGTGTGACCACCGGGAGATTAAGGTTAATTCCCTTGATTATTCTCTGAGCCGGTATTAATTAATAATTAATATTTAATTATTAATTATACAGGATCGGGGTGTTACAATCCACGCAGTCCAACGAGACCCAGAAAGAAACCCAGTTTTTTACGAAACCATAGGTCACGCAGAACCTGATGGAGTCAACACCCTCATCTACACCATCACTAAACATTTCGTAGGAACTCCTAGTCATATAATAGCTAGGATCCACGACCAGTTAAGCAATCTCAGATGCCCCACTCTCAGTAATTTCGAATGGTATGCAGACATCTTCTACTCCAAAGTCATGCTTAGAGATGATAGTAACTCCCTATTTTGGAAAGAAAAGTTCATTAATGGCCTTCCCAATCTCTTTGCCCATAAGATTAGGGAAATCCTCTGTAAGGACACAGGCATCATAGATTACCCCAGTTTGACTTACGGAGACATCATATGCATAGTTCACAAAGAAGGAATGCGGATGTGCATAGACATGAAGATCCATAATGAAGCTTCTAGGAATAAGAAAAGAGCTAAATACGAGTTAGGTAATTCTTTATTCAGTACGATTTACCCTTAGTTGCCCCTTCCAAACGACGGTCACATAAGCACCACCAAGATAGTCATCCCAGTTCAACTTACAAACATTCGCATAGTCGCAAACATAGAAAAAGCCACCACCAAGGTGAGCATAGTAATAAACATACTCGCAAGTACTACAAAACCAATCATAGAAAGAAAAATTCTACCAGTAAGCATACAACCCGCAAAGCTACATCAACTGATGTTTGCTTTAAATGCGGAAAACCAGGTCACTTCCAGTCAGATTGCAAAATTAAAAAGTTAGTTAACTCTCTTTAGATTAACCAAGATCAGAAACAAGAGTTATTTAGGATTTTAGAACTTAGAAACACAGATAGTGAACCTTCTAGTTCTTCATCCTATATTTCAGATAACAGTGAAAATGAAATAGACCAGTTAGATCTTTCTTCTGATTCTCAATCCTCTTCACAACCAGCTAGTCCTCTAGTTGAGATAGGATGCTCTGACAGTTGCAATTGTTGCAAAATAGTTAGTGTTTTAACAAAGTAGGAAGAACTTCTACTCAAATTAATTAATAACGTAGAAGACCCCATAGTTAAATCCCAATACTTAAATCAGTTCAAAACCACTCTAGGAGTAGAACCTTGTAAATCTCCTCCTACAATTCCTAGCAATCCTCCAGTTCAATTTAGCAAAAACTTTGATAGGTTTAGCCAACCTAAACCAATAACTATCCAAGATTTGCAACATGAAGTAAATCAAACCAAGCAGGATATCACCAAGTTAAAACAGTTAGTCCAATCTTTACAATTCAGTCATCATACTTTACGACTCCAACATCAATCTTTAGAAACTAAAGTTGATAGTCATCTCATCCTTCCTCCTCTTACTCCTATTAATCCAACCACAGATTACGAAATTAAACCAATCAATGACATCACTAATCCTCCCGATCTTCCTCCTTCTAACAATCAGGCAACAGGATTTTTGGAAGCAATTACTAAAATTGATTTTCAAAAATGGCATTGCCTAGTTAAAGTCACTATTTGTGATGAATTTGAGTTAGATACTATTGCTCTTATTGATTCAGGTGCAGACCTCAACTGCATCCAGGAAGGAATCATCCCCACTAAATACTTTAAAAAAACCCATGAACGCCTTAAGTCCGCTAACGGTAGTAAGATGAAAATCCAATACAAATTATCCAATGCACATGTTTGCCAGGATAATGTTTGTTTCAAAACCCCATTTGTCCTAGTTAAAAACATGTTTGACACAGTTATCCTAGGAAACCCATTCATGTGTTTGCTATATCCTTTCACCACAGATAGTGAAGGAATAACCACACAACCTCTCGGTCAAACAGTTAAGTTTAAGTTTGTCCAAAACCCTCAGTCCAGAGAAATCCAATCTTTGCAGGAATTTTCTATTAGTCGATCAGTCAACTTGCTTTCTAAGAAAAAATCTCATATTAATTATCTCTTAGAAGAGATCCAGTATAAAAAAATAGAACAACAACTTCTCAATCCTTCCCTCCAACTAAGAATCAGTCAATTTGAGTCTTTACTCAAACAAAAAGTTTGTTCTGATCTCCCCATAGCCTTTTGGCATAGGAAACAACATATAGTACGTCTTCCTTATGTCAAAGATTTCAGTGAAAGAAACATTCCCACTAAAGCCCAACCAATCCAGATGAGTCAAGCTTTAATGGAGTTATGTCAGTCAGAAATTAATCAATTACTTAGTAAGAAAATCATCCGTCCCTCTAAATCTCCTTGGTCATGCTCTGCCTTTTATGTCAACAAAAATGCAAAAATTGAACGTGGTGTTCCCCGATTAGTCATCAATTACAAACGATTGAACAAAGTCCTAGAATGGATTAGATACCCTATTCCAAATAAACGAGATTTAGTCAATAGGTTACATAAAGCAGTCATTTTCAGTAAATTTGACATGAAAAGTGGATTTTGGCAAATCCAAATTCATGAGTTAGACCGATACAAAACTACATTCACAACCCCCTTTGGCCATTACAAATGGAACGTTATGCCCTTTGGTCTCAAAAATGCACCTATTGAGTTCTAGAATGTCATGAACAACATCATCAATCCCTTCTCCAGTCAGATCATAGTTTATATAGATGACGTTCTCAATTTCTCTAATTCCATTGACCAACATTGGAAACATTTGTATTCATTTCTCAATGTTATCAAAAGAAATAGATTAGTTCTTTCTGCCAGTAAACTTAAGTTGTTCCAAACATCTGTAAGATTTTTAAGCTTTGAAATTTCCTATGGTTAGATCAAACCTATCCAAAAATCAATCCAATTTGCTGATAAGTTTCCTGATCAAATTCTCGATAAAACTTAGTTGCAACGGTTTTTAGGATCCCTGAATTATATTTCAGATTTCTACCCTAATCTTCATTCTCAATGTAAACTTTTATTTGATCGTCTTCGCAGTAACCCCTCCCCTTGGACATCTGCTCATACCACTATTGTCCAACAAGTTAAGCAGTATGTTAAGACCCTTCCTTGTCTTGGTATCCCTTCTCCTTCTTCTTTCAAAATCGTTCAAACAGATGCCTCCGACATTGGTTATGGTGGCATTCTTAGCCAGCGGCTAGATCCTGTTCCCTTGAACAGATTATCTGTTTCCACTCTAGAATCTGGAATCCCACTCAGTTAAATTATAGTACTATTAAAAAAGAAATTTTATCTCTTGTTTTATGCATCAGTAAGTTTCAAAGTGATTTACTCAATCAAAATTTTTTAGTCAAAATCGATTGTAAAAGTGCAAAACATATTTTAGAAAAAGATGTTAAAAACATTGCTTCAAAACAGATTTTTGCACGATGGCAAGCCATTCTTTCCGTGTTTGATTTTGATATCCAGTACATACCCGGTGAGAATAATAGTTTACCTGATTTCCTTACTCGTGAATTTTTGCAGCCCAAAAATGAGCGGGAAGAAAGACAAGCAACCACAACCACAACAGTCAAACCCCTCCATGGGGAAAAAACCCACGGTTAGCTCCCAGGCTTTGGTCCTTGGATCACAGTCACCTATTCAGTCAGCTCCTTCTTTATCCCAAGGCAACTATTTTTCTGTACTTGGAAGCTCTTTCCGCCCTAATTATAGTCTTCCTCAACCCAGTTGCGGCCCCTTGAGCCTCCCCAGTTACAGATCAGTATTAGCTCAACTCCCCTTTAGCCCTTATGAGATTACTGACCCTTTTGATTCTTCAAAAGAGCATAAAATCATCCCAGTTGGCACAGTTAGAACTCCCTCTTCTCCTTACTTCAAAAAATCATATTCAGTCAACATCTTCTTCATCAAACCTCACAAGAGTCATATTCAAGATCCTTGGACTCTTGCTACTTCTTACTTCCCCCCTGATTGGCACTTCATCCCCAATCATCTTTCAAAGTCTTTAAAATGGTACAAAACAGTTCTTGTCCATTCAGGTTCAGTTAGATTTGAAGACATTCCTAGTAAACAAGACCCCAGTAAGATCTTATACCAAAAATTTATCATAGTCAACTTTATTTCAAAAAAGTCTTGGGGATCTCACCCCTCTCAATTAAGAGTTCTTCCTAACTCCCCAGTTCAGTATTCTTATTATGATTACATCACAGCCTTCAGTAAGTCTCTCTTTCTTCAGAACGAATTAAAAGATCACTCATGGTTTCTCATGTTCGATCAAAAATTCTGAAGCCCCATCCCTTCTTGGTTCAATGAATGGTGGAATAAATTTGGACTTGTACCAAAAGTACTTCCATCATCTCTTCAGTCAGCAATGCAATATTTTGCAATAGTGTATCCCACAAACTAGCATACTTCTCAGTTCCCCATTATTCTGCTCATGGCCAGTAAATATAGAATTCCCTAGATAATGATGTGGAATTATGCCATCAGTAAGCACACAGTAATAAGAGAATTTTTAGTAAAATGGCGGGACAGACTGTGTAATACCCCGACCCAAAATGTCGGGTCATAGGGCACGTATTTCAAAGTTATAAAAGAATAAGTGTAAAGATGTCTACACTTAAGGAAAATAATTAATTAATTTAAAATAATTAATTAATTAAGTTTATGAAATTGATTATTAATTAAAATAAATAGAAAATACACACATAAAAGTGTGTTATGTGACCAAGCATGTGTAAGTATTTATATATGTATAATTATATACATGTAATACTTGGATATAGGAAAAATAAAATAAAGTAAATATAATATATATATATATATATATATGTATATATATATATATATACATGGAGACATGGAGGTAAGGTGGGAGTTACCTATATATGTATATTATAATCAAGTAGGTGGGGAAATATGGTAGGAAGTAAGGGGGGTAAGGCCTGATTTGAAAAGGGGTTTGGGAGTGAAATGAAAGGTGAATCAGGGGTAGTTATGAAGGGGCAAATCAGAATTGAGTGAAAGAATTACACATATACACTTAAATACATTTTATATACACACCTCATTTGCAACACACGAAAAGGAGAGAAAGAGAGAGAGGAAGAATTCTGGGGTACTCAGTGGTGGGAAGCAAAGGGAAAAAGAAGAGAGAAACCGAAGGAGAAAGGTGAGAATACATGAAACTATCATTTTTCTCTCTCTAGATTTTCTCTATGTATAAACTATTTTAAGTCTCCATTTTGTATATGTGATATGTAGAACATGTTTAGACTCGTATAAGCATGAAATCAGGCCATGAAAACATTAGAAACCCTCAACCGTACACAAGGCAGCCATTGAAGACCTTGCTTACAGCAGGTCTAACTCCATCACAACCAAACCTTGTTTAGTTTATTGAGACAAAAACTAGATCCTACAAACATGTTAAAAACCTACAACCGCGATTATAAATCACAAGAAATGACCCTCATAACATAAATTACAGGTTTCGGTTGTTGAAACCAACCTATCAAACTCCTACCAAAATGGATCAAATAGAATGGGAAATGAAACTATAAAGAAAATGAGTTAAGATAGAACAAATCCCATTGGATTTGGCCAAGAAATAGGTATGAACCGACGGTTTACAGGTTGGATTATCACCTCTTAAACCGAAGCAAAGAGTTCACTTTGAACTCCAAAACGAATGCCGAATGGGTTCTGGGTACTTCAGGAACAAAATGAAACAAAAACAGTAAGGATCCATTGATCCAAACTGCACGAAATCAAAGAAAATGGAAATCGGAGATTAGGGCAACATAGGGGTCGAAGTGGGGAAGAAGACAGTGAGTCAACTCGATTTTAAGACCGGGCTGAGTCGACTCGGACATGTGGCAGCCTCTGGGCTTGCCACCGAATTAATTGAACGACGTCGTTTTGGGGCCAGTGTGTTATATATGTTTAAACGTTTAAAAATTTGAAAAGAAAGGAAGGAACTGAGGTTCCTGGGATTCGATCCCTGGCCCTCGCGCGTGGGAAGCCTCTCCCTTTCCACTTGGCCACGCGTGTACGCGTGCCCAAATACGAACACAATATATATATATATATATATATATATTAAAACTAAATAAAATCAGAAAAATGAAAAGGTGCAACTGCACCTACTGAGAGTCGAACGAGGTATCTATTGGAGTGGGATGTGATACATTGGCCAGTGTGCCACCCATTTCATCCGGTCATATTAGCCACCGAAATAAATATATATTAGACTTAATAAATTTAATTTAATTAATTAAATTAATTAAATTAAATAGTCAAAAAATGCCCAATGTCCAAATGAGATGAGTTATTTATGTATTTCTACTATCTCAGGCCTCCTAAGTCCATTGGTGAGGTCCACGACATGAGATGAGGTCCCAAAAAATTTAAAGACCCGTAAAAATGTCAAAATGACTAAAATACCCCTGTCCTATAAATGAGTCAAACGAGGTCCAAATGAAATAAATAAATAGTGGATTTTGACTATTTGGAACATTCTGAATCTAATGGTGGGGTCCGTTTCACAAGATGAGACTCCAAAAAATTTAGACACGTTAAGGTATAAATTACCAAATTGCCCCTAACATGTCCTAAGCCAAATTAAATTCTAAGAAAGCCTAAATCGACTTTCTTCGATGCTCCGGACTCAATGATAGTGTCTATTTGAGCAAAAGAGATGTCAAAGAATAAAAAGACATAAAATTTGTTGAATAGCATCTGTCAGATGACTATAAATTAAAGTAATGCCAAAGTACTAATCTAAGGCGTATAGGAGGAAATGAATTACGAAAAGACACGACACGTAAATATGTGAAGTAAATAAATTTAAATTAAAGTTAATGGAGGTAGCAGAAGAGTATAAATTAAAATGAATTTAATTTCTAACACATTAAATTGTGTCATAGGTTAAGAGTACGAGTTAAGTTAAGTTCATATGAAATTATGAAACCGTTTTAGGATCTAATACGATTTAAGCATAAGTTAAGGAATATCGAGATGATATTACAATGAATGTAAAGTTGATGAGATGTTTATGAATTATTCTTAGGAACTACAAGGAAAGTGGGAAAGCGCATTTTTAGCACTAACCCTAAAGGACCAAGGTGAGTAATCCTGCATTCGAAGTGGAGATTTAACTCTATGGATTTCAAAGAAGTTTTGAGTTCAAGTCATGAAAAGTGTTTGAATATCGAATTCAGTTTTCATACGCCTTTTGTTTTAAATTACTGTGTTCAGATAACGGATTTACTTACAGTTTCCTTTAAATATGCCTTAGCATGTTGAATTTTTAAATTGCAAAATCTCTGAGATATATTCTGAATTCGTATATTCTGAGAATTGAAAGTTCTATTATAAAGTTATATACTTTGTGTTTGAATACTCTTAAATAGTATTTATGAGGAGAAGTCATGAGATAAAAGTAGTTTCTTGAAATACAAGATAACTGTGCATAAGCACGAGACATGGTATTGGGGTTCGCAAGGGACTTCATTATCCTGTGGAGCCGACAAGCTTTTGGGTTCTATGGAATTCAAAGGATTGTCAAATGCCTAGTAGCAGGATCTAATCCCACAGGCAAAGAGAAATCTCGACGGGAGTAAAACGGGAGTCTAGTTCGAAACAGATTCCAAGAGTTAAAGTGAGAAAAAGAGATATTTGAAAATGAAAGCAGATTTTAAATCCTCATTTTCATATTTACATGTTTGAGTTTATATATACTCTATTCAAAGAAGAACACATTTTTAGCTTGAGCATTTTACATGTTTTAGAGCTATGAGTTTTATGGAATGCATATATTATGTATTCAGAGTTACAAGTTTTATATGAAAAAGCATATGTTAGCTTGAATATTTTAAATGTTTCAAAGCTATTAGTTTTATGAATGCATATATTCTGTGTTCAAAAGATACGAACAATTGACAATGATTGATTTATAAACCCTTATGAGCTAAGACCACTGTTAATTGAAAACCCCATGACGAATGTTGGAATTGCTCACAAGCTTAGATTAGCTTACCCGGACTTTGTTCGGATCCCCCTTTCAGGTGATTGATAATAGGGTTGATTTGAAGATGATGAGGATGAGCCTAGCTGTTTTTGGAGGGGACATCTAAGTAGTTCTTTTGTTAAGCATCATGAATTTAAGATGTAACCTTTGTTTTAGTAAAGTAGTGAAATGTTATGTATTAAGCCCCAAGGGGCAGCTGAACATGTATCTATTATAAAAGCCTTTAAATTTTTAGTTATGCTCTGAATGTATGATCATGCGTACCATTGTGAGTAGCGGCAGTATCGGACGGATGTGCAAATTTTAAAATAAGAAAAGAAAAGAAAAAGTTTTTCACGCTTCCGTAACTACATGAGGCACATCTATTCGATACCGCTGCAGATGCGAGCCTTGTCCCGAGGCCTTCGGGTCTTGGGGCGGCAGTCGTGACTCGAGATCCGCACAGGGTGGGTTTCGGGTCATGACAGACTGAATTATGACAAATTTATTTCCTTCATTAATAATGACTTCCCTCAACCAGTTAAAATAACAGTTGCACAACCCATTGCATACAGGACCCAGTCCAATACCAGTATGGACCCAAGCTTACTACAAGGACAAACCAAAGAAGAATTAAAAGAGTTAGCAAGACAGTTAATGGTTCATGTATCTCAGATGGGAGATGATCCCGATCTACAGTCAAATGCTGAATCCAGTCAGCCTCATCATCCTTATCATCCATCAAAAGATTGCTTCAGTCAGGACCCATATGCCCTAGACGAAGATTTCAAAATCTGACCTTAGCATATGGAATCAATTACCAGTCAGCTTTATCTATGAACAGTAAACTCGTGATCGACAGAAAATCAGTCAAAACAGTAAGATTCCTACAACACCAGTCAAGCAGTAAGATTCCTGCTGCACAGTAAGATTCCTACAACACCAATCAAACAGTAAGATTCCTGTAGCACAGTAAGATTCCTGTAGCACCAGTCAAACAGTAAGATTCCTGCAGCACCTGTCAAGTCAGTCATTCACAAGGTTCCTTCCTCCTCTATAAAAGGATCAGCCTTCTTCAGTTCAAAACACCTTCAGAAAATACTTGAGAGAAAATCCTTCAACGAGAGCAACCATTTGTAAAATGTCTCTGGATTTGATCATGTATTTAGTTTTCATTTATTTTCAGTAAAACGTTCTTCTAGCCTTAAGTCGGTTGTAAGTTAATTTTATTTATATAATCCAGTTTCTAGTTTCATTAAATTTTTAAGTTTTATATTTCATCATTATCTTCTTATTCCCCTAATGGACGGTTATACCGCCTCCCCTTGCATATGCATGAGTACTTCAATTATATATTCTTACACCTTTTTTTTATTTTCGCTTACGTCCCACTGGTTCATCCAGTCCCTTTATATATATGAGATAATATATATATATATATATGTATGTATTTATAAATATAATTGTAAAAATATATATACAAGTATAAATATTTATACAGTTATGTATGTATATATATTTTATAAATATAGGTATTAGTATAAATGTGTATATATATATATAATGCAATTTATTATATATATAAAAGCATGTAAACGCATGCAAGTTAGAAGAGGAAGTATCTCAAAATGAAATAAAGAAAACAAGCAGAATATATAGTGGAGCAGCATGGTGCAGCGTGTGGCGTGTGTTTAAAGTGGAAAAAAGAAAAGGAGAATTAGTGTGTGCTGGATATAAGTGTCGGCAAGATGAGAGTGTGTGTAGTGTGTGGTTACCATATATATATATATATATATATATATAGAAAATATCTAAAGTAACAAGCAGGAAAAGAAAGGAAACCAGAAAAAGAAAAGAAAAGAGAAAAGGGTAGAAAAGCAAAGTCAAATAAAGGGGTCGTGCAAGAGGGATTTATGTATATATCTATATATATATATATATATGCGTGCATGTGATGGTGCAGCAGAAGCTGCCGACAATTATTGGAAGAAGGGGCAACCGCATATATAAATACAGATATGGTAAGCTGAATTTGGGAAGAGGTTAGAAGTATGGAGGAAATTGAAAATAACAGAGAGAGAGAAGGTCAGCGTAGCAGGTCGGTATACGTATATATATGTGTGTGTTTGTGTAGCGGAAGTACAGAGGAAAAGAGAGCAGTCGAGAGAGGGAGAAAGAAATCGTTACAGCAAGAATTGCTATTAGAGAACCTGATTCGGTTACTGTGATAAATTGGAGCAGCAAGTGATATATATATAAAGCAGGAAGAGAGGGGTGCAGCCAAAACTGGTGGGAAATTATGGGAAAATCTGGAGAATTTTAGGCTGTTTTACACATATATATATAGGTAGATATTTGTAGTAAATTGGGAGGACAGGAGATGCAAATTGAGGTTCGAGTTGGGTGTGTGGCGGTGCAACAAGGGGACTATATTGGCAGTAGAGATAGCGTTGAGTTGGAAAAGTTGTGGTGAGGAGACGACGCAGGATTTGGGTGGAGATAAACCAGGCAGCAGCTGCGACGGGGGTTCAGTTGGTGGTACTGTTGGTGAGATTGGTATTTTACTAGACAAAAGAATGGGTTGTTAAATGTTTTTGTCGGAAGCAGGTCGCTGCCAGGGGAATTTAGCAGTTCAGGGCAGCAGTAGTTATAGCCGTGGCTACAGCTATTATAAGGAGTGGGGGTTTAGCCACCATTGTGGGATGTCATGTAACGGTTTAAAGCTTGAGATATGCAGCTGCAGCTTAAGGAGGTGCAGGGCATGGAGAATAGAAAAGAAAAAATAAGAGAGAGGGTTGGGTATGAAGAATAAAAAAGAAAAATAAGAGAGAGTGTAGGTCATTAGGGAACCAGTTTGTGTTATAGGAAAATCTGAATATGTGAAGCTAGTGTGTTCCACAATTGGGAAGTTGTTGGCACTAGAAGAGATATCGGCACAGGAAACTATATCTACAAAGGTTTAGGCATGTGAAGCCCTCTTGATCAAAGTGTTTTGAGAAGATACACGGTTGAAGTTGCTGTTTCAAAACATGTGAGTT
Source organism: Nyssa sinensis (assembly GCA_008638375.1). Lineage (NCBI taxonomy): Eukaryota > Viridiplantae > Streptophyta > Magnoliopsida > Cornales > Nyssaceae > Nyssa > Nyssa sinensis. The sequence goes on from CM018046.1 coordinate 33,843,952, forward strand.
TGAACTTAAACTATCATTTTATTTGTTTTCAGTTTTGGAGTATGATAACCTATTCCAATTTTGTAGTTAACCATTGGTTAACGATTCCGATTTAGAATAGTACAAAGCAGAAAATCTTATTTAGCCCAATAGTTATTGAAATTGAGATCTAACGCTAAATTTATAATGATTACAAAAGTATCCAGAATTTATGGTTAATTATGAATTGATCCAAAGTGATTAGATAATATTTAATTTCAAAGGGAAATTACCAAAATGCCCCTAAGTCAAAAAGTAGTCAAACGGACTCCGATTAAAATAAAAGAATGGTGAATTTTTATTATTTCGAGCATTCCAGACTTAACCGTGGAGTCCGATTTACAAAAAGAGGTCCCAAGAAGTAAGAACCTGTAAAAGTGCAAAATGATCGTTTTGCCCTTTTTAGTACCGAAGTCCGAATTGAATTCCGTGAAAGCCTTAAACCGACTTTGTTTGACATTCTGGATTCAATAGTAGAGTCTATTTAAGTAAAAGAAATACCAATAGTAAAAGACATAAAATTTGATGAATAGCATGAGTTATATAGATATATATAAATTGAGATAAGTTTCATGAATCATAGGAACACCAAGAGAAAAAGAGAAGGCGGTTTGGCCTTCTAGATAGATACAAAAAGAGGTAAGTAAAATCTGATCTCTTCATGTGTTACATTCCAAGCCATTTCATAGTTCTTGTATATATATTGTCTATTGTACTCTATACATACATACCAGTATTTATTGAGCCACATTGATATTGCCCTATCATGTGGAAAGCATTTATTAATTTCTATATATCTCAATCATGATTGTACACTTGTGCATAGAGTTCTTGTTGTACACTTGTACCTAGGGCTGTGAGGGCCAGACAATTATATTCGAAGCAGTCTACTAACCATAGTTTAGAGAACTATCATTACGTCAGATTGCCTAGAACCAGTTATGATTCCATTATACTCTTCGTGGAAGATAGCATGATTTTGATATATTATTAGTGCCAAATTTGTGCTCAGTCACATTTCCATCTTATGCTTATTACGACCTATGGGTCAAGGTTCCACGGGAACACCAACTACGTTGCTATATGAGGCACGGGACGTAGAGTTACATTATTGAGCTTAGTGCTTTATGCACCAGGGGGTAGTCGGGCCCTGCAGTTATTGCATCACCCAATTTTGATATCACTATCCTTTATTGTTGGTTGATATTCATAGCTTGATCATGTTATATTGTTATTGAATGATCATGAGATTTTACAGCTTTCAGTTGAGTGCTTACATTTCATACTTGATATAACTCATGACTGTAGCAGTATTACATTGTTAGCATAGCAAATTCATTTCCTTATCATTTGACTTCTATCATCTGATATTGAGTTATATATTCATTGACTGGCTAGCACTTCTTTTTATATACTTGTACACATGGCAGAGCAAAGGACTACTTACTAAGTTTTCATAGCTCATCAAATACTACACAACATTTTGCAAGCACAGATCTCGAGAACAGACCATAGAGCCTGATAGCTAGGAGGTGGACATTTCTCTTGAAGTTGCAGTGTAATATTTAATACAGACAATCTTGTAGCCCTCCCATGTTATCCATGTCTTGGGGATGAACAATTATTGAGAAATTTTGTATTCTGCATTTTGAGAACATTATATATATCACATGCAGCTTTTATTTATTTATTATTAAAGTCTTCTGCTATTTAGTTATTGCATGTTAGTAGCACTAATTGTGTAGCAAGTTGAGACAATCCCGGTTCGAAACCCAGAGTCGGGCCGGGGCTCGTGATTCGAGATCTGCACATGGTGGGTCTCGGGTCGTGACATTAGCTCACTTTATATTTATAATAATTTTTCAGATAGCACCATATGGGAGGAAATGCAATGATGCGACTAGTGGAGCTAGTGATGAGCTTGTGGGAAATGTTGATGATGTATAACTCCAAGCCATATATATGAATAAGCATTCTATAAAATTAATATTAATACCAATTATCGTGACATGATGACACTAGAGATGATGTTAGACTTAAATGGTGATTTATGATGATAGAAATTATACTTAGAGATATTCTTATTGATGATTGTTAGATTTTGATTTGTTATCATATAAGTTGCATATGTGTAGCTTCTGCATTTAATAAAAGAAAAAAATTATAACTCTTGTGTAATTCATTTGATTTTGTACGACCTGTCCAAGTGACAGTGTTGGTCGCTACTCCTAATCAGCATAGGGTGGGTTTCGGGTCACGACAGCCAGTCACAGAATGGTACAATTAATAGACATACAGAGCTTGCTAAATTTTTAAAAGCTAAACATATTACATTATCATTGTCCTTAGGGACTAAATTATATACCTTGTCCAAAAACAGATTACTACAAAAAGCATTGACCAACTATTGGTCCTGACATTCCCAAAAATGCTAATCAAAAGTGTGGACCTCCCAACACCCTTCCTTAATATGGGCAAGGCTCTCATTCATCCTCGTTACCTGAAAAGTCAAGGGTAACAAATCCATGTGAGCTTTATGAAAATCTCATGAGTAATTTTAGCACCTTGTCATGGGTTTTCAACTAGTAGTGGGTTAAGTATAAGAGAATTCATAAAATAGTCACTACCAATATTTCAGCTCGTGGTGCTTATGCACAATTATCTTGCATTACCAATTCACAAATAGGAAGCATTTAAAATGTTTCTTTTCAAATAGATACTTTTCAAGAGTATTTAAATAGAACTTTCAAAAGTACTTTAATAGAGGTTTTAGAATACTTGAAACATAATACTCAGGAGCATTTAAAACATAACTTTTAGAACATTTAATCACAACGTTCAGGAATATTTAAAACATGGCTACAATGAAAAATATTTACTTTTATGGAGACATTTAACACAACTTTGAAGTTAAAATAGACATGATGGAGTAAGAACTTATAAAAAGTTTGTATTTAAAACAAGTACATTTGTAGTTCTTGATAGTATTTGAAAATGGAAGCAAGTAGCATATTTAAAACACGAGTCATGTAAATACATGAATTTGAATTTAAAATTCTTTAGGAATCATGGAGTTAAAACCTCTACTTCAAAGTCTAGGATTACTCACCTTAGTTTCCAGGGTTGGCGCTACTAGTGTGCCTTTCCCTTTCCTTTGTAGTTCCTAAGAATAATTCATGGAAAGTCTATTAATTCCATATTTAACTTAAATCACCACCTACTGGGTGTTCTTAATTTACTCTTAGACCTGGTGAATCCTAATTTCTTAAGATAGACCATCTTTCCTTTAAATCGGACTATCATAGTCAAGTCGATCTTTTAGGGGTAGTTTAGTAAACTTTCATTTTTTCACGTCTTTTTTTCAGTACTTAATTTGATAATATGGATCTTGACGTTGGGTCCGGCATATCGAAGAAATTCAATTTAGACCCTTTCGGACTTCCATTTGGCTTCAGGCGTCATTAAGGGTAAAATGATCATTATTACATTTTACGTGTCCTAGTTTTTAGGATTTCATCTCATAAAATGGACCCCGGCATTGGATCCAAAATGTCAGAAAAAATCAAAATACACTACCCTTTTATTTTATTTGGGCAACAGAAACATTTCATCATAATTAAATTAATTTAATAAATTTTATTATTTTATTTAATAATATATATTATTTAATTTATTACACAAGTGCCACGGTGGCACAGTGGCACACGCATGGTGCTTAAGTCCCTCACATGCATAAGGTTGAGGGTTCGAACCTAGGGAGCTACGGCTCTTTAATTTTTTCTGATGATGAGGGATTTGCATGAAATCCCATTGGTTGTGAGAGTGGTGCAAAAGGGTGTTGACACCTCATTGTTTTAGACTTTTCTCACACAATTTCTACCGTATATGATTATCCTTTGGCTATCATAGCACATGTCTATTGATAGCCCAATGGGTTTAGGCTTGGCGTAAGTCTCTTGGTGGACTAGGTCTTGGGTTCAATTCCTTGCCCAATACTTTTTGGTTTACTTTTCTTCTTTTATTTTTTATTTGCCTTTAGTTAGGCTTTTCTACTTTAATTTTTTTTCACTCATGTACTTGTATTACTTACTTTCTTCATGCGTTAGTTTTACTAGCCGTAAAATTTATTATTTTTGTAGCCTCTATTTTTTTATCTAACTTTCCCTAATATTTAATTAGCGACTAAGTCATCAATAACTAGGTCCAGGGTGTTACAATCACTGGATGGACTCTTGGTCAGAAGAAGGTCGGGGGGACATCCATTCGAGCCAAGCAAACCCCTCTCGAGATGGGGAGAAGAACTGAGGTTAGGGGGCTAAGTTCTTCTGAGCATACCATATTCGAGGAGTTGGCACTACCTGTCACGACCCGAAACAGACCTTGTGCGGATCCCTAGTCGCGACCGCCGCCCCAAGACCCGAAGGCCTCGGGACAAGGCTCGCATCTGCAGCAGTATCGAATAGATGTGCTTCATGTGATTGCGGAAGCGTGAAAAACTTTTTTTTTCTTTTCTTATTTTAAAATTTGCACATCCGTCCGATATTGCCGCTATTCACAATGGTACACATGATCATACATTCAGAGCATAACTAAAAACTTAAAGGCTTTTATAATGGATAAATGTTTAGTTGCCCCTTGGGGCTTAATACATAACAGTTCACTACCTTACTAAAACAAAGGTTACAACTTAAGTTCATGATACTTAACAAAGGAACTACTTAGATATCCCTTCCAAAAATAGCTAGGCTCATCCTCATCATCTTCCAATCAGCCCTATCATCAATCACCTGGAAGGGGGATCTGAACAAAGTCCGGATAAGCTAATCTAAGCTTGTGAGCAATTCCAATATTCGTCATGGGGTTTTCAATTAGCAATGGTTTTTAGTACATAAGAGTTTGTAAACATTCACTGCCAATTGCTCGTATACTTGAACATAGAACATATGCATTTCTTAAAACAGATAGCTTCGAAACATTTAAAGTATTCAAGCTAAACTCGTACTTCGTCAAATAGAGTATATAACTCAAAACATATACATTTCACAAAACAGATAGCTTTGAAACATTTAAAAGTATTCAAGCCAACGTATACTTCTTCATATAAACTTCAAAACATATAACATAACATGTATTTCTTAAATAGAGTATATAAAACTCAAAACATATGCATATTGAAAATGAGGGTAAAACCTGCTTCCATTTTCAAACTCATTTGTCATCTTATCTCTTTCATTAGTGGAATCCGTTTCAAATCAGACTCCCATATTACGTATAAATGGAGATAACCTAACTGAACCGATCAGGATCATCTTCCTGGTCCCTAAAAGGTAGGTAAGACTCATTTCCTGACAGAACAGATAGGGTTCCTCGAGGTATCTCATGCCTGGGGGATTAGATCCTGCTACCGGGCATTTGACAGTCAATTAAGTTTCGTACAACCCAAAATTCCATCATATTTTTACAGATTAAATGAGTTCCATACAACCCAAGAATCTGCTATTTGAAAAGTCGGCTGAGTTCCGTACAACCCAACCAAAAACCGTGGTGCTTAGGCACAATTTTTCTTACATTCAAATACATTTGATACATGATTTCTTCAAATAGGTGCTTCTCAAGAACATTTAAAACATCATGTACATAATTTCATAACAAATCCTTTAAACATTTGATATAACAAAATCAGAACACTTTACATAATTTGGCATTTAAAACTTTAGACATGCTGAAATATGTTTGAAGAAAACTATGGTAGAATCCATTCACTAAGCATGCCATAATAGAGTTTATAAAACAGAACAATTTAAAACTGAATCATGTAAATACTGAATTCGGAATTTCAAACACTTCATATTTTTGCATTTAAAACCTTTTCAAATCCATGGAGTTAAATCTCCACTTCAAATACAGGGTTACTCACCTTGGTTCTTTAGGGTTAGTGCTAATAATGCGTTTTTCCACTTCCTTTGTAGTTCCTAAGAACAATTCATAAACATCTCATCAACTTCACATTCATTGTAATATCATCTCGATATTCCTTAACTTATGCTTAAATCGTATTAGATCCTAAAACGATTTCATAATTTCATATGTACTTAACTCAACTCGTACTCTTAACCTATGACACAGTTTAATGTGTTAGGAATTGAATTCATTTCAATTTATGCTCTTCTGGTGGATCCATTAACTTTAATTTAAATTTATTTACTTCACATATTTACGTGTCGTGTCTTTTCGTAATTCATTTCCTCGTATACGCCCTAGATTAGTACTTTGGCATTACTTTAATTTATAGTCATCTAACAGATGCTATTCAACAAATTTTATGTCTTTTTATTTTTGACATCTCTTTTGGTCAAATAGACTCTACCATTGAGTCCGGAGCGTCGAAGAAAGTCGGTTTAGGCTTTCCCAGAATTTAATTCGGACTTTTGTATGTAAAAGGGCAAAATGGTCTTTTATCGTTTTACGTGTCATATTTTTTTCTTACTTCGTTTCGTAATTTGGACTCCATTATTGACTCTGGGATATCAAAGAAAGTCAATTTAGACCTTCCCTGGTTTTAATTTGGCTTTTGAGGTAATAGGGGTAATTTGGTCATTTTAGCATTTTTACGGGTCTCCAATTTTTTGGGACCTCATCTCATGTCGGGGACCTCACCATTGGACTCAGAAGGTCCGAGATAGTAAGAATACACTAATAACTTATTAATCTTGGACAAGGGGTATTTTGGTCATTTACCCCTTTACGTGTCTTTATTTTTCGAGGCCCCGTCTCGTAAAACAGACCCTACCATTAGTCTTAGAATATCCAAAATAGTAAGGATACACTATTCATATGTTTAATTTGGACTTCATTTGCTTAATATTTGAATTAGGGGCATAATAGTCATTTTACTTTATTTATTAAATAATTAAATTAATTATTTAATTATTTTCCAGGGGTCAAATTGAATAAATTTTCCCCCAGTTGGGCCACCGTAGGATTTCCCAGAATTTTTGGGGTCAATCCGTAAATATAAGAAGTTTTGGTTTATTTAGTTTTAAATAATTTACAAAACCATTGGGTTCGGTTGGGTTTTAAGTGAACCGGTCCGGTCTGATTGTAAACCAACCAGTCTGGTTGGTTTTTGACATAATGCTGACATCATGATGACGTCAGCCCTAAATGTTTTAAAAATTAAAATATTCAAACCTCCAAACGTCACCGTTTAAATAACCCCATAACCCGTTGGATCCGGATTTAACCCAGACCCGTAACCAACCCAGGGTCCGACCCGAACAGTGTCATCTTCCCCACGAAGTCGACACTGTTCATAGTAAACCCTAATTTTTTTGCAGTCAATTTCGTAGCATTTTATAATTCCATTTCTTCTGCTTTCCTTTCCAATCATTTCGTAAGACCCTAAAACCTGTTTTAGTATCGATTTGGGGCTTCGAATATGGCTCAAATGCTCGGTCCAAGTTGTGATAACAAGACCTGTCACTCGACGGTTCGCCTTCATTTCTCAATAAATTTTCATAGGGTTGGTCTCGTTTTGATCCCCTCTTCATGGGGTTTCACATTTTGGCCTCTAAAACGAGTTTTGGGGTGCAGTTGTGGTGTTGGGTTTAAAACCCAAAACCTGCAAGTCACCATGGGAGGTCCATCTATTATGATTTTTGATCGCGGATATAGGTTTTTATGATGCTTGTGAGATCTACTTGAAGTCTGGATAAGCCAGACTTAGTTTGGTTGTGATGAAAATCAGACCTGCTGTAGCAAGGTCATCAATGGCGGTTTTCATGGATTTACTATTTTTTGGTCATTTTCAAAGCCTAAAATCATGCTTAACAAACTCATAAACATAAATCTATCATCATATGTGTATGCATAATTCAAAAATAGTTCCTAATACATCAAAATTCTAGAGAGAGAAAAATGGTAGTTTTTTTTTTGTGGGTTTACCTCTTTAACACTGGTATCCCTCTCCTTCTTGCTCTGAGATCTTCTTTTCTCTCTTTAGAACTCTCCCTCTCTCTCTTTCTCTCCTTTTTCATGTGTTGCCAATGAGGTGTGTATATAATTATGTATATATGTATATGTATTCATATCAAGGGCCATCACCAACTCCTTTCTTTTCACCCCCTTACCCTATCTCAATCAGCCTCACTTTCAGATTTGGCCATGCCTTCTTTCATTCCCCTTCACCTAACAACATATATTATACATATATTGTACATAGGTACCTTATTTCCTCTCACTTCCCACCATACCTCCTTGTCTCCAAGTATATATATAAAATATGTATATATATATATAATATATACCACACACACACACCCACACTCACGGTTCCATACACACACACACATTTACATATATATTTAATTAATTTTTTATGTTTAATTATTTAATAAATTAGTTATTCAATTAATTATATTTTATAATTTAATCATCACATTTTATATTAATTATAACTAATACTTAATTTTTCATATTAATAAATTAATTTATCATATTCTTAAGGGCATAATATTTACACTCATTTTTTTTCATAACCTCGTAAAACGTGCCTCAATACCCGACATTCTCGGGTCGGGGTATTACACTACCCATCGTGAGTCGTGAACTCCCTCATCCCCCTGCTCCAACTACATGCCAAGAGCCTTGAGGTAAAGGGAGGCTTGGCACTGTTCCTCCCGGGGTTGCTATGGTAGAGATGGGGGAGATGTCCATAAAGAAGGCTTATGAAGATGCCTAAAGCTCCACCGCTGGCCCATTCAAATGGCTGAAGCCCCGAAAGATTTCCAGGGACCTTCTGGTCTCCCACATGAGGGTAAGTTATCCTGATTTTCCTTAGTCAACTTTTTTATGTATTTCCTAGCCCTCTATCCTTGTTAACTTGTCAATTTAACTATTACAGGTGGCTCATGCTATGGCTGCCATCATAGACTATCCTAAAGAATCAGATGGGTAAATAGGCTCCAAGACGAGCTGGAAGAGGCGAGACGAGTCTTCAGTTAGGGACTGCCCGATCTACCACTCTTTCTATCAAGGGGAAGCTAAAGGAGTCCCTCACTACCCTCTCTATTCTGGAGTCACAGAAAAATGTGTTGGCCTTAGATCTGGAGACTTTGAGGAAAGAGAAGGAAGAATCAGATGTTGCTGCCACCCAGATACTTGTTACTAATGTACAAGCAGTGAGAGAGGACACGGAGAGAGCCCTCGGAGAAGATGTGTAAAAGTTGGGCAGATAGTTTGCGGAACACGGATATGAAACCTTTAGAAAGAAAATCCAAAAAACTCTATCCCAACCTCGACATCTCTGGAGTGGATGAGGTCCTAGTGGACAAACTTGTGACAAGCTCTCATGAAGCTACCCCGATAGAGGCTACAGATCCCGAGTGAAAGGCCCCCCCTGCCGAGGATCATTAGTTAGCATTTTTTGTAATTTTTCCTTTTTTGGTTTTCTTATACTTTCTTATAGTTCCTCAATCACTTATAAAATTATCATTTTGGCTCTAGATCTGGTATTTGAGTATTTTTGCTTTTCTTAGTCTTTATAACTAACTAGAGGTGTGACTTGAATCAAGCAATACTTGTAAAACTGAGATTGGTAATATCAATGACGACATTAATATCATAGTGATATGTGAGCTCTCTATAGTAGATAGGTAGTAAATGGACCATACCTACAACACTTTTAATGGAAACTAGGTTTTTTAAAGGTCTATAGATTGGTAGGAAAATGGGCCAAACCTGTAACACTTGTAATGGATACAAGGATTTTAGAAGTCTGTACATAAGTAGAAAAATGGACCAGACTTGTAACACTTGTAATGAATACAAGGTTTTTAAGGATCTGTACATTGGTAAGAAAATGGACCAGACTTGTAACACTTGTAATGGATACAAGGTTTTTAGGGGTTTTTACATCGATAGGAAAATGGACCAGACATGTAACACTTATAATAGATACAAGATTTTTAGGGGTCTGTACATTAGCAGTAAATTGGACCAGACTTGTAACACTTGTAATAGATACAAGGTTTTTAGGGGTCTGTACATAGGTAAGAAAATGGATCAGACCTATAACACTTATAATGGATACAAGATTTTTAGAGGTCTGTACATTGGTAGCAAAATGGACCAGACCTGTAATACTTGTAATGAATACAAGGTTTTCAGGGATCTATACATTGTTAGGAAAATGGACCAGACCTTTAACACTTGTAATAGATGCAAGGTCTTTAGGGATCTGTGGATTGGTGGGAAACACTAAAGAACTCAAAAAATCTTAAGTTAATTTTTTATTGATAATACTTGTATAGGTTCTCAATGTTCCAAGGCCTAGGTACGAGCCTCCCAGCCAAATCTTCCAACTTCTAAGTTGTAGGGGCCATTCCAATTAGGGAAAAGTTTTCCCATAGTAGGATCTTTAGTGTTCGGGAACACTCTTCTTAGGACGAGGTTTCTGAGCTAAAAATTAATAGGTTTTACCCTCTATTGAAGTACTTGGCCTTCCTTTGCTGATAGACTTCAGTCCTGATCCGTGCTTGTCACGCCCCAAATTTTAACAAACCCAGGGAGTGAATGAAATGAAATAAGAAAAGTAAATGAAAGGTCATTAAGGTGGATTTAGCTAATTATGCATTCATTTCCCCATGTTTTCCCAAAATTAGAAATAAAGACTTGCTATTTAACTTAACCAAAATGGTCTCCTAATGTCACTCAAACATCCCTCCCAATTAATGTTCAAAGTGGTTTAAGTTATGTTCAAAAATGGCTCCAAAATAGCCCTAAGGCCTCTCTAAACATGCCTCGAAATAATGGCCCAAATGGGCCCCAAATGCCCCAGGACTTAGGCCAAGAATGGCTCAAGAAGTCTACCAAAAATTGTCTAAGGAAGGGGCCCAAACATGGCCCAAAGGTTGGCCAAACATGGCCCAACATGGTGCCCAAGCATGGTCCAAAAAGGTGCCCAAACATGGCTCAAAAAGATGGTCAAAAGGGCAGGTGTTAGGAAGCGCAGGCAGGGCGCAGGCAGGGCGCACTCACACGCGCGCGGGGCGCGTAGGTAGGGCATGGCACGAGCAGGCTGGGGCGCCCACAGGCGCGCAGTGCACGGCTGGGTCTAACCTGCTGTGCTATTTCACTATAGCTACTGTTCATTGCTACAATAAACCAGTAGCTAAAATGCTACAGTACCAAATTTTTCAACCTTGGCCAAAAATCTTAATTTTAATATTTTCATACCCATTTCAATTTATTTCATCACCAAACTTGGTGTGGGGCCCTATAACGTGTAAAATGACCGTTTTACCCTTTTTCTTTTATTTTTAAACTTCAAATAATTTTTGACTAATTTGCCCCAAGTCTCCTCATATGCCCCTATTTTCATTTCTTTACATTTCTTCCTTCTTCTTAAGTCTTTTAATCCCCTACTTAGAAAGTATAGGCTTGCTCTCCTGCTCCACTCAATCTAGTTGCTATGTTTTGAAAAATTCCACCATAGTTTCTTTTGTTTTCTAAGCATTTTCCACCTAATATTTTGCAACCATTCACATATATAAACACATCACTATCCATCCTCACTCGATGGCCACAATTCATGGAAATTAAACATACATTCATTTCCTTCGACATATATACATGTAAGGCACATTAAATAAATATATCCTACATGTCATTTGGGCTTAAGCCCTTACATTATAAATTGGCCCAAGGCCTATAGTTCACCATTCTTCCAAATTTAAAACACAAGTCTTTTGGGCTTATGCCCATACATACAAAATATGCCTCAAGGGCCAAATATCTTTCCAAGTTCTTTTCCCCTCCTTCCTTCAAGACTTCATCAAGTCTCAAGTACCGGGAGCCTCATCTGTAATATGATATCTCACAAGGGGTCAGCTTAACTGTTGGTATGACATAATGCTAATGCAAGGAACAAAGTTAAGGCGTGGCATGTGCAAGTGTACATTTATAATATACATGCCTTCCAATTTATCAACACCATACAATGGTAATATGCGTGACACACCCATGCAAACTCTATGCCACACCCATGTCTTGCTTTACAGCCCTTCCCCGTTGGACACGATACCAATCGTATGTCTCATTTCACGGTCCGTCCCCGTTGGAATGAGTACCAATGGCCAATTTTGGGTTTTTCACCACAGGATCTACACCATCATAATGCATAGCACTAAAGTGCTTAACCTATACCATGTTTTCAAAGAATCACACCATGCCAATATGCTTTGATTTCACCATGCAATAATGCAATCTCAATGAAGCATTTTATCAAACACATGAAGCATGCTTTAAATAATGCAATGTACTTAGAACAACTATAACTTCTATATCACAAAATTTTGTCTCCATGAACCTAACATGTAATCCAATCAATTTCACATATAAACACATTACATATTCACAACTTTAACAAATTCTCAAAGATCATAAAATACATAAAGTATCAACACATGGAATAAATCATAACTCTCAAACCACAAGAGTTTCTCTACATGAACATAAGTTAGAATGCAATGAATCAAACATATAAACAAGTTACATGTTCATCACTTTGACAAATTGTCTAAGATTACAAAATACATAAAGTACCAACACCTTGAATAAATCATAACTTTCCAACTACAAGATTTTGTCTACATGAACATAAGCTAGAATACAATGAATTATACATATAGTCATGGTTCATGTTTATCACTTTACCAAATTCTCAAAGAATACAAAAACACACAAGTACATAAAAAACCAACTCTAGGTTTCCAAAGCAACTATATCTTAAGTGATTTTCTGACAGCAAATAAACATATAAATCATTCAATCAACTTATCAAACACTCCTAAACTTAACCCTATTCCTTACTTAACAAAATATCATACCTAAAAGGGTTTTTATCAACCCTTGGGAGTTTTTTTCACTATGCAGCCAAACCGATCAGTGAGAATATAGCCCTTGATGAGAGGAACAACTTCCTAGAAGGAAGTCTTGCAAGAATCTTGGCCTAAAAGTGTGTTTTGGTGGCTTGAAGCTTGGAGAACCTAGGATTTTTCTTCACTTTTCTCCCATGCACGAGTTCTACTCTGTATCTCAAACCAAAATAATGAAATTTTAACTCTAAGGGCTGTATTTATACTAAAGGGGAAAAGGGACAAAATGACCTTTTTGCCCTTAATGAATTTGGGCCCCGTTACACCACAACCCATCCCGAAACGCCTCAATTCAACATTTTGCTTTAACCAAAGTTCTTAAAATTATTTTAAATGAAAATTTTCCAAAAATTTTATTTTCACCTACAGCCGGGTTTGGCCGCTTCCACCCAGGCCACTTTTGGTCTAATTTTTGTAACTATCTCTAATTAGGCTCAAATTTTCACAGGAGGTGTATTTTAACATTCTAACCATATTTCGCTTCTATGGAATACTCAAAATATGCTTCTAAACATGGCTTATGTCTAAATATGCATGTATAGTGCCCTACCGGCAAATAGTGCATGAATAGTGTCCTACCAACAAAAATGAAAAATTTACCCTCATTTTCCAAGTCTCTACAGTGCTTACTCGTGCTTCTCTTCTAGAAGATCTAAATTTTTTGTGAGTTTTTAGTTGTTGGTTTCTTGGTCAAAGAGGTATGTTTTAAGGGTCGGCATACCGATCTCAACAGCAATGATTGCCTTGGTGTCATAAGCGAGTGAAAATGGTGTCTCCGTAGTTAGGTTTCTCCTAGTAGTTCAATAGGCCTAGAGAACCTCAAGGAGCTCTTTGACCCATCTTCTCTTGGCTACTTCTAACTTCCTTTTTATGGCCCCTAAAATAGTATAGTTGGTGACCTTAGCTTGCCCATTAGCCTGAGGATGTCTTGGAGAGGAAAATTGATAAGCGATGTGGAGATCTTTATAAAATTTCTCGAACACATTTCTTGTGAACTGTGTTCCATTGTCTGAAATAATAACTCTAGGTATGACAAGCCTGCATACAATATTCTTCCAAGTGAAGTTCTTCAACTAGTGATGTTAGTTAAGGGTTCTGCCTCTTCCCATTTTGAGAAGTAGTCAATGACGACTAGTAGAAATCTTCTATTCTGAGGAGCTTTTGGCAATGGCCCCACAATATCCATTCCCCATTAGGCAAAGGGCCAAGGACTGGCAATGGGGATAAGCTCATACTGAGGTTGATGTTGGTTAGAAGCAAAATGCTAGCATTTTTTACACTTTTGAACATATTCTTTAGCTTGTTTGAGCATACTGGGACAATAGTAGCCCTAAGTGAGTGCTCGGTGGGCGATAGTTCTTCCACCGTTATGGTTACCACATATTCCCTCGTGTATTTTAGTTAGAACATTGTAACACCCCGACCTTGCGTAATTAATAATTAGTTGCTAATTATTAATTAGCACCGACTTAAAGAATGATTAAGGAAATTAATAATCATCTCTGGATGGTCGCGATAGTCCAATAAAATAATTAACTGCGTCAGAAAAGAGGGTGTAATGCCCGGACCTAACTACTGATTAATCAGGTGAAATAATGTCATTTTAACACTGACGGAACTCGAATTAGCTACCTACGAAATTCTGGAATAAATAATAAACGATACGGAGCCTCTGACACTGAAGCTAACTGAAATACGAAACTGACTAGAAGAAACCGCGTCGAAAAAGGAGCTACGGAATGAAAGTTATGTAGCAAACATTGAAACTGAATTAATGCGCAACCAAACGTGGCCTTACCCAAAAATGTGGAAAAAATGGCCAAATGGGAGGCCAAGGGAATTGAACCCTTGACCTTTGAGTGGAAAGAACTCTTATCCAAAAAATTAATCATGTAGGCTGCCAATGTTTTGTGCTTAGTTATACAACTAAAATGTATATATCTCTAAATTGCCCCAAGCTGCCACCCAAATTGGCCAATGGCCAAACATGCAACACATCACCCCTATGCACCCTAGCCCCCATCATCACCTACCTCAACACTTGATGACCTCTCCTCCAACCAAAATACATGCAAATTAATCATGAGGTTGGGAGATGTATTGAACAAGAAAAATCTGATTTGCATTTATAAGTCTCCATATGTGTATTGGAGGATTGAGAAATCAGAAATTGGTGCATGAGATCTGCTAGAGAGGGGGAGGGCTGTTAGAGGGAGAAAGTGAGAACTGCATGTGTATAACATGGTGAGTGTTTGTGTCCCATGGAGCTGCTCTATGAAGGAAGAACAGAACTGAGGTGCACGACTGGGACTGAGGCACACCTGAGGTGCCAAAGGACTGAACTGAGCCATGAGATGGAGGAATAATGGCCTGAACCAGAGGTAAACACACGAAACTGTCAAATTTCTGTATAAAATTTTAGCACTGTTTTTGATAGTTTGGATCTATACAAACTGTACATATATACTACTGTGAGACCCTAGAACTGTTCTGAGTTGATTGGGAGGGTCGGGTAAGTCTTGAAACCCAAAACTGTAACAAACCGCCATTAACGACCTTCCTGTAACAGGTCTTATTCGACCTCCATGAAACTGAAATCTGATGGTCTAGAAATGATCTAGACCTTTCTAGGACCCCATAAATACTGACCCGCGACTTGGAAACACATGGGAAAGCCCTCAAAACCGAACCTATGAGTCTCGGCCATGAGACCCAAAATCTGAAATAGGCCTCTAAACCGAGATCTAAGAATGGGGAATTGAAGCCCCTGTTACAAGGGTCACAGAGAGACAAACCCCATGGGATTTGGTTGAGAAATAAGGTTATACGACTGACCTGTAATCCCTCACAATAATCGGTTATACCGAGCTGGATCTTTGGATTTGAAGCTCTAAATTCATGCCAAAAGGTTGGAATGACTCCCAGAAATGTTTTGGAATCAAAACATGTTGAAAAAAGCCCTTGAAAACCTACGAAATTGAAGAAGAAAATCTGCAGAAACTAGGGCGACACTGTTGGAGGAAATGGGGAAGATGGAGTCGACTCGGCCGAGTTGGCCGAGTCATGCCCAACCGACTCATACACGTGGCAACGCATGAGCGTGCCACTGTTTTATTGAAATTGCGCCGTTTTGGTGTTGAAGGTTTTAAATTAAAACCTGACTTCGGCTGTTTGGCAACAGAGTTAATAAATCAGAAATTGGGAAATTGATTTGGGGCCTATCCAAACCGAGAATAAGAAAGAAATTGGGGATAACTGGAGTATCTTATTTCGGTTTTCTTAAGGTCACTGAACCAGTTGGCTTCTGAGATTTTTGGACCAGTTCAATCCTTGGACCCTTGAACCCTGTGGGTTGAACCCCTAACTTAAGAAATTGCATTTTGACCCCTGAAGTCTTCTGATATTACGGTTTAACCCCTAACAGTTTTGAATATTATACAGTGGCCCAGATTTTTGAGAAATTATTCATTTAAGCCCCTGAAAAGTTAATTAAATAATTATTTAATTGTTTTATTAAATGGGTAAAATTACAATTTTACCCCTGGACATTAAATATGTCAAACGGAGTCCAAATAAATTAAATAAATAGTGTATTTTCACTATTTCAAATATTCTAGACTCAACGGTGCAGTCCAAATTGGGAAATTAAGTACCGAAAAATACAGACCTGTAAGTGACAAATGACTGTACTACCCCTGAGGGTACCCAGGCCCAAATAAAAATAAAAGACAGTCTATTCTAATTATGTCGGGCATTCTGAACTCAACGGTGAAGTCCGTTTAATGAACTGAAGTCCCGAAAAATACAGACAAATTCTAAAATGACTGAACTGCCCCTAGTGATACCCAGGGCCAATTAAACATAAAAGATAGTCCAAGTTAACTATGTCGGGCACTCTGGACCCAATGGTAAGGTCCATTTTATGAACTGAGGTGCCAAAAAAAATATGACGCATGAAATTACCAAAATACCCCTGATACTGTACGAAGCCCAAATGAAGTCCGATTGGGATGAAATTGATACCGATAGAAGCCCAGATACTGGTGAAACTGTAAACATGATTAAATGATGATTCGGAGTCAGAATCTTACAAAACGTAAAATGACCAAAATACCCCTGAGCACAGTAAGTGCAAAGTAGAGGTCAAATAAGGTCAAACTGATTTGATGAATTATCATAGGGATAATTATGAACACTGAAGGGCTAAATAAGACTCCGAGACAGTCAACGCGTAAAACGAGAAACGACTAATGTGTCCCGATGACCAAAAGCATATACCAAACGAAGTCCAAAGGACTTAGAAAATTATATCTAAGATATGTGGACTATTCTGAGGACCACGATAGGGTCCGGGACAAGAATGACAAAATTACCATTTTGCCCCTAAGGCTAAATAAGCACTTAACTGATAGCGATTCAAGTCTAAAAGAGTTAGAACTTCATGTATACGATATATGGGATATTCTAAGAACCACAACTGGGTCCGGGGCAAGAATGACAAAATTACCATTTTGCCCTTATGGTTAAAATAAGAACCTAACTGATACCGATTGGAGTCTAAAAGACGTAGAACTTTATATTTAAGATATAAAGACTATTCTGAGGGCCTTGACAGGGCCCGGGGCAAGAGTGATAAAATGACCATTTTGCCCCTAAGGCTGAAGAAGTAACTGACTGATAACGATTGAAGTCTAAGTAACTTGGGTTATAATCCTGATGACTGCTAAGCCTAATTTAAGAATAAAATAGCCCCGGATGAAACCCGATGAGAGGGCGATAGGCTACTAGGCTATCTTAGGTAAACCGATAGACACCTAAGATGACGAATAAGGCCTGAATGGATGAATTCTGATCTGTCTGTGATTGATGATGATTATTCAGGACATACATGGAGATGCCTGACGTACTTGGAGGTTATCGGATTGTTTGTGCAAGGAGATAACCGTAATAGTTTGTGAGTAACTTGGAACTTCTGGCTTGGTGTATAAGTACACCGTCTAGTTACTGTATTTTGATTCACTATACTATTTTATCTGCCATACTGTTTAAATGCATGTTTTAAGTACATACTCTTTTATAATGTATTACACGTGACATGATTTTGTACTGTCCTGCTCTTCTGTTCAGTTCGAGTCTGTCCTGTTCTGTTGTATGGTCTGTCCTGGTTTTGTTCTGTACTGTTGCGTCTTGTGAGTAACTTGGAACTTCTGGCTTGGTGTATAAGTACACCGTCTAGTTACTGTATTTTGATTCACTGTACTGTTTTATCTGCCATACTGTTTACATGCATGTTTTTAAATGCATACTCTTTTATAATGTATTACACGTGACATGATTTTGTACTGTCCTACTCTCCTATTCAGTTTGGGTTTGTCCTGTTCTGTTGTATGGTCTGTCCTGGTTTTGTTCTGTACTGTTCCGTCTTGTGAGTAACCTTGATTCCTGAATTGGTGTATAAGTACACTATCTAGTTACTGTATTTTAAATACTGTACTGTACTGTTTTATCTGATACACTGATTTCATGCTCTTACCCAAATGCATGATCTTTACTCTGTCTGACTTCTCTGTTCTGTACTGAAATCGCTGTTTTAAACTGGTTCTGAATGAACAACTGACTCCTGGTACCACCTCAGTCTTGAGCGCTATATGAGCATACCGCACTGTTTAATCTGTGCATATTGTACTATTTATACTGTTATACTGTTCTGCTCTGCTCATTACTGATCTGTTCTGTTACTCTGATGTTTTAACTATACTCCTGTTTTAATACTGTTTCAAATGAACGAACAGTTTGTGAGTAACCCTGACTCCTGACTTAGTGTATAAGTACACTGTCTAGTTACTGTATTTTAAAATACTGTACTGTACTGTTTTATCTGATACACTGATTTCATGCTCTTACCTAAATGCATGATCTTTACTCTGTCTAACTTCTCTGTTCTGTACTGAAATCGCTGTTTTAAATTGGTTCTAAATGAACAACTGACTCCTGGTACCACCTCAGTCTTGAGCGCTATATGAGCATACCGCACTGTTTAATCTGTGCATACTGTACTGTTTATACTGTTATACTGTTCTGCTCTGCTCATTACTGATCTGTTCTGTTACTCTGATGTTTTAACTATACTCCTGTTTTAATACTGTTTCAAATGAACGTATTTAACGATGTTTTTAACTAGTTCTGAAAGAACAACTGACTCTTGGTACCACTTCAGTCTTGAGCACTATATGAGCATACCGCACTGTTTAATCTGTGCATACTGTACTGTTTATACTGTTATACTATTCTACTCTGCTCATTACTGACCTGTTCTGTTACTCTGATGTTTTAACTGTACTCCTGTTTTAATACTGTTTCAAATGAACATATTTAACTATCTGTTATGCTTGATCCGTTCTGCCCTGACCTGTTCTGTTTGATCTGTCTGATCTGTTCAGTCCTGATCCGTCCTGATTTGTTATGTTTGATCTATCCCATTCTGACCTGTTTGCTCTGTTTCGATCTGTTCCGCTCTGTTCTGTCCCGTCCTGTTCTGCTCAATACTGATCTATCATGTTCTTTGATGATGTACCTGTATCTCTGACTGACATATTGTTTCCGCTCAGTTCTGTCTTGTTCCATTTCGCTGATGATATACCTGTATCTCTGGTTGACATATTGTTTCCGCTCTGTTCTGTTATGTTTTGTTCGGCTCTGATTGTTATGTTCTGTCTGTTCTGATCTGTTGTTTTATTTTGTTCAGTCCTGCTTTATTCTACTGAAACTGCATTTAAAGTAGATTTATAAAACTGCTATTTCAGAAACAACTGAACTACCCTTGTGCTTTGTAAACAACAATGGTTTGAAACCCTTGACAGGGAACCTGGGTTACTCATTGGGCTTTTCGAAGCTCACCCCATTCCCTAACATTTTTCAGGAATGATATCTATTGGATCTGATGGCATTGATCTGTGGAGACTGGATTATTGAGGATTGAATCTGTTTAATCAGGTGAGTGATGTAATACGACTGACTTGACTGATATGCACTAGATATAGACATGGCTCATGGATTTAAACGGTACTCTAAAGATTATAGTTCTACTCTGTTGTTATATGTCGGATTATAGAAATGCTCTGAGGTTAGAATTGTTAGCTGTTGGATTTTAGACTGGCTCTGTGGTACATAACCTTACGGTGAATACATGAGTTGCATTCCCTTGACAAAAAAAAAAGTTTTAAATTTCGCTGCATCTGACCCTACAGTCGGAGTGCAATTCATTGGAAAGTTCAGAAATTGCCTTCGGTTGGTCGCGTGGCAGCTGACTGGCATCACGTCCTCGACATCCGCGTAGGGTGGGGTTCGGGATGTGACAAACATAGCGGGTCTCTTCTGGAGCCAAGCACAATAGGAGGGGTTGTATGTAAGACCTTCAGTAAAGTTTTCCTTTAAGGATTAAATACCGAGCTACCCTAATTCGGACCCTTCTGGCCTAGTTTTTGTCCTCTGGAAACAATCCTTCCACTAGGAATTTGACAATGGGACTCATCCAATTCGGAGATTGTTCTAAAATCTGGAGAGTTTATGATGCTTCAGTGCTGGGTTTTGACTAGTAAGAGATTATCACCATAGAATCTCTTTTTGGCCTGAGATGGGAGACCATATTTTCTAGTGCATCTGCCCTGGAATTTTGATTTCTTCAATCTTTTGAATAGTGAATTTGTAGAAAGATTGCTTAACTGATTCCACTAGCTCTGAATGCCTGATCATGCTGTTATCATTGGTAGAATATTCTCTTAGGACTTGATTGCCTATAAGTTGAAAGTCTGAAAATGTGTTGAGGTCTAAAGCTTCACATTCCAGAGCTAGTTTTAACCCCGAGGATAAGTGCTTCATACTCAGCTTCATTGTTAGAGGCTCTCAATCCCAAACTAGTGGACCTTTCAGTTGTGATCCCCTTAAGGGATTGAAGTATTATACCTACTCTAAAGCCCTTACACGTAGAAGAACTGATTACGCCCAAAGAATCACGCGGTAGTTGTAGTGTAGCTTTGGGGTGTCGATTCCACAGGGAGACAAAATTAAAAGAATAACTGAAAGAATTTCTGAAACTAAAGAAAATATTAAACGATTAACGAGAAAATAAAATATAAAAAGTGATTCAAAAATGCAAATTAAAATTTAAACAATGTGATTAACGGAAGAAATTACTCAAATTAACGAATAGTAGAGCGTCAAAAATCCCTTGCACATATCCGATATTTTAATTATTTTTAATTCACTGATAACTCAATTGAGAATTTAATTCCAAAAATCCCAATCGGAAGATATAGAATTGTGAACCAAAATTAAACCAAATGTAATCTTTGAAAAATCATTAATCACTTTTAAATTACGCGAATTGTTATTCACATTGAGAAAATCCAACGACAACAATATACTCAGGGAGCAATATTACAGCAAAGAATTAAATCAATATAAATAATCAATTGATCAAAAAATAATCAAAGAACTAATCCATTCAATAGAAAAAGTATGACTGAATCTATAACGGAATAAACTTTACAATTATTCGGCAACAATAAATTGAGAATGATAAAACAAAGAGTTTTAATGAATAAAAATCTAGCACCTAAATCAAAAATAAATTAAAAATAACCATCTATGGTGCAAGTTCATCCCTAGCCCTACTTGAGAATTTAGTTACCCATAATGGACAACATAAACCTCATTGAGAAATAAACATGAAGCATCTTGCGGCTTTTTCCTCTTCTGTTCTGCGCCCGCGCAGCTGCGTCCAGCCGTCTTCTCTGTCTTCTGTTCAGAACCCCCTTGCGCCGCATAGTAATTTTTTCTTTTAAACATAGCCGCAGGACCCTTCTCAAGCCCTAGCAGCAACGCCCACCACACAAGCTTCTGGGCTTGCCTGAGCCCCACCTTCAATGAATCAGCGCCAGCCCCTTCAAAACCTAACACGCCAACCCAATTCCAGCCGTGCTTCCAAGCCTTGCACCCCTGCTTCCAGCGCCTGGCAGCCATCTCTGAGTCCATAACGCACGAGGCCCAGCCGCACACCCTACTCTTTTTCACGCAGCACATCCCATGCCCAAGCTGCACTGCGCGAGGTTTGCTTTCTTTTCTTTAATTTTTCCTGCGCCTCTTTGATGCACCGCACCACGCAAGCTTGGCTTTCTTTTTTCCTGTTTTTACTCTCTGCCTGGGGCCCGCCTTCTTCTCTTTGACTTTTCTTTTCTTCATATTCTATTGCCGTTTTCTTGGCCTTACTGAATCCTTTTTTTTTCTTTTTCTATTTTCTTTTATATTCTGTTTCATCTGCTTTTCTTTGCCTTTTTGCTTCAGTCGTTCTGTCCTGCAATCCAACAAATAATGAATTTTTTCAACCGTTCAAGAATAAAATTCCCAAGGACTATTTAATGCATTCATTTGAGATTTAAAATATTAAATAATGCTCAAAACACATCTCACTGTGAATAGAAATTAAATTAAATAATATCAATTATAACCCAACACTTTTATTCACATTTTAGCAATTTAATCTAATAATAGGGTATTTAGAGTGCACTTTTGCGCAATCATCACACCCCCCCAACTTGCTCATTGCTAGTCCCTAGCAATTTCCATGCAAAAATGGCAAAAGAGACCAAAGAAGATCACACACAGAAGGCATCTAATCACACTTTTCAGATTCGCATATCAAAGCAATTTTAGGAATTCAATAACCCTATAACAATCAATCCGTTTATAGCAATTCGCAAAGTGTGTGTGTGTGCTCCAAACCATATCCATCTAACCATAAACCATGACACATGCAACATCAAGAACATCTCAAGCAAAAGGTTCAACTCCATATCTCATTGGTATAAAAGTGTTTCATGTAGGGGTTCTCTCTATGGAGTTGACAAGGGGTGTACACGCTCAATGAAGAATTAGGCAATTATGTGCAAGCAACAAGCAAACATTGATCTTATGATAGGCGTACTAACAAATGAGACTTCCACCACTCTTTTTACAGGCTTACTTAGGATCAGAACAATCAACATAAAGAGGTTGTAGTGTGGCTCGGGTTAAGGGCTATACGAAAAAAAAAGGATAAAAAGGATTCAAAAACTTCCAAGTACATACTAAGAGAATTTCATTAAGAATCATAGCAAACCAAACTTCTCACTTGATGTACTCTTCAACTTTTCAGATCACTAAATAACAATACTTCTCCTTCTTCTTTCTCTTATCTTTCTCCTTTTTTTTTTTTTTTTTTGACTTTGATGTTCACTCAATTGGACACTTTGCACTTGTACTCTGTCCTTTTTCTTTTTCTTTTTCTTCTTTCTTTCAATTCAACACAAAAGACAAAAAATGCAAATTCCACACCTAGTACACACTTGGAAGCAAAAAAGGTAGAAAAATCAGGGTATAAGCTATACTCCAATGTAGAGAGGTATGGATGATGCGAGCACATGAAAAAAACTATATATATTTGTTGGCTCAAAGTTGGCTACTAAAGGTCTATGATGAGAAGGGCTAGCTTGAATATAATACCCCGACCCGAATTAGGAACTATTAAGCTGTTGTGTAAAATTAGAAATCAACGCCCTTAGTAACGAGGTCGGTTTCAACCCCGACGCGCGAAATTTAAGTAAATGTCCTGAAAAGTCAGGATGACTGTACATCACTTTCGTTGCAATCACCAACTTGTCAGTTCCGTGATAAGTATATTTTCACGTCGACCGCCGGTCAGCGATACGAGTATGAGATTTAGGCACACATTATGAAGTTACAAAGGATTAGTGTAAAGATTATACACTTAAAGAGAATAATTAAATTTTAAAGTGATTAATTATTATAATATGAGAATTTAAAAGGAGTAATAATAATAATAATAAAGTAATAATAATAATAATAATAATAATAAGAATGGTGTAAATGAAGATGTGTATATATGTATATATATGAAATTATATATATATATAGATAGGTGTATGAGGACATGAAAAAGCCCAATGTGTACAAGTGTGTGTGAGTGACCATTGTGTATTAGTGTGTGTGAATTATGAGATATGTATATGTATATATATATATATATACACATACAAGTCAAACAACCACACACACACACAATCAGCCCATGATAGCTCTGCCCAATAGTAACAATTCAGACCCTAACCTGCCACAAGTTAAGCCAAATGAAGGGGCAATCAGGTTTTGCAATGAGTGAGTGTGTACTCATATATGAATATATGCATAATAGTGTACACAAAACATTATACACACCAAAGAGAGAAAGAGTAAGAGAGTGGAGGACGTTCAGAAGAGGGAAACAAAGGGAAAGGAGAAGAGAAACAGTGAAGGAAGGTAAGAAATGCTTTAAGTTTCATTTTTCTCTCTCTAGAAATATGCATGAATAGAATCAATTTGAAGCTTAGTTATGCATGTATAATGTTAGATATGTGTTTTAGAGTTGATAAGCATGAAAGATTCAACCTAAAACAACTCAGAAACACAGCCGTACACAAAGGCAGCCATTGGAGACCTTGCTTATAGTAGGTCTGATCCAATGGAAACCAAACCAAATTTGGTCTATAAATACTGAAAGTAGACCCCAAGAGCATCCCAAAAACGCATGACCGCGACCAAAACTGTAAAGAAATGACCATGAAAAAGTGAGTTGCAGGTACGGGTTCCAAAACCCAAACCCAAAAACTCACTGTTAAACCTACCATTGTGAATGAAAACTGAATCCCCATACCTTGAGGGTCACACAGAACCAAACCATTCTAAAAATGGTGAAGAAACGAGCATGAACCATGGATTTACAGGTTCGGATTATCGTGGCTTAAACCGAGCTTTTGAGCTACATTTGAATCTCCAAATGAATGTCAAAACACTCCATGATGTTTTAGAAACATTTTGGAGAAGAAATAGTAAGAAAATAGTTGGCCAAAATCCACGAAATAGAAGAAACATGGAAACTGTAACTAGGGCTACAGTAGAAGTCGAACGGGGAAGACGACAGTGAGTCGACTCAGTTTTAAAATCTAAAGTGAGTCGACTCAGACACGTGGGGGCTTATGGTATTGCCACCGCATTAAGGCAACGACGTCGTTTTAGGGGCCTGATACTTATATATGTATATAACGGTTTAAGTTTAAAAGAAAAGAGGAGAATCTCGGTTAGTGGGGTTCGAACCCCTGACCTCACGTGCCCACGCGCCCCTCCTTTCCACTCGGCCACGCACTCGCGTGTGTCTAATCATGGGGCCGAAATATATATATTAATATAAATGAATAAAATCAGAAAATAAAAAGGTGCATTGCACCTGGTGGGACTCGAACTCGGATATATGGGGAGGGAGGTGACACGCTGGCCAGCATGCCACCCTATTCAACCTGTCACTAATCCCACATAAAATATATATATATATATATATATACTATACTTATTAATTTAATTTAATTAAATGAAATTAATTAAATTAAATACTCCGAAATGGTCCGTTGTCCAAAAATTACAAGTTATATATGTAATGTAATATCCCGACCCGGGATACGTCACGTATACCGAGGTAGGTCGGTTAAAACATGTAACTTGAACGATAAGATATGAATATCATAGTATTCTCATGGAAATGAAAGACTGGAGACTGTAATCATGGAAATGAATGACCAGGGCTGGGTAACACCCGAGCATTTCAGGGCATTGCATCGAAATGCGTGCATGCACGCATTCCCATGCATGCATACGTGAACGTAGATACATAGCTTGATTAAAATCAGTGTATGTAAATATGATTTAAAATGGAATTAGACCCCTACATATACATGTATATACATGTATAAAAGAGGTGTATTTCATGTGTATAGATGTATAAGATATAATGTATTATACATGTATGATGTATTTATGTATATATGTATATCTACATAAGAAACAAAAAGAAAGGAAAAAGGAAAAAGGGAAACTGCCCTTGGGCAGTATGCAGATACACTGCATGTGAGGTATGTGTGTGTCGGCTAGGTGTGAAGTGTGTGTGTTATATATATATATATATATAATATGATATATGTATATATGAGTGCAACACAAGTCTCTCAACCATTTAATGCAAAGGCTGCATTTGGCAGAGAGAATACAGACCCTAGGTCAAGGAAAGGGGCCATAGAAGGGGGAGGAACCGAGAGAGAGAGAGAGAGAGAGAGAGAGAGAGAGAGAGAGAGAAAAGAGAGAGGCGGTGGAAACTTCTCTTTACAAATATGAGCCTACGGGTGTGGGTTTAAAGGCACAAAGGAGACCAAAGTTGAGAGAACACTTTGGCAAAGAATTTAGGAGCATAAAACAGGAAGTTGGAGGGTCACAGTGGGCTAAATCCGAACACCCAAGTAAGCAAGTTTAATTCTGTTTTTGAGATTTAAAGCATGAAGCTTATATATAATTATATAGTCTAAACAAGCATGAAATATAGATTATTTTACAAAAAGAATCAGGTTGAATGGTTTAGAAACCAAGGAGAGAAACCAAGTTGCAGGTTATAGAGAATAATCGGCCATGTGGTATTTTATGCATCAAACCTTGTTTAAAGTTTGTAGAAACAACCTATACTAGTGCAGAAACACACTAGGAGAATTTTAGAGTCAAAACCGTGCTTAAACACCATGGAAATGAAAAATGTCACTTGGCCGGAAAGTCGGCTGGAGACATTTAGGCTCTATTTCGTGAAGATTTGGAGGGCTTCAATGGAAACCGAGGGTGGATTTGAGATCCTTGAGGAAAGGGGAAAAGAATGGCATTCGAAATGGGCTGAAATCTCACCAAAAAATACGTGACAGTCGCCGAAGAAGACGACTGTTCACGCTGGAACCCTACTGGAGCAGTAGGGAAGATGACCGGAAAAGCGTGGGGACTATCGGGTCAAAACCAGACCAGATCCGGGTTCGGATCGGGTCGGTACCCGACCGGATATGAAACGGACTGAAACTGTGTCGTTTGGCTTTTTAATTTAAATGGGTTTTGGGCTGTTTGGTTGCATGGATAGTAAATTGGGAATTAGGTTTGGGGTTATCCAGACCGAGGATGGGATAGGGAATCAAGGTTATTGGAATCCAGTTCTCTGAATGGACTGAACCGTTTGGTTCAGTGAATGGGCAGACCGGTTTAGGGTTTTTAGGTCTGAACCAACTGGTTCAGACCGCAGCTTTTAGAAATTGTGAACCGGCCCCAAATGTTTTGAAAAATTACACTGTTGCCCAAACATAAAAATTAATTAAATATTAATTTTACAATAATGCCCCTATTCCGAAAAGAGGTCAAACGAAGTCCAAACGATGCAAATGAATAGTCAAAACCTATTATCTCTGACGTTCTGAGTCCAATGGTGGGGTCCGTTTTACGAGATGGAACCCCGAAGGATAAAATACCGCAAAAGTGCAAAATGACTATTTTGCCCTTTTTAGTACAAAAGTCCAAATGGAATTCCGCGAAAGCCTAAACCGACTTTCTTCGGCATTCCGGACTCAATGGTAAAGTCTAAAATAGTATTTGAAATACTTATGATAGAAAGGCATAAAATTTGATAAATAGAATCTATTCTAAAACGTATTCACTGTTATATAGAAAACTCGAAAGGCAAGGGTATACTCACGGATTTCTGAGATAGAACCACGATAGAGGTAAGTGGATCACTTTCTCTTACATGTGGTGTTTCCACAAGCCAAGTTTATTCTTTTACTGCCAAACTTGTACTCTTGAAAGTAATGATATCCTTGTGTTCCACATTTCGATATTTTCTATCTTGTGGACATATCATTGACTGATGTATCATTGTTATCATGCTTCACTGTGCTTTGAAAGCACATATATTATTGCTATCCACTTTGTGATATTGCTCTATCTCGTGGACATTGCTTGACTGCTATATTCATTGTTATCATGTTGAACCATGCCTTGAAAGGCCTACTACTATATCCTCATTGAATGAATGATATTCCGTTTTTATATTCTATGGAATTACTATGATCATGACATGTTTATGGACACGGGAGTTGTGCTCAGTCACAACACCCATCTGATGCTATCTGATTGAATGGGACCTACGGGTC
This sequence comes from Nyssa sinensis, assembly GCA_008638375.1. NCBI lineage: Eukaryota > Viridiplantae > Streptophyta > Magnoliopsida > Cornales > Nyssaceae > Nyssa > Nyssa sinensis. The sequence continues at coordinate 33,871,997 of CM018046.1, forward strand.
AAGTCCGTGAACGGACAAATGGCAATTTACTAGAATTGACTGGGGGGTATGCCGGGCCCCAAAAGATCGAGGGTCTGCCGAGCCCTGAAACAGAATAACAGCATCTCTTATGATTAACAGAACTTGATTGTTGAATGGCACTATTCCTTATAATTCTTCAAGTCTTGAAAGACTTGCATTGATTGATTTGATTGTGATCGGTCCATTGTGGCAGTACTTCATTGTTGTTATATTTTCATACTTCTGATTGTGTATTGTGATTTCCTTTCATTGGCCCTCGTGGCATTTATGTTCATTGGCTATCACAGTATCTCCTTCCTTATGATTGGCTATCATTATCTCATTCATGGATTCACATTGATCATCGATACCAGTGTTGGAGATCTGTTTTACTTACTGAGCTTTGTAGCTCATTCCACCCCATTTACCCCCATTTCAGGTGATGACGCTGCGAGACCCCAGTAGGAGTCTGAGAGCGTAGGGGGACATTTTGAAGTATTGTATCAGTCTATGTTAGTTCTCCCATGTATTCACCACCCCCGGGTGCTGGTTACGGTTTAGTTCTCATTTTGAATTTTGTAGAACTATGTCATGTATTTAATAGATTTCCGCTGTTTTAATTTATTAAAAGACTTCTGCTGGATTACCATAATTGATAAAGACTTCCGCTGTTCATTGTTTAAAATTTTAGTACATTGCATATTAGTACTATGATACAGGAATGGAAAAGTAGGGACGGCCTTCGGGTCGGCCCCGCGACACGAGATCCGCATAGGGTGGGTTTTCTGGTCGTGACATGTAATCTTACTATCTCGGACCTCCTGAGCCCATTGGTGAGGTCCTCGACATGAGATGAGGTCCTGAAAAATTTAAAGACTCCTAAAAATGTCAAAATGACCAAAATGCCCCTGCCTCATAAATAAGTCAAATGAAGTCCAAATAAAATAATTAAACAGTGGATTCTAACTATTTCAAACATTCTGAATCTAATGGTAGGGTCCGTTTCATGAGACGGGACTCCGAAAAATTTAGACACGTTAAGGTATAAATTACCAAATTGCCCCTAACATTGCCTAAGCCGAATTAAATTCTAAGAAAGCCTAAACTGACTTTCTTCGACGCTCTGGACTCAATAGTAGAGTCTATTTGACCAAAAAGAAAAGTCTAAATAAAAAGACATAAAATTTGATGAATAGCATCTGTCAGATGACTATGAACTGAAATATTGCCAAAGGACTAAACTAAGGCAATGAAATACGAAAACACACGACACGTAAATATGTGAAGTAAATAAATTTAAGTTAAAGTTAATGAAACTCCCAGAAGAGTATAAAATAAAATAAATTTAATTCCTAATACATTAAGATGTGTCATAGGTTAAGAATGAGTGCGTAAGAAATTTATGAAATCGTGTTAGGATCTAATACGATCTAAGCATAAGCTAAGAAGCATCAGTAGGAGATGTTTGAAGTGAATGTGAAGTTAATGAGGTTATTTATGAATTGTTCTTAGGAACTACAAAGGAAGTGGGAAAGCGCATTATTAGCACTAACCCTAAAGGACCAAGGTGAGTAATCTTGCATTTGAAGTGGAGACTTTAACTCCACGGATTTCAACTGATATTTTAAGTTCAAGATATTTACGGCATTGATATATCAAATTCAGTATTCATGATTTCTGTTTTCTTAAAATATTCTGCCATGACATGCTTCATGATTATTTACATATTTATATCCATAAATGTTTCCTTTTCAAAATAGTTAGCATGTCTGATTTCCTCAAATATTTTGAATTTGATTACTGCAAGTATTGAAGCATCATTGCAAAAGTTATACGTCACATGTTTTAAATACTCATGAGAGGCTTTTATATAAGAGTCATATGACAAATGTCTTGCCAAATAATAATAAGCACAGAGGTAGAGTTGTGAGTTCTACGGAACTCAACGGACCTATCATGTGCATCCGCATAGAGGTAGAGTTATGAGTTCTACGGAACTCAACGGACCTACCATGTGCATCAGCACAGAGGTAGAGTTGTGGGTTCTACGGAACACTTCGGACCTATCATGTGCACATGCCTGGTAGCAGGATCTAATCCCACAGGCATTGAGATATCTCCACGTATACGTAAAACGGGAGTCTGGTTCGAAACGGATTCCACTAATGAAAGAGATAAGATGACAAACGATTTTGAAGATGGAAGCTGGTTTTTACCCCCATTTCCTATTGTGCATGTTTATATGCTTTGAAATGCATATACCCTATTTAAGAAATGTTTGTTTAACTCAATTATGTGATTTTAAGTTACATGCTCTGAAATGCATATGCTCTTTTACGGAAAGATAAGTTCTAGCTTGAATACCTTGAATGTTTCAAAGCTACATGTTTTAAGAATGCATATCTCCTATGTTCAAGTATACGAACAATTGGTAGTTGAATATTTTATAAACTCTCATATACGAAACCTCTACCAATTGAAAACCCATGACAGATGTAGGAATTACTCATTGAGCTTCTCGAAGCTCACCCACCTTTCCCTAACATTTTTTAGGTACTGACGATGAGTGGGAGCCGTGCTCCATTTTGGGATGACGATTAATAGCGCCGTTATGATCATGGACTTTTGGAAGTATTAGAATATGTAATTGACTTTTGGAGGTAGTTAGAACCTATAGCTGGTTGAACTATGATGTAATAGACTTCGGATAGTATGTACTTAAGCCATAAGGCAACCGACTATGCAATATGTATAAAATTTTAGGAATTCAATTATGCTCTGAATGTATGATTATACATGTATACCGAAATGTGAAGAGTGGCAGTACCGGACGGATGTGCAAATTTTAAAATAAGAAAGAAAAGAAAAAGTTTTTCACGCTTCCGCAATCACATGAAGCACATCTATTCGATACCGCTGCCTATGCGAGCCTTGTCTCTAGGCCTTCGGGTCTTGGGCGGCGGTCGCGATCCGGTAATCCGCACAGGGTAGGTTTCGGGTCGTGACATTGAAAGGCTCAAACGTTAATCCTAAGTTAACCTTCGTCATATCCCAAGTATATCTGCCGTCATACCACTAACCATGTAATAACATTCTCAAAAAAAGTGCCCAATTCAATAGATCAATGAACGCTTATCACAATTTCCTGCATTTGTAGGCTCTCAATTCTCTCCAAAACTCACATGAATACTTAAGCAAAAGAGTTCTCTAGCTACATATGTCAAGCCACCATCTTACCACAAAGTTTGGATAAGTGCATTAAAAGTTCTGTGAATGTCTCAACAAAATGATTATGGCAGATTCAGTGAATTCACGAAAATGACTATGAATGAGAATGAGTACTCATGTGAAAAAAAATGCACGTGTGATGCAAATTTTTAAAAAATCTTGACACATGAAAATATGCCACAGCATTTTAAATGTTGAATTTGCACCACCACCCCCCAACTTAAATGAAACATTGTCCTCAATGTTTAACAATCAAAATTGAATGGAAGGTACTGAAAAGGGGAGAATACACCTGATGTGTGAGGTGTGCAGCTTGCTAAGCACCAAGATGGCAACCTGAACTGACAAAATGAAATTAACCTGCAAATAAAAACAAACAAAACAGCAGTAAACAAAAATAAAAAGAACGAAAATAAAAGAAAACAAAAACAAAACAAAATAAACAAAAAAAAAAAAAATACCAGCATGGCGTGATCAAGGTTGATAGACCGGGTCCATAAGTGGAATGTCTTCCACTTCCAGAACTTGCCTATCAATTAAAACTTTAAGACACTGGCCATTTACTTTAAAAACTCAACCATCCTTAGGATCCTCTATTTCTACTACCCCATTTTCAAAAACATTCTTTACTAGAAAGGGGCCTGTCCACCTAGACCTGTGTTTTCCTAGGTGCTTATGGAGTCTAGAGTCATATAAAAACACTCGATCATTAGGCTTAAAAGTTTTTCTCAAAATATTTTTATTATAAAACGCTTTCATTTTCACTCGATCAGCAATGCTCCAACCTATGGCTGGCCCATGCCTACTTAGGGTCTGGATTAATTTCTCACCTTGGGACTCAGACGATTCAAATGAGATAATAACAGGAAAAGTATCACCTGGACCAAGGAAAGCATGCTTTAAACCCTTAGGCAAAGGCTTCAATTCAACTTTGGGTGCTTCCACACTTGAAGGAATCTGCTCTTCCCTTTTTGTAAGCAATTCCTCAAACTTTGGTTACCATGTTCGTGCTCCACAATCTTGAGTTCTGTTAAAAATAGCACAAATATCAACCACATCAGATGGATCAGTAATATAATCAAACTCAGAATTAACAAGAAAATGCTCAAGGGGATCAGAATCATGAGTTGCAGGAACTCTCCTATCCATGAGTGAATCAATCATGTACGTCCAGTGGCACTCGTCCTCCTCTTTTAGCTGTTTTGCAACATGGAATATATTCACCTCAAGAGTCATGTTCCCAAAAGATAGCTTCATGAGCCCATTCCTACAATTAGTAAGAGCATTAGCAGTGGCAAGAAAAGACCTACCTAAAATCAAAGGAATTTTTTATGTAGAGTTAACAACAGAGTTAGTGTCAAGGATTAGGAAATCAACAGGATAATAAAATTTATCAATTTGAATCAGAACATCCTCTACCACACCCCGTGGCGCTCTGACTGAATGGTCATCTAATTGCAATACCACATAAGTTGGTTTGATTTCTCCCAACCCCATCTACAAATAAATAGAATAAGGCATTAAATTCACACTAGCCCCTAAATCAAGCAAAACTTGTCCAAACTCATGATTTCTAATGCTGCATGCAATGGTTGGACAACCAGGATCCTTGTACTTGGGAGGAATCCTCTGCTCAATTAGAGCACTAACTTGCTCTGTCAGAAACGATGTCTTCTTCACATAGCGCTTCCTCTTAACTGTACACAAATCTTTAAGAACTTTTGCATAAGTAGGAATTTGTTTAATCACGTGCAAAAGAGGAAGATTGATTTTTACCTGCCTGAGATTTTCTAGGATTTCATTGTTAAGATCCAAAGTTCCCTAGTTGATTTTAAAGCTTGTGGAAATGGTACCTTAACATAGCTCTTTATCACCTCTGGTTCCTTGGGCAGCTCAGCATTGCTACTATCTTGATCCTTTTTCATATCCACTGATTTGTCCATTGTTGGGATGTGTAAGGACTTACCACTTCGAGTCACAATGGCGTTCACATCCTTCAAATTCTCTTGCGCCATGTGTTGACCATGGGGTGTGGACTGAGCTTGGGAAGGGAATCTACCTCGCTCATTCACACTCAAAGAGCTCATTAATTTGGACACTTGGCTCTTTATCTCCTTGCTTTCTTCCACAACCTACGTAATCAAAGATTCAAACTTTTAGTTAGTCTTACCCTGTGCTTCAATAAAAGCATGCAAAGTGTCTTCTAAAGAACTCCTAGAAGATGAAGATGCATGATATGGTCTAGGGGCTGTGCAGGTGGTTGGTTTTCAGACTTCCAGCTAAAATTGGGGTGATTGCGCCACCTCGGATTATAGGTCTCAAAGAAGGGTGTGAAAGGCTTCTTGTACATACCTAAGGTATTACATTGGTCCTCATACATCCCTCTCATATCAGCAAATGTGGGACACTCTTAGGTGAGGTGATCTACCCCGCCACATATCGAACATGATCTAAAAGACTCTACATGATTAGCCAAGTGTGTTGGCTTTAAGTCCCTAGCTTTTAACACCTCTAACTCCCTAGTAAGTATCTCTACCTTAGCTTTCAAGTTGTCCTCCTCCCTGAGATGGTAAATTTCCCGACTATTTTGGTTCCCTATAGGTCGTGACCTATTTGTGCTCTCAGTAGCACTAGGGCCTGTCCAAGTGTGAGTTTTTTCAGCAAGCTTATTACGATACTCTATGGCCTCATCAGGTTCTTTCTGTAAAAACTCACCATTACACATCATCTCTACAAATTGGTGCTCTTTAGGTGTAAGTCCCTCATAGAAGTAACTCACTAGACGCCAACTCTCATACACATGGTGAGGGCACATACTCAACAATTCCTTCAATCTTTCCCAAGACTGATACAAAGTCTCACTATCTTTTTGTGCAAAGGTAGAGATTTGTCTTTTTAAAAGCATTGGTCTTATGTTGGGGAAAGTATTTAGTAAAGAAAATCTGAGTCATCTCATTCCATGATCCAATAGACCATGGTCTCAGTGAGTACAGCCAACTCTTAGCTCGATCCTTCAAAGAGAAAGGAAAGAACTTAAGTCTCGCAATGTCATTTGTTGCATTTTGACTATGGAAAGTCGCAACTACCTCATCAAACTCTCTAATGTGCAATATGGATTTTCATTTTCCAAACCATAAAATGTAGGGAGTAACTGTATCACCCCCGTTTTAACATAAATTTGACAAGTATTGGGTGGAAACATGATGCATGATAGTGTGGCTGTGCGTGTAGGGTGAAGGTAATCCTAAAGGGTCCTAGTGGGTTGATCCTCGTGTTCACTCATATTTTCAAAATTTGAAGAATTATCAAACAAAAAATTAGAAAAAAATAAAAAAATTAGACTCTAAATCTGACTCTAACACAGGCCTACAAGCAAATCGACCTAATGCGACCCTATACCTATTATGCATGCAAGATGACAATAAAAAAATAAAAATAAATAAATAAATAAAATAAAATAATAATGCAGCAAGTAAAAAGAAGGGAACGAAGTTACCGCCTTTACAAACTGCTGAAAATAAAAACTATTTACTGATTCTTCTACCGTCTCCCCGGCAACGACGCCTAAATTTGATTACGCCCAAAGAATAACGCGGTAGTTGTAGTGTAGCTTTGGGGTGTCAATTCCACAGGGAGACAAAAGTAAAAGAATAACTGAAAAAATTTCTGAAACTAAAGAAAATATTAAACGATTAACGAGAAAATAAAATATAAAAGGTGATTCAAAAATGCAAATTAAAATTTAAACAACGTGATTAACGGAAGAAAATACTCAAATTAACGAATAGTAGAGCGTTGGGAATCCCTTACACATATCCGGTATTTTAATTATTTTTAATTCACTGATAACTCAATTGAGAATTTAATTCCAAAAATCCCAATCGGAAGATATAGAATTGTGAACCAAAATTAAACCAAATGTAACCTTTGAAAAATCATTCATCACTTTTAAATTACGCGAATTGTTATTCACATTGAGAAAACCCAACGACGACAATATACTCAGGGAGCAATATTGCAGCAAAGAATTAAATCAATATAAATAATCAATTGATCAAAAAATAATCAAAGAACTAATCCATTCAATAGAAAAAGCATGACTGAATCTATAACGGAATAAACTCTACAATTATTCGGCAACAATAAATTAAGAATGATAAAACAAAGAGTTTTAATAAATAAAAATCCAGCACCTAAATCAAAAATAAATTAAAAATAACCATCTATGGTGCAAGTTCATCCCTAGCCCTATTTGAAAAATTAGTTACCCATAACGGAAAACATAAACCTCATGGAGAAATATACATGAAGCATCCTGCGGCTTTTTCCTCTTTTATTCTGCGTCTGCGCAACTACACCCAGCCGTCTTCTCTGTCTTCTGTTCAGAACCCCCTTGCGCCGCACAGTAGTTTTTTCTTTTAAACACAGTCGCAGGACCCTTCTCAAGTCCTAGCAGCAGCGCCTACCACACAAGCTTCTAGGCTTGCCTGGGCCCCACCTTCAATGAATCAGCGCCAGCCCCTTTAAAAACCAACATGCCAGCCCAATTCCAGCCGTGCTTGCAAGCCTTGCGCCCCTGCTTCCAGCGCCTGGCAGCCATCTCCGAGTCCATACCGCACGAGACCCAGCCACACACCTTGCTCTTTTTCACGCAGCATATCCCAGGCCCAAGCTACGCCGCGCGAGGTTTGCTCTCTTTTCTTTAATTTTTCCTGCGCCTCTTTGATGCACCGCACCACGTAAGCTTGGCTTGCTTTTTTCCTGTTTTTACTCTCTGCCTGGGGCCAACCTTCTTTTCTTTGACTTTTCTTTTCTTCATATTCTATTGTCGTTTTCTTGGCCCTGCTGAATCCTTTTTTTTTTCTTTTTCTATTTTCTTTTATATTCTGCTTCAGCTGCTTTTCTTTGCCTTTTTTGCTTCAGTCGTTCTGTCCTGCAATCCAACAAATAATGAATTTTTGCAACCGTTCAAGAATAAAATTCCCAAGGACTATTTAATGCATTCATTTGAGATTTAAAATATTAAATAATACTCAAACACATCTCACTGTGAATAGAAATTAAATTAAATAATATCAATTATAACCCAACATTTTTATTCAAATTTTAGCAATTTAATCTAATAATAGGGTATTTAGAGTGCACTTTTGCGCACTCATCAAGAACCATCAGTGTAAAGTAGCTATGCCGAGGTGTTTGTAGTGGTTTGAGATTTTGATTGTTGTGTTCTAGTGAATTTAGCTATAAACTCTACTAATGCCTGAGTTTTGATAGCAATTCATGGAACGTAAGATATATCAAATTCTCCTAACTTCACTGACCACTAAACTAATCGTGCAAAAACTTTAGGTTTGTGAATGATTGATTTCAAAGGATAAGATGTGGGGATTACAATGGGATGAGCTTAAAAGTATGGTCTGAGCTTTCAAACAGATATCACCAAGGCTAAAACCAATTTTTCAATTTCAGAATATCCTGTTTCGGTGTCAATGAGTGCTTTACTAACATAAAAAATGGGGCTTCTGAACTATCTTCCCTTATTAATGCAGAGTTGACCGCAGTTTCTAATATGGCTAAATATAGAAGCAATTTTTCTCCTAACACTAGTTTTGAAAGAAGATTAGAGGAGGCTAAGTACTCCTTGAGTTGTTGGAAGGCTTTTTTACGTTCAAAGGTCCACTCCAGGGCCTTACTCCCTCTTCAAGCTTTAAAGAACGAAAGGCACAGATCTATAGATTTAGAGATAAACATATTCAGTGTTGCTATCTTGTTATTTAGCCCCTGAATATTTTTCTTAGTTTTGGGAGATTCTAGATCAATCAGAGCATTGATCTGGATAGGATCTGCTTTAATTCCTCTTTGGGAAACTAGGAAACCCAAGAATTGTCCCTCTGTAATCTCGAAGGTACACTTTGATGGGTTTACTTTCATTCCGGCACATAAAGGCATTGGTGGTGCAAAGCCATTGTATACTGATAATGAGATAGATGGTCTTTAGGGTCTTCAGACCTGTCATAAGGAGTGAATTTTGGGACAATAAACTTCATAGGCCATTCCACTATCATTATGGCAGAAGTGAATGACGTAGAGAACTTGTCGAGTAATTTGTTTAACTCATCCTATTTTGAAGGGACATAGAACCCCTTAGTGAAGATCGTTTGGTCTTAAGAATCTGCTATCTCTTCTACCCTTTGAGGCGTCCTAGGAAGGTTTTGTTGTGTCGCAGGTACTCGTTGTTGGTCTTGCCCCCTTGCTTCCCAGTCCTAGATTTATGGGGGGATTTTTTCTAGCAGTGACTGAAAAGTGTTGTTCTCCTAAAACTGGTAGTCATGGGACTTTAGGAGGCTGAAGTCTTTGGTGCGCTGGATTGGCCTCAAAAGTCTTTAGGATTGGTATTCTCGTCCTGCTCTGATAATGGACTATAAGATGGGATGATGGTGTTCCTCTCCCAATAAATGTTGATGATTAGGGATTAGTCCTCATATAGACGGTACCATGAGGGTGTATCAGCTACGTATTGGGCAGCTTCTTATTGTAAAATCCTCTGCATGTGGTGGGGGGGGAGGCTGAGGTCCACCATGAATAGCGTAAGTAGGAGGAGAAGGATTGTTTCACTGGTTCTAAGCCAGTGAAGCCAAATAATGTGACATGGCTGTGAGTTGTTCCTGCATCCGATTGGACCGTCGTTGAATTTGATCAAGTTGTTGTTGTATACCGTGTTTGTCCCCTTCTTCCACCAATAGGAGGTTGATTTTGAGTTTGCGAATTCTTTCAAGGACGAAGGTTTAGGGCCATTGGTTCTTTAAGAAAAGAAGTTTAGTATATTGATGAGAAATAATGAGAATGATCGTCGTTCCCACAAACGGTGCCAAACTGATGTTGCCCTTTTATGGTCTAAAGGCTACTCCTCCCAAATTACCTGTCAAGAACTTGAGGTTAGAAGGTCACTAGAAAGGCTCCGGTGGTAGCCGCTCTAATGATAAAGTTAGTGGAGAAATAAATACGGTAATTCAAGAGAAGAATTAAACATAAATTGAAAGCGTACCTTATGACTTTATTTATAGGCTATAGATCTCCCAAGTTGAGTAGAATTAGGAGTCATGAAAATAGGGATTTAAAGATATCCAAAGATAATAGTTATTATATTGAACTCTGTTTTCTTATTCTGAGGTCGTTAGTCTATGGAAGATAGTGACCAATTCAGAACCCATTTGCTCTTAAGTTTTTGTATTTGGTCGATCGAATGAACTAACTACTTTATAAACTGCACTCCAAAAAACTTCTTGTAAACACGTGTTGTGCTCTAAACACTTCAGCCAAATTATGGTATATCAATAACCATACGATTTGTATTTCATTATGCTAAATTGCACAAGTTTTGGAATTGGCCACTCATTAAACTTAAATTTATTTTAATTGATATAAGTGTCCAAATAACTATATTAAATTTGAATTAAATAAGATCATTTCATTATTTTGATATTTTTACTTTATCATAGATGACTAATTATCTTGCTAAAATTTTATGTACCACTAAATAAAACAGTTATACTTATTTTATAATTTAAAATTCACATTATAATTACTTAACACTCATAACGAAGATTCGGTCTGTTATAGGGTCATTTTCATTTTTCAAACAAGTCGGATATTAGTTTAAACCAGAGGGGTCTAGGTAAAATTTTTCATAATATAATAAAATCCAATTATCATGTTTTTTCTTTTTCTTTTATCTTCTTTTTCATTTTGATCCCTTTAGATACAATCATTATTTTTTAATAATTTTTACTAAACACCCAAGCACTCGTATTATCAATTCTTTATCCCCAACAAGAAGGGCAGGGCTAGCATTCAATTTTTTTACTTGAAATGATTTTGTACAGATTTTTAAATATACTTTTTAAATTTGTATTTTTGTCCCTATAAGTTTAAAATTTGTCGCACTTTTACTCTTATTTTAACTTTAATTTCATTTGGGATAATCTTTAATTTTTTAAGAATTCTTTTTAAATTAGAATTTTATTTAATTTATATGTTTTTATATCAATAATTTGATTACTTATTCAATATTTTATTAATTCATATTAAAAAGTTTTATTTTTTAAAAAAATATTAAATTTATAAGTAATATCCTCCTAAAACAAATACATATGGCCCATCTCAAAGCATCTCCAGCAGTGAACCAAAATGAGACTCAAATTTAAAATTAAGTCAAAATTTTTAAAAAAAAAATACAAAAAAAACCTCTTTAACAATAGACTTAAACTTATATAAAATTTATTTTTACTTAAATTTAAATTCAAATTTATAAAAGATTAATTATAAATTTAAATTTATAATAATTAAATATTATTCATGAACTATATGTAGTAAAATATTAACTCAAATAACACTTGTAATCAAATTTAAATAAAGTTTTAAATGACGACGAAACATAGCCTTATTCAACACGGTTTAGCCAAACTTGAAAGCGCGGCGGACTTATCCACGCGGAGGATGAGGATCACATGCACAAAAGTCCAAAACGGCAATAAGAAAATTAAAATTACTTAGTCTTTTATACATATTATATGACATTGACATTAATAAATTAGAGAAAGCCTAAGACCCTCTTCAATTTACGTACCATTATTATTTTATTAACGTAATGAATGCTGGTTCACTCAAATGCAACAAAGGTAAGGAGTTGTTGAGAGAATGGGTGTGACATCTAGCACGTGTTTTGAGATGAGTCCAAAAATACAAACAATGCATAGAAGAATCTATAAAGTGAGAGAGTAGTCAAGACGTTTCTGTTACTCTGTGGCTCTAATTTATTTTCCAATTTCTGAATTGTCACTGCCTCCTGGTCTAAGCACGCGATTTATTAATATATGTTGTGGCGACAGCTCAAAAGTTGCAGGCGCTATTGATCTTGTGGTCCACACTCAACAACCCTGTTTCCCCTGTACCCTCCTTTTACCTCATTTTTAAAAGAAACAGAATTATATAATTATATATGAGTAATGCTATACTAACTTAATAATTTTATCAAGAAATATTTATACAGTTGATGTGGTAGTATTATATTAATTTTATATCACATCATGATGTGATATAAAATTAATACAATACTATCACATTAACTATGTAAATACTTTTGATAAAAATTTTAAGTAAGTATAATATTACTCGTATACATTATACTCCTTACTAAGTAAGTATAGTATTACTCTTATTATTATTGATGTTGTATAATAATAATAATAATATATCAACTAATTGAATTGTTTTTCCAGATGAAAAAAATGGAGCCCATCCTCTCCTCCCCTCCCCAGCATATCACCTTTATCACAATAACCACCACCACTATGACTATGACAATTACCCTATCCCCCTGGCCTCAACCTTAGGGACAACCAATAAAAAATAATTAAAAGAAAAGAACGAGGACGATGATCCCGACGATGCATGTGCAAGTCTTGAAATGTCTTGCATGTGACTAGTACAAGTTGTTACAACATTAGGTGCAAGTTGTTACAACATCTCTGGTAACGTTCGCGTTTTTCTATTCTCTCTCTCTTTCGTTTTCTCAATTTTTTTGGCCATCCCACCATTTGTTTTTCTCTTTTTTACAGTAATTATGGGCGTCAAATCACACGGGTAGCGGTATCAACCACAACAAATTTGTGGGATTTTAAAGGAGGGAGATTGGGATAGTGGTGGGTGGTTTGGACAGAGAATGTTGGTGTTGCAATAGATGGTAGAGATGGCGGAAGCTACGACAGAACAGGTGGTGGTGGCAATAGTGACAGAGGCAATTGGTGGTGGCGGCAATTGGGGTGGCTCTGGAGGACAATGGTGTAGGCGGTGATGGTGCAAAGAGAGAGAAATTAGGGTTTTTGAAATTGAGTGAGGAGGACGAAAAAGAAAAAGAAAAGACAAAAAAGAAAAAAAGAGTGGGGGGTAGTATTTTCTCTCGAGGGTAAAATAGTCAATCAGTGAAAACTGATGTCTTTCAATTTTTTAAAATTATTTATAATAATAAAAAAAAATTATTGACAATGGATACTATAAATTGTGTTAACGTTTTTACTTTTGGGTACGGAGCTCAGAGAGAACCTTGAACATCCCCTTCGCTCTGTTCTATTGCTTCTGCATATTTAGAGAGATAAGAGTTAATATTCAATTTTCAGTTCTATTTGGCTGCTATTAATTCTTTCTTTTTGTAATAGGCGTGAGAAAGAGATTAAATTATTCCTTTTCTCTGGTTTTCTTCTCTTATGTATTAGGCTGGAGCTATTCTTTTCAATTTGTATTATTAGGCTGGAGAGACTACTGAATTAATATTCCTTCCTTCCTTCCTTCCTTCCTCTGTGTTAGTGTTTCTGTATACAATAGAGATAGATATTTCCTCAGTTGTATTAGGCTGCAGGACTGGAGAGAAAGTGCTGAATATCCTTGGCATCTGTGTTATATTAGTGTTTCTACATATTGAGGAGATCTAGAGGGAGGGAGGGCATTCAATATTCCTTCACCCGGTCACTGAGAAAGATGGAATATCATCATGTGGACAAGGAATTCGATGTAATTGTGATTGGGGCAGGTGTCATGGGCAGCTCTACAGCTTACCAAGTTGCCAAACGAGGTCAAAGAACCCTCCTTCTAGAGCAATTCGATTTCTTGCACCAACGTGGATCCTCGCATGGCGAGTCACGAACCATCCGCACAACCTACCCGGAAGACTACTACACCGGCATGGTCATAGAATCATCCAAACTCTGGGAACAAGCCCAATCTGAAGTTGGCTACGAAGTCTACTTCAAGACCTCACAGTTGGACATGGGCTGCTCCGACAACAAGAGTCTCCGCGCTGTCATTGCCACCTGCTGCCAAAATTCTGTTCCTCACCGCATCCTCAACCACCAACAAGTCCACCAAGAATTCTCCGGCAAGATCCAGTTGCCTGAGAATTGGGTTGGATTGGTAACCGAGGATGGTGGTGTTATCAAACCCACCAAAGCTGTGTCCATGTTTCAAATTCTTGCACTCAAGTATGGTGCTGTGCTCAGAGACAACATGGAAGTGATAGATGTAAAGAAGGATGATTTAAGAGGTGGAGTTTTTGTGTGCACAAGAAACGGTGAGAAGTTTTGGGGTAAAAAGTGTGTTGTGACAGTTGGGGCTTGGATGAAAAAGTTGGTTAAAACAGTTACTGGCCTAGTACTCCCAATACAACCCTTGGAGATTTATGTATGTTATTGGAAGATCAAAGAAGGGCACGAGGGCGAGTTCACGATGGGTGGAGGCTTCCCAACGTTCGCCAGCTACGGCCAGCCCTACATATACGGCACACCGTCTTTCGAATTCCCTGGTTTGATAAAGATTCCGGTGCATGGGGGCCACCCATGTGACCCGGACAAGAGAACGTGGTCACATGATCCAACTGTAATAGATTCATTGAAACAATGGATCAAAGAAAGGTTTGGAGAGGTAGTGGACTCCACCATGCCGGCCATCACTCAATCATGCATGTATTCCATGACCCCTGATGAAGATTTCGTCATCGATTTTTTGGGGGGACAGTTTGGAAAGGACGTGGTGGTTGCCGGAGGATTTTCGGGACATGGCTTCAAGATGGCACCAGTGGTAGGGAGAATATTGGCTGACCTTGTGCTGAGTGGGGAGGCCAAAGGGGTGGAGCTAAAGCACTTTAGGTTAGCAAGATTTGACGGAAATCCTAAAGGGAATGTCAAAGACTTTGAAGAACAAGTTAATTTCTCTGCTAATTCCTAAACAAAAACACTGTTTCATTTTGGGGTCATTGCTATTTTGTCTACTTATCTCTTCATAAATACTATTCCTATGATGAATTATGATTCTGGTTTTTAATCTCTCCTCTCAGCATGTAATACATGTATTGGTGTGTTTGGTAAAAGAGAATAAAAAAAAATGATGTTTGATTTGGTTTTTCTTAGTGACTTGCCCACTACTTTATTATAAAATTTTCACATTACGTTGCGGAATGGCTTTTTCTTCTTTATTTGTTTCCCGAATATCCGGGGACACATGTCTACCGTCAAATGCCGCCACAAAACTTGAATGTTCAGACTTTTCTATCAAAAGTGAGTGACCGTCTCTCACTAAAGCTTAAATCCCATTGAGGGCTACCTTCTCCATCCCTCGCTGTGCAACCGATTGAATTCACTCTTACTGCTTCTCTCCTATATTAGCGAATAACTTAGTTTATTGATGAACCCATACATTAGTTTGGCCCCAAATTCTGATGCCAATCAACACCACTCATCTGCTTGCCCAAGTCAAACCAGGTCGGAAGGCTATTGTTTTAATATCACTTGAAGGACAGTAGTTCAAGTCCCAATTTAAATTTCCTAGGCTACTACTGTTCAATAGTGATCCAGATATAAGTTTTTAAAAAATATTTCTAAAAATTTTGTAATTAATTTTTTAAAATTATAAAAATATATTTTTTAATTAAAAAAATTAAAATTAATAATTTACTAAATGCATATCCTGCATTTTAAAATTAAAAATTTATTTTTAAAAACGTAAACAAACGAAGCTTAAAAGTATCTGCTTAAGTACGGATTTAAGTGAGAGAAAGAGAAGAAAATACAAGTAAAAATCCTTTTCCTTTTCTTAAATTACCATGAAAAACATGAATGGAAAATATATATATATATATATATATATATACAAGGTGAAAATAAATATTTAACTTTGCTAGTCATTTTCCTTTTTTTTCTTTTAATTTCTAATCTCATTTGAGCATGAGACAATATATGAGAAAAATCATGCTTCCTTCCCTTTAAAATTTTACTCAAGTCTATATCTGAACCAAACGGACGCTGAAAGAAATCTCCTATTCACTAGCCAGGATTCTAGAAGTGATTTGGCAAATTCCAGCAGAAATTAATAACAAAAGTGTAGAATCAATTACAAATCTTCAAAACAAGAGCAGCCTTATACTTCCCTTCCCACTGTAACTCTGAATACTTCTCCCCCTACTTCTGCTTCATGATTTATTGTATAATTCGCCAATCAACTATGTCAAAATTTTAGAGTCCAAAGAAGACGACGACTGAATAATTCAAGCACAAAATTAGATCTAAAGAGAGAGAAATAGAAAATAAAAAAATAAAGGACCATTATCAGAAAATTGGATGTCAAATATGAGACAACATAGGAACAAGAGAATAAGCCTCTAATCTCCTCCCTTTATAACCATTTCCCCCAATAATTTTGGCCAAAGGAAATCTACAGATTGCCTTTCAAAAATCCTGAGTTTAAATCATCTTTTTTCTCACAAATACATATACCTAAACCCAAATTAAGAATGAACAGAACTACAATACCCGTATGATGCAGCCTTGCTGCCTGTTTATAACAAGAAACAACCATTAGGGCTATAAAACCAGACATGTAATACAAGGAAACAAGATATGACCCTTGGTTAATTGGGTTCCCTAAACCAATTCTTATCTATGTCCTCTGTGATGCTAAGGTGCTTTTTCTTATTGGATGCAACCAAGCAATCTGCGTTTTGCAAATATAAAAGAAAAAAAGGCACAGTTGCCTGGTCGAGGTAAATAATGAATCAATTTGACCACTTCTAAATTAATTGAAAAAAAAAAAAATCAACTAATGTACAGAGAAGCTTGATACCATATTGGATGCACAATCATGGCTGTGATTCCATGTGCATCTTGCCCTTCAAATCAAATGAGAGACCTGCAAAAATATAAACAAGAATAAAAATAGAACCCAATTGTAGATTTAACCCATTCAAAATTAATACTGAGCCAGGCAACTGTCTCTCCTCGAAAGAACTGTAATTTCTCAAAAAAAATCTTTCCAATTTGAGTATAGAATATTCAACTACAAATTCAAAAAAAATTATGAGATAAATGTGTGTGTATTTTAAGGCTGATGTTGGAACATTTGGGCTATATCTCACTTTAGATACCTCTTCATTTTGTTTTATATTTGTCCATTCTTACTATGTTAGCTTTTATGTGCTCCTTTTTATTATGTATTATGCATTTAATATTTTTAAATTTGTCATTTTGTATAATGTATTATATTAAGTTGACAAACACAAAGAAAATGGGTATATTGTATTATATTAAAGTTTCCAAACACGAGATAATGGGATTGATAGCATGTTTACATAATAAGTTTACAAAAGCTATTGCAATACTTATCAAAGCCAAAAATATAGCTAACAAATTATGAGATAAATGTGTATGTTTATTAAAGCTGCTGGTGGAACATTTGGGCTATATCTCACCATAGTTACCTCT
This sequence comes from Nyssa sinensis, assembly GCA_008638375.1. Classification (NCBI taxonomy): domain Eukaryota; kingdom Viridiplantae; phylum Streptophyta; class Magnoliopsida; order Cornales; family Nyssaceae; genus Nyssa; species Nyssa sinensis. Next base: position 33,889,528 of record CM018046.1, read on the forward strand.
TCATTTTATTTTATATTTGTCCATTCTTACTATGTAAGCTTTTATTTACTGTTTTTGTTTTGTTAAGTATTACTATGTTAGCTTTTATACATATGCAGTTAATGTTTTTGAATTCCTCACTAATACTACTCTGAATTTTATACATATATACACACATGCATATATATATATATATATATATATACACACACACACACACACACACACACAAACACAGTAATATATATATATATATATATCATATTTGCTTCGTAATTATATGTAAGAAACAGTGTATGCTACATATCTCTATTAATTATTTAGATTATTAAAGTCATTCATTATTTCTACCTGTCTACACTAGCATTGTCCAAGTTTTAATAGTGTAGTGTCAGTGCCTGAGTAATAGAATAGTTGGTCTTCTCTAGACAAATTTACAGATGCTATACTTTGGCTTCCGCTTCAAACAGAATCTTTTCTAAAAACAATAAGGCTATACATGCCAACAGATATGTCAAACTGGCATTTAAGAGTGAACCACTTGAATTTAGTAACAGCGGTAAGAAAAAAAAAAAAAAAAAAAGAAAGAAAGAAAGAAAAGATGAGGCAAAATGTTTAGTGCAAATAGGATAATTTTAAGCTTGGAATATTTATGTCAATATTATGCAAGTCAAGTATCCATAACTGGGATCACCTAGGCATATTGAACAAAAAGGACCAGGTCAAAGATACAACCTAATCAGATAATGGCAAAAACCTGAAAATCAACCTTTTTTTTGTCATTATGCAGAATATCAGCCACATCTAGAAAGGTGAAAAAGGGAATAGAGTGGAGGGCTAATACTATCCTATCAGGTTAACTGTTAAAACAATGACCATGGCAACTGCTGCTTATGGGAGAGAAAGAAGAATAAATCACTGACCAGTTCAGTTTTTTTCTCAAACTACGAAAGTTGCAAGAAGGGTATGCAACACAGCCCAATAGATAATAACACCAAGTCGTAACGCAGGTTGTCGCATTAGTGCCCGATCACAAGAAACCCTGGCAGATTGCACATGCAAAATGATTTTAGCTTAGTCATGAAATTTAGATGTATCCCAAATAAAAATTGAACCCCCCCAAAAAAAAGGTTAAAAAAAAGAGAGGATAAAGCCTACCATAGACCATCAATCATGTCAGTTACAGGTCTTGTAAATCTTGGGACAATTCTTGACGTAGTGAGCGACTTGAACCCATGAGCTGAGGTAAAAGAAGCAAAAAGACAGGAATAAAATAATAATAATAATAAGTAACGTGTTCCATGAATATTATCAGCTAATTGACTTACAATTAGTAAAGTGCTTCACTCTTACAAAATAAAATAAGCCCCCCATTGGGGATCCCCTAATCCTGAGAGGGAGGAAAAAAATACAAATAAAAGTCCTCTGTTCATTTTCCAAATTACAATCAGTTCCATTATACTCATCCATGTTTGTATCTTCTATAAGAAGTTGGCCAACAATGGTTGCAACCTAAGAAGCATGGACACAGACTCAAGATACAAATGACACAATACAGACATAACATTTCTTAAAAAAGTAGAATACGGATATAATCAAGGACACGTTGAATTTTTTTTTACATTGATTATACGACCATATCATAAAAACCTAATATTATTTCCATCAAAACTGGCATAAAAACACGCAAATCACAACAATATTGGACTTTTCTAGAATTCCAAAAAATAAAAATAAAAGATAAAAATTGGATATTCTTTTCTGGCATGTTTGACACGTGTTCAGGATATGTCCGAACGTGTTCGTGTCCTAAACGTATTCAACACTAATACGTGAACCACACAACTAGAGTGTCTGTGTTTCATAGGTTGCAACAGAAATTGTTGCCTAGTTGCTACGGCAACAAATAAGTGGGAGAACAATAGAGGCCAAATGCAAGAATTTTGCCCAAAAGGGGGAGGTAAAAAAAGGATGTTCGTTTTCCCCCTATAAAGTGCTATCCTTGATATCAACCTTAGGTTGAAGATCTGATTTCTACAAAGACTTCCAATGTATATAAACATGTGAAAATTAAACAAACGTGTCTGTGTATTTGTTATCAAATTACTGAATGTATTATAACATGGGGTGAACGAGAAAAATGATTATAATTTCACTTCGGCTTGTCTTTCTGCCACTTCCACAGCCAATGGCAACCATCCTCACTCCCCTACAACCCTTCTTTCTACAATGACTCCAAAAAACATCCTTCTCCCATTCCTTTCTACTAATCTATCCACCCAAGCACAAAAATCCTTCAGCATGTTGCATCATCACAGCATGAGATTTAGGCAAACACAAATTTGCAACTAGAGCTCAAGAAGCAGTGTTTCTCATTCGTAGTGTGCAATTTATTGCCAGCCCTTAATTACATAAATATAATCAAGTATACATACATAAATAAATACAAATATATGTTATATACATACAAATTTATATACATATGTGTATGTATGATATATAAATATATAAGTGTGAGTGTATACATACATAAATACAAATATGTACATATATACATATATTTTTATGCACCTATTATGGTTAATTAATTGGATTGTTGGTTGTTACCAAGAAAAGGAATGGAATGGACTAAGGAATGACCATTCCTGTTCCACTCCCATTCAAGTCATTCCTTAGTTCATTCCATGACAAAGTATTAAACGTGACCTTCTTGATCTTCCCAAGAACACCTGTCCAACCAAGAAAATAACTTTGGATGATGTCTAGATCAGCAGAGATGTGTTAACTACTTGGCATTGCTTTAGAGTAACAAGAACCGATGAAGCTTGGCAGGCAGCCCCGGTGTCGATGGTGGTGTTTAGGAGGCAACAGCAATAGGACTTTTTCTAATGGGGAAATGTTTTTCAAGCTGGTGGAGAAGGGCAGTGAGGTGGTTTGTACAGTGATAGTGTGCCAAGAGACTGCAGGTGCTTTTTTTGATAGGAAAGTTACCCTTGGAGACTTGTTTGTTAATCATTGTGAGGAACTCGGCTATCAAGTGGAGAATTCTGTATTTAGAAGTTGCAGAGAAATGGAAAACAGAATATATTAATCCAAGACACGGATTACAGAGGATGTGGTTTGGCGATTACTATTGTTTTCAAAAAATTGGGGGCATTGAAAAGAAAAAAGGAGGTAGAGATGGAGATCTTCTCTGCAAGTTTCAGATCTAAAGCCATTTCTTATGACCCCTCTAAAAATTGAGAACACATCTTATCTTCGACCATGTGTGATTTTGAGGTATAGTATGGGTCTTGTAAGGAAAAATTTGTACACTTTAAGAATTATTTACCAGATGGATTTGGGGCTATGGATTTCTATAATCCTAAGCAATCAAATATTCAAGGATGTGTGAATTGGAGATGGAAGCAGTCTGCCAGAGTCAAAGTCATGGACCTCAGTGGCTTGCCTTTTCTTTTTGAGTTTCCATCATCAAACGAGAGAAAGAGGGGCCTCTGAGATAGATAGATAGGTGTATATATATGATTTTTTTTTTTTTTTTGTTGTGATCAGTGTGTGTGTGTGTATGTAGTGAGAGAGAGAGAAAGAGAGAAGGGGGGTGCGAGAGAGACCTACTTCAAGTTGAAGGGGTGTATCTCAATTAGTGGGTTCCACAGGTGGTTACTTCAGATCACGTACAGATCCAAGAAGAAAAAAAAAGTGTAGATTAGGGCTCTGGGCCTTCCTCTACATTGAGTGAAGAGGTTTCAAGGCTAGATGTGATATATCTAGCGGATTTAATGAAGTCGAGGGAAACGTGAAGAGTCGTGCAGTGGCTAGAATTTCAAATCAGGTAGGATGATGCTCAATTTTGTCAACAAACTGGATTGGAATGGAATTGTGGGGGTTCGCAGTCCCTAATTAGGCATAAGCAGCACATAAATTTAAGGTGCAGACAAGAAACAGTTGTTGGACAAGGGAGATTGCAGAGGCATGCAGGTTAAGGAAATGATGCGTGCAACTCTCATGCCAAAGTGGTGTGGAGGGAGGTTTAAGGGATGCTTCGGGATTGCAGTGGACAAATACACATCAGTTACAAATTATCTTAATCAGAATGGTGATGAGGTGGTTTCAGATGTCAGACTTCAATGGGTTTTGCATGATTGGGAGGTTGAAACCTTGTATGGAGTGGTTTTGAGAGTGTGGAGATGAAAGTCGGTCAGGTGCTTCAAAATCCAAAAGGTTTGAGGTGAAATGTTTTTACAACACCTTATTTAGCATCTTCTTTCCCTGGGAAGTCATATAGAATGCTCAAGTTCCTTGTACTGTGGCATTTTCTGCTTAATCAGCTGCCCAAAAAAAGATTCCCACAATTGATAATTTAATGAAAGGTAAAGTTCTTCCAAACTGGGGTTGTATGTGCAGAGGCAGGAAAAATGATGGATTGTCTCTTTATTCATTTTAGAGCAGCAAGGGAGGTTTGCTCAACAGTATAGTCTCTGTTTAGAGTTTCATGGGTGTTCCCCTTGTCAATGTCAAATCTTTTACAAAGTTATAGAGGCTGTAAAGTTAGTGAGAGAAAAAGCATGAGCTGGAGTATGGCCCATATTAGCCGTATGTTGTATTTGGGGCAAGACTACAAGAGGAATCATCAATCTTTCAAGGAAGTGAGATGACAATTTATTTGTTTAAGACCAATTTTTCAGCTTAGTCTTCCGTTGGGTGACAAAAAGGGTGTACCTTTCCCTTCAGAACCTTTTTTGATTTTATAGAGAATTTAGATTACTTTAAAATATATATATATATATATATATATCTTATTGCACCCTCCCCCCCCCCCCCCCCCGGGCGGGGGCCTGCCCAGGGGCACAGAAAGCCTATAAAAATGAAAAAGGGACTAACATAACTGTGACCATATTGGTCACTCTGGTAACTGATGGAATAAATGAGGAAATTGTAAGATTTTTGACTGTATAAGATATGTCAGTCACTGGGTTGTGTCACACCTATTTCTGCTGCAATGGATACAAATTCTAGAGGGCTATTAGCAACAACCAAAATGACGTGTGGATGGTCCGGATGTCGTGGAGGTGATGCAGATCAAAGATATGAGTAGTGTGAGGACTGCAACTTCCATGCGGATGCCAAATGGACCCCTCGGAGTGAAGTGGCAGGGAGAAGGAAACAACAATCTAGAACCGCTGCGAGCTGAGAGAGTGAGGCGAGACATAATCAGAGAGGTACAGGGTTTGCAAAGTCAACTCTCTAGGATAGTTGAAGGTATTTATGCCTTTTTCACTGTCGTAGACGAGGGGTATTTATAGTAGTCGGTCATGATGCAGGTGCCAGGAGCACTTAGCAGCCCTAAAAGAGTCACTCAGCAGTAAGCGGTAGTCTAAGAGATGCATAAGAAAACCAACTTATTTAAGAGATTAGATTTCCTAAGTTGATGGTCAAAGTCAAGTCCTATACAATTCTTAGAACTTCTACAATTTTCAAGACATTAATTATCTCTAGGAAATTGAAGAATCGCTATTGTGATTATCGTTTCTATACATCTTATAGTTATAAATATGGGGATGTACTAATGTGAGAAATCAGATTATCATTTATAAAAATATATTTCAGTCTTGAGTTGCTTTGCACTCTTGTCTATCCTCCTCTTCTTAGCGATTACCGCTGAATTGAGTTGAGTGATTTATCATTTTCCCTTTTCTTCACAATCTTTCTTGTGACGAATAGGTGAGCCACCAACGGGTTCCCAACCCTTCCACATCAGGTCACGTGCCAATCACTAGGCCAAACGTGGTTGCACTAGGATGCCAACTATCCCGCTAGTATCCAAAATAGAGGGTAATTAAGGATCTCTCAGTTCTAAAAAGTTTTTAGAATGTCACGCCAGAGTTCATGGCGTTCTTTGGATAGTCCGTTACCCTAACCAACCATAAGTATCCTGAGTCAGGCAACTATGGGGCGAAGGTTGCATCACAGTCATGCACCAGGCTTAAGAAGCCTCACAAGACATGTCCTCGAGTCCTTGGGCAATCATGAGGAGGAAGGGTGAGTTTCACGGTCCACCATAGAGTTTCATGAGGTGCCCGAGAGTTCTACGAGGGAGGCCCTTGAGCATGATGGAGCCATCATCGTGACTTCGTCCAATTTTCATAGACATGCTAGAGAAGACAACCAAGGAGTGGTTTGACCATGTCTCGTCAGGTAGTGATAGAGGAATGGGTCAACCAGGTAGTGGGGCCATTGTTCCAAGTTTACCTCAGGTATGCATGGCACTTATCCCATGAAGAGAATAGCACACCATAGGGAGGAAGTGGCGCATAGCAGTAGTGAGTAGTGCAGCCTAGTAGAGAGTCCCACGATGGACTCAATCCACATGGGATAATCATGACCCTGAAGTAAGGAGAGATCTTGAGAGCATCACGGCTGCCACGTGAGCATATTGGTGAGAGTCTCAAGAACCCACATGTTCCAAGCAATGAAATTTTACATTTCTTAAACAGACAGTGCATCATGTGCAGTCTTACCATAAAAACTAAAACTACTGCCTTTTGTTTTTACAAGTTGCTATTACTTCCTATTTTACTTTCACTTTAACGTCAAGTTGAACTTCTTACCCATTTTTTTTCAAAAATTAGGGCTATCGTAGAATTTTTGATAATCATTCCTTAAACACATGAAATATCATTTAACATCTCATTTGGCACCAACTTTACTTGTATGTTTTGAGAGAATTTAAAAACAAAATCGAAATAATACATCATTGCATGTATTTTCTCTTTCTTTCACAAGTCTCCTATATCCATATCTTAACAAAAACTCACTGAATAAGAATACATATATATATATATATATAAGTGAATGTGTGTGTATATATACATACATACATACACAGACACACATAACAAAAAAGATATATGCCATTGGCCAAAGTTGTCCAAACGTATTTCGGAAGCCTTATTGTTTTTAAAAAAATGCGTATCATATAGAATATCGTATCGTGTATCGTAAGATACGTGTATCTTTTAAAATACATTTGTAAATAAATATATAGATATATGTACACATAATCAATATATATATATATATATATAATGTTTAAATGACATAAATAATATTTTAATTTACTTGTCATAAAAATTAAATATATAAATTATTATTATATATCCAAAAATTAAAATTCAAAGTAGTATCAAGCATAGTTATCTCATTTTTCAAATATGTTGTATTATGTTATATATAGTGTTATATATAAACAATGTATAAAATGACAAAAATAACATTGTAACTCACTTATAAAAAAAAAATATCAACTTAAATTTCATACAATACAAGAATCAAGATTTATAAATACAACGAGTTTCAAACCAAAATTAATAATCTAATTTTCCAACAAAGTTCATTAATGTCAAATTTAAAGAAAAAATATAAAATTATTCACTTTTATAATTTATCCCATTTTCATCTTAATATCCAATTTCGATGACATCGATATTATCATCATCGTCATCAGATTGTCAACAATTTTTCACTTCTTTTTTCTTATTCAACTTATTGTTGTGCTCACTTATCATCCTCATCTTCTTATAATACTTACTTCCCCTTCGTTTTTATTTGAGGAAAAATCTTTAGGCGTTACAAAGAAGTAATATAAAACCAAACAAAAACAAAAACGTATATCATAAAACAAGAAAAGAGGTCAAAACGAAGTCATTTAGTCTGATTGTGTGTATCGTATGTATTGTGTATTGAAACGTATCATAAGATACATATTGCGTAATGTAAGATATGGTGCCAAAAAGATACACTTATAAGATACGTATCATTTTATGTTTATATCGAAACGAATCATAAGATACGTATCGCGTATTGTAAGATATTGACAACTATGGCACTAGCATACTAACACAATTTTCAATGTAAAATAAGTGAAAACCAAATTGAAGAAGAATAACAGCGATAAAAATAGGCATCTTGAGGTCTCCATAATTAGAACTCCATAATGAGAAAGTGAGGTTCCTACTTCCAGCATTGATCTGATGACTAACATTTCTTATTGTGAGAGTAACCAAGAGTTTTCTTTATGTACTTCTTTCCTTTCTTATTGGTTTCTATAAAACCTGTTCAAGTTTAAATAAATATATAAAAAAATTATTCTGTTGTATTCAAATATCCTTTGATTGTACTTGCACTATCCAATGCAATTCCAGATGCTAAAAGCACAACGTATATACACAAGGGAGCAATATCACATTACCTTATCATCATCTTCGTCATCTAACCGACTACCACTTCTGGATCCATATCTATAGCAATGGCAACTTGATTCATTATTGACCTTTGCGCAAACTGCGCACTTGAGGCGCAATGGAGGTCCCAGGCACTGCCCATTTGTTTATCTGCATCCCGAAGTCCGGCAGTATGGAGTGTCATGAGAATATAATTACTCCAGATACAGCATTGCAACAAGTAGAACTCAGTTGTAAGAATGGAGAAGATGAAAAATGTACCAAACCATCAATCAAAATTTGGAAGGTATTTTTAGTTACAGTCAGTCATAAATCACCTCAGCAACATACATTTAAAGCTATCCATGATGTACCATATGATACAAGGGCCTTTGCAATAAATTTAAATCGCCTGACCTAATATCTAACTACAAGGAGAAAGGAATATTTGAGGTTAATGTAATAACTAGCAACGTAAAGTAAAGCAAATTACACAATCTGGCCTCCGGAAACAACAAAGAGAAACAATCTCTGAAAAGACCTCCTAATTCTATATTCTCAACAAAAAAGCAAATTGCTGTGCTAAATAGAATGAGAACTGTAATATTAACATCATGTTTCTGACAGTCTAATGAAAAGGCTATGACATTCAGATCAGCAAGCCTACATAGAATGAGAACTGTAATCTACAGTATAATCTCACATCAAGGTGAAGATTCAGCATACAGGCAAGAAAATACACACCAAGTAATGTCAACGAGCCATGAACAAGCATGGCCTAGTTATAGAGGCCTTATTTAAATGCTGCAAATAAAACAGAAACAGAACACAATAGTAATTACAAACTGGTCTTCCCCATTGACGAGTCAATGTCAAAAATAAATAAATAATAATCCCAAAGCTACCTAAGAAAAATCTAGGTGTAAGAATTCTGAAATCTGTTATTTTCAATCACCAGCTTAGTGTAACTGCAAGATAACCATAATGTGGGATTGAATCAAAATTTGATAACAGCTCAATTTTAAAAATAAAAAAAACCCAAAATTAAGCTAAGAAAAATCTAGGTCTAAGAATTCTAAAATATGTTCTGTTCATCACCAGCTTAGGTAACTGCAAGATAACCATTAGCCACAAACAACCATGGCCTCGCTATTGGGGCCTTATTTAATGGCTGCAAGGAAAACAACAACAGAACACAATAGTAATTACAACTGGTCTTCCCCATTGACTAGTCAATTTTAAAAATAAATAAATTATAACCCCCAAAGCTAACCTAAAAATATAAATTAAATAAAAATCTAGGTCTAAGAATTCTAAACCTGTTATTTTCAATCACCAGCTTAGTGTTACTGCAAAAAAAACCATAAGGGGCAATTGAATAATTTGAATCTGAATTTAATAACAGCTTACAGGTCTTCCCCTTTGATGAGTCAAAAAAAAAAAACCAACTCAACAAATGCCACCTTATCTCAACTATTTGGGTCGGCTACATGAATCATGTCTCATCATTTGACTCTGTTTAAGACCTTTTCTCAATTAGACCACACACTATCATATCTCTTTTTATTATATCTACCAAAGTTAAATTTTTTCTCCCCCCACCCCCTAACATGACCATTGATATGAACCATGTCGCTCTTCTTTACTCGTACATTTATGGTATTCATTTTAAATGGTCATACTTCAATCACCAGCTTAATATAATTGCAAGATGGTATTAGGTGAGATTGAATCAGAATTTGATACATTTTCAAATTGAAGTTAACTAAGAAATAAAATGAATTTTTTTGAATTTGACTAAATAGATTATTATTGGCCATTACCCTGTGTGGTCCCACCAATGTGAGATGCTGGAAGTCAACCCTAACCTTTAACATTATTTGTACAAAGTTACTGCTCTTAGACCTTGAACCTCTCATGCTTGACGGCCTTCGCAATTTACCATTGTACCAAGATATTTTAGCACTTCAGATTACAGAAGAAAAAAAAAATTTCACGTGGAAGGACCCCATCACATATAGTTTGCTGGTGCATAGTCATTAATATAAATTCAGGTAAATTTGACACTGAACATTAAGTAAAAGAAATAAAATGAACCCCCCCCCCCCCCCCCGAGGGAAGAAAAAACACAAGGATTTAACATCAATCGCCAATGGGCTACATCCACAGGAAAAAGATGAGGAACAAACTTCACTAGAATGAGCTATAGAAAGCTGTTTGGATTTTTCCAACAATTCCACCGAGGGTATCTAACCCAAAAGACAAGCCTAATACAGATCAGAAAACCAAACCCCTCTCACCACAAAAAACCTCACACCAAATGTTAGTCCTTACCATGTCTACACCCAAACCTTTCCACCAACTCCTTTTCATAGAGCTCTCGATCAAATATTTGTTGAACAAGGAATTGATAAAAAAACAAAATTAACAAGAAAAAGTCCAAAAAGAAACCTAATACAATTAGAAATTTGAAACAAAAATCCCAACATAACTATAATGTGGTAGTGATCTTCAGAACTAACAAAGCTGGGAGTTTCATCATACATAAACAATATCAATAAAAAAAAAGTGTTCATAAAATTTGGCACCAAGGAAAAACGAAGGTACATATAAGATCAATAAACACATGAAAGACACCCTTCAATTAGCAATATGCTTAGATACTGACAATTGTTGCCTTTAATTATCAAAAAAATTACATGAGTGTTCAAGGAGCACACCAGTAATAACAAGAGCAGCCAACTAAGGGGCTTCCAAAAGAGTATATGAAAGATGAATGAATAAAATAACATACCACAAGCTAGATGTTCAATTACAAGTTCCTGAGAAAACCCAAGCTAAAGCACAAATAAATACTGCAAAAGGCAACATAGATCATGCACAAATATGGGTCTAATATTAGGTCATGCCTACAGCTAAGGACTTTTTTTAGTTATTTAAAGCTTTTCCCTTTTTCCAAAAATAAATTCACTTTTTGAAGTGAACGCATTGCTTATGAATGATTCCATTCAGTCCTTCAAAACATACAACTTCCATAGAGGAGTTATTCCAAGAACCATCACCGCTGAGAGTTTCAGCACAAGACCAAAAGAAGGTATCAATAACTATGTATGTTTACCAAATTGACACAAGAAAAAAAATAATATAAATATCTATTTACATGTATACATACATGATCAATAAATATATGTAGGATATAGTGGGATAACTCACATGTTTAAAATATTTGACAACTATCATCTAATGTACTTTTCACAGGGGTGCAACTCAGCCCGGCAGGGCTGGGCTTGCAGGCTACCCAAGCTCAGCCCAACATCAAATATAACAAGCCCAAGCCCATCCCGAACCCAACCTTAAACCTGATCAATTCAGCCTGAGCCCAAACCAAATTCAATTTTGGGTCAGCTTTTTGGTTAATCAACACACAATGTGCGGTCCACGTAGTTACAATAATTTAAATTTGGAATAATGTGCTTTTATAGAAGGGAACGTCCCTGAGATTTGCCTCTTCCTCTGATGTGGGACAAACTACAAATTGAGGCAACCTGTAAAGGCAGGACAGAGAGACAGTGTTGAGTTTGAATTGTGGTATTCATTCCCCGGAAAACTGGGAATTCTAAACTGCTGTATATTACTCTTCACAACCATGAGTAACCTGATTTCAAAGAATTCATCATCAAACTCTAACTGTTAATGAGTGGATAATGGATCTTTTAGGCAAGTCCCTCCAACTTATAGCCACATTCAATTAGTCTGCCTCCCATTATTATAGACATGTGCGTAGATATATAAGATTTCTAAATTATGGAGAGGAATTGCTTCTTAACAACAACCCATTGGTCATTTTGATAAACAACACTTAGTAATGTTCTCAAGATAAACACCAATTAAATGGGTTGTCTAGCTTAAAAATGATGGGATCAACATCCAACACCAAGTGTCAATCTTTATTTAGCTACACCATGAGATTAGAGAGAGTCTGATGGGGTTGCTCTATGCCGTGAGGATGTATTATGTATGTAATTATGTCATGAGGGTGTGTAATATATATATATATATGTATGTATGTATTTATATATATGCATGTATGTGTAGAGCAGTGGCGGATCTGGACCACACACTTAGGAGGGGGGGGGGGGGGGAATATTTTAAGGGATCTCTTATAGAAATATGAAAAATTTAAGGGGGCCAACTCCTAATTTTAAAAGAAAAATCTATTGAACATGGTTGTAAAAAAAATCAATTTTGCAAAATTTTTGGGGGGGCTATGCCCTTACTAGATCCGCTATTATGTATCGTATGTGTGTGTATGTGTATAATATATATATATATATATAGAGAGAGAGAGAGAGAGAGAGAAGGAATGTGTATAATATAGAGAGAGAAAGGAAAAGAGGTTACCCTCGTAGAGAGAGTGGCTTGCGAGTGACAAGGAGTGCTTGTCAAAAAGAGGGATTTGTAAAGGAGGAGCAATGAAGGAGAGACTTTGTAGGGCAGAAGGAAATCTAAGAGAGAGAGGGAGGATACTTGAATTCACATTGTCCCACGTCAGTATTTCTGTAAAAGTTGATTGCCTTTATAAATCTCACTTCAGTACTTGAGTTCAAAACCTTAAAAAAATACAATATAATAGCTATAATATATATATATATATATATTTAAAATAATATGGAAGTCGGGCCTGAGCCCAGCCCAAAAAGGTGTCTGGGCTTGAGTATTGTTGCCCAGGCATGTCCTAAGTATAAAAAATGTAGCCCAAGCCCAAAAAAAATCGGGTTAGGCTCGGGTAAGCCCACTTGACTTGCACCCCTAACTTTTCATTTGTTTGCCAGTTTTAAACCTACAGAAAATAATAACTAACGTTATTAACCAGCTCACTTGCTAAGGAGGAGTTCTCATCTTTACTATAATTATACAGATTGTCGAAGATACATCACTGATAAGAGACCATGTTAAAAGGCCTCCAGAATTTTTTTTTTTTTTTTTCGGGGGGGTGGGGAAGAGATGAATAAAAGAACACAAGGAGGATCAATAGAATACCCCAAGCTATCTAGTCAATCACTGGTTCCTGGGGAAATCCAAACTGAAGCACAAAAAGTTCTGCCAAAACTTGGACTTGCTATTAAAAATAGAACACCAGTAACATTAGCGTTCATAAAAAATAAATATGAAATAATAATATAATAAAAATGATATAGTCCTGCCAAAATCATATTAGATCAAACACATCTAAAAATTTATAAGACTAATCAATTCTAAGATGACAGGAAGCGAGTGCACAAGCATATATCTGTTCAACAGTTTGAAGCTCAAATTTAAAAACTATACAGAAAGCTACCATGCATCCTTTAAAACTATACTCATGTTTGCTAGCCGATATTATGTGAAAATGGAAACTACTGATGCAGCAACAACAAAGTAAAATATAAAACATATAAATTGACATACCACTGGTTCAACTTCAATAATTTCAGAAGTCGTACTTGTTGCCTGTCCAGAATCTTCCACACCCCGAAACATCATTAATTGAGATTCCTTCACACGTAAAGAGTTCTCAAGGCGTTGTTCCTTGCATATCAACTCCTCTATTCTACTCCTCTCTGCTTGCAACAATGTATCTTTGTTCTGTGCCACTATGCGGAGATCCTCCAATTCAGATATCATTGAAATGATCTGCTTTTGAAGTACCTTTCAAATTCATGGACTCGATTATTATTATCATCAAAATGTACATCATGCACTTGCACCCGAGAAATCATTGTGTTTACCCATGTCAACAAGTCATGGATCTCAACTGAATTTCTTTTGTTGCTCATCTGGGATGCAACTAGAGCATCATTGGTGCATCGGGTGACCTCCTGCCTTAAGAAAGAAATCTCTGTGTCTCGTTCTTGTAATTGTGATTGAAGCTTCTCAACCTCAGAGAGGAGGCTCGCAGACAGATGATGAAGTTCATCAAACTTGCTGACGGTGACAGAAAGCTTTTTCATAGCCTTTCCACGAGAAGCTTCAAGGTTCACCAAATCTAGATTCTTTTGCTGGACAACGCCTTCCAGTTCTGCTATCTTGTTTGTTAGGTTTTCCACCTGGGTCTCCTCCTCATCAAGAGCTTGCATCAGCACCTCAATTTCTGTATGACAACAAATTTAAAGGTTAAGAAATCATTATCTGGTAATCCATTTACATTAATAGCAAGTGCATACAATTAATATAACTTACCTTGTTCTTTTGCAGCCAGCTCATCAGTCAGTGATCTAACTCTCTCCTGCAAGTGTTCCAAGGTTGCTTCCCCATCTTTTAGCTCCTTTACTCTCTGCTCCAACATGTTACGTTCCTCCTCCATCAATTCCACCTTCCTCTCTAAATCATGTACCTGAGCCTTTGCAGATTGAAGATCTTGAAATGAACTCCTTGCAACAGCTTCAGCTTCCTTGATCTGACTGACAAGCTCCACACAAATTCTGTCTTTGTGGATGTCCTTCTCCTGAAGCTCTTTCTGCAAATTTGATATTATAGACTTCATTTCCTTTTGGCCACCCTCAAGAATCTTGGCTTGCATACAGACAGAGTCCTTCGCAACCGAAACTAATCTAGCTGCCATAGTCCTAATACATTCCTCAGAAGACAGAAGAGACTGTCCACTGAAAAGATTTCCTACATCAACAGACGTTGGAGATTCCAAGTTGATTCCCTGATCTGCACCCAAACCATTTCCAACCAGCTGGACTTTCCAATTTTCAATTTCCATAATTGAGCTGCTGCAAGCTTCATAAAGCAAGGAAATGCTTCTACGCATTACAACAATTTTAGCATCTTTCTCTTTCTCAATGCACTCCAACTGACTAATATTCTCCTTCATGGATTCAAGGGACTCTTTTTGGATGTCACTTCTCTATGGACAATACCCACTAGTTCAGATAGATGCTCAACTTCCTCATGTAATGAAATCAAGTGTTTGTATAATTTTTCTTTAAGGGCACCAATATCTGCTGTAAAATCTTGCAGCTGACCCTTAACAAGACTATAAGTTTCAATTACAAGGCTCTCATCAAAATGCTCTTGTATCTTAGAATCCAACAACAAATCTGTAGCTAGAAAGTTTTCCTAAACAGCGAACCCAACATTAGCAGACTGACCATGATGAGTAGTATGTGCAATTACATAAAAAAAAATGTTTGGAAAGTACAAGCAAGTAATTGACAACAATGTTTTTGCTTAAAAGAAAAACAGGTTTCACTTCCATGTAATAGTAAGAGCAGCTGTAATGATATTTAAAAAAGAAAAAGGCTACTAACAACATCCCCAGAAGCTAAATTAACAGTAATATAGACAAAATATGTATGAAATTAACCCGAGAATTCTTGTCACAACATGGGGGAAGCAGTGAATAAAAAAGTTGTTCTTCCAAAAAATTTTACGTAGCTTCAAACTCATGGAACGTTAATCAGAAACAAAACTGTGAAATCACCGACTCATCGGAGATTTGCTGCTGTCAGCAAGTTTTGGGCCTGGTTTTAGTCTGATTTTCTTTCTGGTATAATTCTGAAAACTTTCTTCTCTTAGATCGTCATACTCTGATACCAACTGAAATCACCAACTCATCTAAAAGCTTAAGCTATTAGCTAAGAAGTACGGACACGGACACGACACAGACACATTATTTCTCAAAAAAGTAAGACACGGACACGTTGAATATATATAGAAAGCCCATAACAATGAAAACACGGCCTTGGTGCCAAAAAAACCAAAACTTTATGTTATTGAAAGAAAAAAAAAACTTAAGAATGTTAGTGAGGAAGTCGAATAGCGTATTTCTTTGAGAAAGTCAAGCAACTTTTTTTGTTGATTAGTAGAGAAAGTCAAGCAACTTAGAAGATATAAATCATAGTGTACAATTATAGATGAAATGTCTTAACGAAACCAAAAAATAATAATAAAACCATTGAGCATTATTTCCCTAGTTTAACCATGCATTTTATTATGTCATAACTTGTCTGAGAGAGTGCTGCAATCTTTTTTCTTTTCATACCAATTCAGAGGTTAACATTTAGAATTCAACTACAGAATAGAAATTCCAGTTGCAGGTTTATGGTGGAAACCTTCTTCTTCTTTTTTTGATCGGTTTATGGTGGAAGCCTTCTTATACTGTTCTAAATCCCAAAATATCAGAAAATTTTCGTACCAAGTAAAATAAAGAAGCTTCAAAGGGACAATCCATTTTGAGGAAATAAGTTCTAACTTCTAACACTGAAATAAAAATACATCACAAAATACATTTTTTGATCGGTAACATAACAAAAGGCATTATTCATAATTCTTTTCTTATTTTTCTCTTAAAGTGAAACATCAAAAATATTAATTGAGTACCTAATACAACAGATAGCTTTTTAAGCATATACACTAACTCAAGAGCCCAACGTCACCATATTTATTCGTCATAAATTAATTTGTATTCTTTTTCTTTATTATTAGTTTAATCCAATAAGCTACAATAGCTTTCGCTGCTTATGTTGAGAGCAATGTTAAGTTGAATCCAAATTGTTTAAAATATGTGGAACAAGAACAAGAACATAGGATGTGCCGCTAAAAAGCACGGTAATGTAGGGGCAAGCTTATATAGATAACAAGCTAGAATCATGATAGTGTAGTTCTCTCCTTTCTTTAATTTCCTTCAAATTTACTCCATTCTTCGAGATTTCTTTTTTTTTTTTTTGTTTTTTATGTTCATCTTATAGAAATAGAGAGATTGAGAGAGAGAGTTACGGGACGAAACAAGAACAATTTTTTGGATAAATAATATAGCTTCCTGAAACAAAAAGTATACCACATTTTGAAATATGCATTCTAAATACACAAATTGCGATACTGTTGGTGTTTTCTGCTCTTTGGTTGAGACAATAATATAAAACATTAGATATATTTCAATAAGAAACACTTGGTCAAGCTGTGCATTTCAAAATAATGTATAGTCAATTTTCTGTTGAATGGATTTTTAGACAAACACCTTGTGTATTTGAGATGAGCTTCTCATGTACGAGCTAAATAATCCACATTAGCTAAACAATCTACACTAGCCACCCTCTACCATCCCAATTCCAAAGTAAGTGGTGTACCACATTCCAAACAATGTGGTATATCGACATTACCCTAACCTTGCATGAAGCATGGCAATTCACATTCCATGTGACAGTGGTTCAAACACAAAACCAGAAGGAAAGGTAATTAAGGTTTTAACTTGTAATCTTCGATAAAGGAATCTATTCACAGACTTAAAAATGTTTAAAATTATATTGATCCAATCGAAGTAATGTAAGGAGTTCAAACGACAACCATAAGACTACAACTGGACTAGTAATAGCTTGAGCTGCATACAACTCTAACTTAAACCAGCTAAGCTTTTGCCCAAAAATATGAAGTCTTGAACGCAGATTAGAATCTAAACATTACAAATAATAGCAGATAAGAATCTAAACCTAGTATCAAATTCAACCAAAATAAGGGAGTCTACTGAAACAGACAATTAGAAAGTATATATGTTGAAATGAATTAGAGGAAAAATTGGAAAGCTGAGATTAGTGGTAAGGAGTAAGGACAATCCGTAAAAGCAACTTCCTATAATTAGGGAGTGGAGAGAGAGAGAGACAGAGACAGAGAGAGTTGCAATGAAATATAAAGATGTTGCCAGCCACAAGGAAATTAAAATAGGTGATCTTTTGAGTTTCAAATTTCATCAGTAATTATATAAGAGAATGACACTGGATGATAAGGCGGGATACCAGGACATTGCTTGGTGCAATGGTAAAATGTTCGGATTGTTGGGCATGATAACACCAGTTCAAATCTGAGAACAATCATTTTGTGCAAAATTAAGGTCAAAGGTTGATTCTATATCCAGTCTACCCATCCTAGCACCCTGTGTAAGCAGGCAGAAAACTGGATAATGGCCTTTAATGACACTGGATGATCTAAAATGGAGTTGCACATTGTAAGATGGAAAGAATTTCCAACCATTGCTAGTGGTGAATCATATAAGTATTCTTTAGCTTGGAAAAAAAAATGTAGGAGCATGGTAGTTAAGATATCTCAAGGATAGGGTGAGTGTAGGCTTCATTTTTTCTTGTTCATCCATAGATATAAATGCAAATGCCTGCATATACAAATACACACAGACACAAGTATATGCATATAAAAGTATATACCCATTCTTGATGTAAGACTTCAATTTTGATGGTGACTCCACCGCTGGTTATCCTAGTGAGAGTGACACCATGCCAGAAGGGATTCTGCCTTTTACTAGACCTTTCTTTGATATTAACAGTCCCAAAACCTACTAGCATCTCTACGTTGCCACTTAAGAAAAACCAAATCCAAACAACTCAGCCATTGAATTTGCAAAAATACCGCATGGCTGACTAAAACATTCACTGCTATATAAAAAAAAAAAATGCTGCGTCAAGTGATACTGCTGCTCGAAAACCTGAGAAAATGAAAGATACAGCACAGATTTGCATGTTGGGAAATAGTAAAAGGGCCATCCTAGTGCCCTAGGCTCCTGCTAAGGGATGGTCTGGGGAGGATTGGATGTTGGGAAATAGTAGTGACCAAAAAATCACTGCAGTTTCAAATCTCTCCCCCACCAAAACAAAAAACCGGTGTTGGGACCAAGGTTGAGAGTGACACCACGCCAGGAGGGATCCTGTCTAATACTAGAAATTTCTTTTATATTAACAGTCCCAAAAACTACTAGCATCTCTATGTTGCAACCTAAGAAAAACGAAATCCAAACAACTCAGCCATTGAATTTGTAAAAAAACCGCATGGCTGACTAAAACATTCCAACATCTTAATGTACTTACGTAGTGAAACATTCACTGCTACATAAAAAAAAAAAAAATGTTGCGTCAAGTGATCCTGCTGCTAGAAAACCTGAGAAAATAAAAAATACAGCACAGATTTGCATGCTGGGAAATAGTAAAAGGGCAGTCCCAGTGCACTAGGCTCCTCCTAAGGGATGGTCTGGGAAGGATTGGATGTGGGAAATAGTAGTGACCAAAAAATCACTGCAGTTTCAAATCTCTCCCCCCACCAAAAACAAAAACTGGTGTTGGGACCAAGGCAAAGTGTGACACCACGCCAGGAGTGTAATATCCTACACCTTATTACTTTTATTATACTTTATTATTATATGAGAACCCACTTCAAGTAATGATAAAATGTGGATTAGAGTATACTTTAAGCATGATTGTGTGATTCAAAGTGATGAGTTTACTAGTATGGATAGTGAGGCAATAATTAAAATCTTACTAGGAGAAATTAGGAACAAAATGATATTTCTAGTAGACTTTTAAAATGATTCTTAAGTTAAAACATAATTAATTAAGTTAATCCTTGTTCTAAGGTTAAGCATAATTAAAGCATACTTAATTAACTTAACCTAGTTTGTGTAGGTTATTGGAAGATTCTTAAAAAATTTATATCTAAACTAATTATGTTTAATTAGTAACCTTAATACATGATTAGTGAATTAAGTTAATCCTAATTGGATTAATTAGGTTATTTAAGTGAGAGATTTGTACTATCCTAGTAACCTACCTTCTTATCCAAGTTAATTT
>CM018046.1:33909437-34224437 GCA_008638375.1 Nyssa sinensis
TCTCTCTCTCTCTCTCTCTCTCTTTTTGTTTCTCTTTCCTTCTCTTCTCCCAACCGAGACAACACATATACACTAACTCACCAACTCTCACGTCTCCCACCACCAGCCCCTTTCCTTGACTTCTTTCCCTCTGTCAGCCACCATGCTCTTCCCAATGCAGCTTTGCATTAAATGCAAAGCTGCCCTATATATACATATATTATATACCACTCATACACACACACTAGACACACACCCTAACCGACACACACACACACCAATCTGTTGCATACACACATGCTACATATATATACATATACATATTCACATATACATGTATACATCATTTACATATACACATACATATAATATCCACACATATACATGCACACATACATAACACCCATTTCACACTTTTAATAATAATAATAATATAACAATACAAAAAAAATAATAATAATAAAATAATGTTAAAAATAACAAATAATATAAAAAAAAAAATTTTCATGTCATTACATCCTTCCCTCCTTAAAGAAATTTCGTCCCGAAATTTAAAATAACATAAAATAAAGGAAAATACATCACTGATCAAACAACTCGGGTACCTAGCGAACCTCGGCCTCACGCTCCCAAGTAGCCTCCTCAGCCCCATGATGGTTCCAACGAACCTTGACCAAAGGGATGGTCCTGCCTCGCAAAACCTGGTCCCTCGAGTCCAATATCTCCACGGGCCTCTGGTCATAAGAAGCGTCGCCCTCTAGCTGAAGATCTACCCATCAAGTACATGTGAGGGGTCAGGCTCGTACTTCCTCAACATAGATACATGGAAGACGTCATGAACTCCAGATAGCTGCGGTGGTAATGCCAGCTTATAAGCCACCTCACCAACCCTCCCAAGAATCTCAAAGGGGCCTATAAATCGTGGCGACAGCTTCCCACCGCGCCCAAATCTCCTCAAACCTCGTCTGGGAGATACCTTGAGGAACACATGGTCCCCCACCTCAAATGACAAGGGCCGCCGCCTCCTATCTGCATAACTCCTCTGGCGACTCTGGGCTGTCAACAATCGCTGCCTGATCACCTGTATCTTGTCCGTGGTCTCACGGACTATATCAGGTCCCAAGGCAGCTGTCTCTCCCACCTCAGTCCAACACACCGGGGAACGGCACGGCCTACCATACAATGCCTCAAATGGTGCCATCTCAATACTGGACTGGTAGCTGTTGTTGTAGGCAAACTCGACCAAGGCAAGGTGATCCTCCCAGCTACCTCTAAAGTCCATGACACAGGCCCTGAGCATATCCTCCAAGATCTGAATAGTGCGCTCTGACTGGCCATCCGTCTGTGGGTGGAAGGCAGTACTAAACTGCAGTTGGGGTCCCCAAGGCTGTCTGGGAAGCTCTACTAGAACCGTGCAGTGAAACGTGGGTCTCTATCAGAAACAATGGATACCGGAACCCCATGTAGTCGCACTATCTCTCGAATGTACAACCTACTGAGGGCGTCTGATGAGTCGATCACTCGATCGGTAAGAAATGGGCGGACTTCGTCAGCCTGTCCACAATAACCCAAACAGCATCATGGCCCCTAGGCGACTTCAGAAGACCCATCACAAAATCCATGGTAACATGCTCCCACTTCCACTCGGCTACCGGTAATGGCTGTAGCAAACCTCCAGGCCTCTGGTGCTCAGCCTTCACCTGCTGGCACGTGAGACACCTAGCCACAAACTGTGCCACATCTGCCTTCATCCCAGTCCACCAATACTGACGGCGCAGATCATGATACATCTTGGTGCCCCCTGGGTGCACCGCTAGGCGTGAATGATGGAAATCCCTAAGGACATCAGTCTTAAGAGACTCGGGAACGGAGACTCTACCCCTGTATCTCAAGCCAAGGTCAGAATGGACTGTCCATCCCTCAAATCCCTCAGGGCTAGCAATCCGTGCTCTAATCTGCTCGGCCTCAGTAGTATCCTGCAACTGTGCCTCTATAACTCTGGTCAGAAGGGTAGGCTGTGCACATAGGCTGAACAGTACGGCGCGTCCCTCAGACTCGGTAAGCTCTAAGTCAAACTCCCCAATAGCTCCCATCATCTCCCACACTCTAATGGCTATGCTGGCTATAGTGCTCCTCGGTCTCCGACTGAGTGCATCAGCTACGACGTTGGCCTTCCCAAGATGGTACTGAAGGTCAAAGTCGTAATCCTCTAGATATTCCATCCATCTCCTCTGTCGAAGGTTCAGATCCTTCTGTGTAAAAATATATCTGAGGCTCTTGTGATCCGAGAACACCTCAAATCTCACCCCATATAAATAGTGTCGCCAACTCTTAAGTGCAAAGATGACGGCAGCTAACTCTAAATCGTGGGTGGGGTAGTTCTTCTCATGGCTCTTCAACTGGCGAGAACCATAGGCTACTACCCTGCCTTCCTGCATCAGTACACAACCCAATCCCTCTCGGGAAGCATCACAGTACACAGTATAACCCAGGCCTCCCTCAGGGATAATCAGGACGGACCCTGAAGTCAGTCTCCTCTTCAGCTCCTGAAATGACTGCTCACAGTCGTCGGTCTACTAAAACCTGATGCCCTTGCGCGTCAAACGGGTCATCGGCGAGGCAAGGCGAGAAAATCCCTCCACAAAACGGCGGTAGTACCCTGCTAACCCCAAGAAGCTCCGTATCTCATACACATTCTTCGGCCTCTCCCAGCTCATAACAGAGTCAATCTTAGAAGGGTCAACAGATACTCCACTCCCAGACACGACATGGCCCAAGAACTGTACCTTCTGAAGCCAGAACTCGCACTTTGAGAGCTTGGCAAATAGACTCTGCTCTCTCAAGATCTATAACACAGTCCGTAGGTGAAAGGAATGCTCATCCTCGGAAGGTGAGTAAATCAAAATATCATCCATAAACACCACTACGAACTGATCTATGTACTGGCCAAAAACACGGTGCATCAAGTCCATGAATGCGGCTGGGGCATTCATCACACCAAATGGCATCACCACAAACTCATAGTGACCATAGCGAGTGCGGAAAGCTGTCTTCGCTATGTCCTCCTCTCGCACCCTCAACTGGTGATACCCCGATCGAAGATCAATCTTCGAGAAGCATCTCGAACCTCTCAACTAATCAAATAAGTCATCGATCCTAGGTAACGGGTACTTGTTCTTAATAGTCACCCGGTTCAGCCTCCGGTA
Organism: Nyssa sinensis; assembly: GCA_008638375.1. Classification (NCBI taxonomy): domain Eukaryota; kingdom Viridiplantae; phylum Streptophyta; class Magnoliopsida; order Cornales; family Nyssaceae; genus Nyssa; species Nyssa sinensis. The sequence continues at coordinate 33,912,623 of CM018046.1, forward strand.
GTTCACACATAACCGTAATGTCCCATCCTTCTTCTTCGCAAACAGTGCTGAGGCACCCCAAGGAGAAGTGCTAGGACGGATAAACCCCTTACCCTGTAGGTCAGTCAACTGCTCCTTCAGCTCCCTCAACTCTGCTGGAGCCATGCGGTAAGGTGGGATAGAAATGGGTACAGTACCGGGGATAAGCTCTATGGTAAACTCTACCTCCCGCCTCGGTGGCAAACTAGTCAAGCTGTCGGGAAAAACATCGGGAAACTCATCTACTACCTATGGTAACACAACCCCTGTAGCCTCACTATCCCTTGCAATCAAACTAGCCAGCATATAACTATGGGCTCCCCAACTCCTAGAGTCGTACAAAGGTGGTACCAAGAAATCTCCACGGTCTCCCGTGAAATAAAAACAATCCCCCTCAGGGGTGCACACCGTAACTTTCCCCCTGTAACAATCGATACTAGCCCGGAAAGTAAACAGCCAATCCATACCCAAAATAACATCGAAGCTAGTCATATCAAGCACAATAAAGTCAAAACAGAGAGTACGATCGGCTATCTCAAGTGAACAACCCCTACAGATCCTGGTCAATGTCACACTACCCCCAACAGGGGTATCAACACGTAGCGGTGAATCCAACCGATCTATAGTCAACCCCAATGACATGGCAAACACAGTGGATATGAATGAATGCGATGCACCTGAGTCTATCAATACGCTAGCCCATGAACTGAACATAAGAAATGTACCTCGAACTACTGATGGCCCAGTAGTAGAAGCCTCTGGGGTAGCAACCGCATACACTCGGCCCTGAACGGTCTGACCCTGTCTGCCTCCCCCTCTCTGCCCCTGCTGTCCTCTCCCTCTCGGGGCGGGAGCTCTAACACTCAATGCTGAGGACGCTGGCTGATTGTAAGGTGCTGGGGGTTTATAGCCTGACTGTGACTGGGGTAAAGACACCTGGGTGTGCTGGTAATAGTGGGGCCTCGGTGTGCTCTGTGAGGTCTGCCCCTGAGGACAGTGGGCCTTGACATGGCCCGGCTGATGACAAGTATAGCACACCGGTGGGGCCCTCCCGGCCTGACTCTGAATCTGAGGTGGAAGTGACATCTGGCTCGGTCCAGTCCCTGATCCCTGACTAGGATCTCTCTGTGGGCAATCAGCCATCTTGTGGACAAGCTGTCCACACTGGTAACATATAATGGCCACCTGTGGTACCCCTCCTCGAGGAGTGACGGACATGGTAGGCTGGGGAGCTAAAAACTGAATAGGCCTCTAGGATGTCGATGGAAAAGAGGTACTGGCCAGGAACCTCTTCTGTGGCCTCCTACCAGAGTGAGCTGGGGTGGTCATAGTAGGCTGAGCGGGTGTAAGTGCTAGTGCTGTGGCTGGCCTGGTCTGAGCCCGGGACTCCCTGATCCCTCTGAGAGCGGCCAACTCTCTCTCTACCCTCGTGGCCCTGATCACCGCCTCCTCATAAGTATCAATGATGTGACCTGCCAGCTTCTCCCTAATAGAGGTCTTCAGCCTCTCGAGAAAATGGTAAACTCTCAGCTCCTCCTTCTCAGTGATGTGTGGGGCAAACCTCCCTAATGCAGTAAAACTGGACTCATACTGTGTCACTGTCATGTCCCTCTGAAGCAATGTCTCAAACTCTCTCCTGAATCCAATCCTGGCAGTCGCTAGGAAGTAGTGGTCATTGAACATGGCCACGAAAGCATCCCACCCGTTTCCAAATCTGCTAATCCTCCCTGCAGATACCTTCCACCACTGGCTCACTAGTCCGATAAACTAGAAAGTGGCACATCGGATCCTCAAGTGTGGCTTGACAATCCCCAGCGAGTCCAAGATCCTAACAATCTGGTCTAGCCACTCCTCAGCCACTAAAGGATCAGGCTGCCCTGCAAATGATGGTGGCCTCATCCGCTGAAATGCCTTCATGACGAAGGTGTCTCTAGTCTCTCCACCTGCCGCTCTAGCCTCGGCATCAGCAGCCCTGGCCTCGGCATCAGTGGTCCTGGCCTCCTGCATGGTACGGAAACACTCCTGTATAATGGCTGCCAAATCCCTGGCGCCAATAGTCTGCTCTACCTCCTCCACTGGGGCTGGCACCGGAGCAGGTGTAGGCATAGGGGCAGGAGCAGGAATAGGAGCAGGAGCCATGGTCTCCTCAACTGTGCTGCGGGCAGGAGCATCAGCTGGAGCAACAGTCTCCTCTACTACGATAAGGGGAAGTGTAGTAGTCCGGGGTCTGCCGTGTCGGGGCTTGGCAACAGCCTTGGGCTTACCCCGTCTAGGTGGTCCAACTCTCACGGCGGGGGCTTTCTTTGGTGGCATATCTCTACAAGTCCAAAGAGAGGAAAACTTTTAACACTACTCTTTCACATTTGGGCTTAAGTGTCAAGATGATCTCAGTCATATCCTTATCCACATTTAAACTTAACAAATAGCACATACAACATGTCATGATATATACTAAATCGGCTGTCACATATCATATCTACCATGCATCTCATCACATTGAATCACATATGCATTCATCACAGTATAGCATCAATCGACACGTAATTTCAACAAATCATGCTTCAAGTGTATAAAACCACATAGCACACAAGATCTTATCACATGCTGCTAAAGGTCCACACTAAGTCTCACTCTTTTCTCTAGGGTCTCATGGTGTTAAACAACACCCCACAGTCTCTAGGTATTCGAACCTATGCTCTGATACCACGTTGTCATGCCCCGAATTTTTGCAAACCCGAGGCGCGACTAACGAGATAGAAAATAAAATGAAATTAAAGGACAAATGTAAATAAGTTCACTAACATGCATCCATTCCCATCAATACATAAAATAACATAAAGTACATTTCACAACTGCATTGTTCATAGGTCCTTCGGGCTTAAGCCCTTACATTTCAAAACATAAGTCCGACGGACCAAAAATATGCCAAGTGCTTCACCCTATCACAGTAGCATTGAGTCTCAAGTAGCTGGAGTATCCTCATCTGAAAAATGTTGCCCACGAATGGGTCAGCTCAACTGCTGGTATGATGAAGTGCTAATGCAAGAAATAAAGCTAAGGTGTGGCATGTGCAAAGTGTACATTTATATCTAAATGTCATTCAAAACATCACAGTAATATATGAGTGGTATGTATGACGCACCCATGCACAACTCTATGCCACGCCTTAGCTTTATTTCTTGCATTAGCACTTCATCATACCAGTAGTTGAGCTGACTCATTCGTGGGCAACATTTTTCAGATGAGGATACTCCAACTACTTGAGACTCAATGCTACTTTGATAGGGTGAAGCACTTGGCATATTTTTGATCCATGGGACTTATGTTTTGAAATGTAAGGGCTTAAGCCCGAATGACCTATGAACAATGCAGTTGTGAAATGTACTTTATGTTATTTTACGTATTGATGGGAATGGATGCATGTTTAGTGAACTTATTTACATTTGTCCTTTAATTTTATTTTATTTTCTGTCTCGTCAGTCGCGCCTCGGGTTTGCAGAAATTCGGGGCGTGACAGTTAGGATGTTTGCCCTCATATCCAAGGCATTTTATTACTATAGGTATATTTGATTTATTATTGAGTGTCATATTATCATATGTTTGGATGTTACTTTATATCATGAGATGATTAGTCTTTGAATTATCATTAGGAGTAGTTCATATGTATAAGTGAGATTTATATACAGGAGATATGAACTGCTTATATAGGCAATTCTAGAATTGTTTGCGGCTATTGATAAGACTGGACATCTTATTTGTAAAGCTGTAATATAGTTAACCTTTATGTGATAAGGTGGTTTATCTGAACCATTAGAGTAGTGGACTCTAGGTTATTGTATTGGTGTATTGGGAATACATTGAACTGGATCACTATAAGAAACGCATTATTTGGAACTGTCACCTTGAATAAGTTTCTTATTCACTATTCGTAGTAAGCTCTTAATCTTAAGAGGTTAATGAACTCAAGTTTTGAATAGTGATGATTTTGAGTTACCAATAAATGAGGTCTTTTAGATCAACACCTAGGTATCTTGGAAAGTCATTATTTAGACTATGGGAACACATATTCTCAAGATGGAATCTACACTCTATATATTAGAGAGATGGATATCACCTTTGTGCTAATTCAATGGGTTAATCACTAAAATCTGGATCCGATCTTTTCAGTAAATTATTTATTGAAATGATAATCAATTGCAAGTGATTAATAATTATTGAATAAGGTTCTTAAAATAATTGGGAAATTAATTTGACAATATAATATAGAACCCTGATTATTTGTATCCATGTAGAGGGGCCAATTGCAAAAGTATAGTGTATATGGGTTTACTCTATTCTACTAAGTTGCAGTGCAATTTCAATTATATAGTGTAGTTAATTGAAATTAATTATTCAATTAATTTAATTATGAGATAATTAAGATTTAATTGATTAATTGGAAGCTAACTTAGTAGGACCCACTAGATCCCTTCTCTTGCCCTAATTAAGCCCTATATATATGATATGTAGGGACCTGTTTATCATAGGTTTTTGTGCTAGACAAAAATAAGAGGCACCCCATTCTTCTTGATATGATTTACCTAAGAGAAAAGAGGAGAAGACCTAGAGGAGAAAGAGAAGGAAGATTGCATTAATCTTTTCAAGAAGGCTTTTTCAACAATCAAGATTATCAAAAACAAGGTAATTCTAACCTCTTTTTTTCAAGATTGTATGATTCATGTAAAGAAAAAGATCCAAATATATTTTTGAAATCGCTTCTGCTGGGGTTACAAACCCAACACAATCAGGTTCTTGAACAACATTAAAGCTCTTTACATATATCATTTCCTCTATGGACTAAGTGTTGGGCATCATTCCCAATCACTGGCTTGTAAGTCCACATCAGCATCTATAGAATCAAGATGGACGTTGTGACAGACACAACTCTCAGCACTTATAATAATGTCATCATCAACAGAATTCCACAAGGGATGTACATATATGTGGAATGTCAAATCCTCTGTAGTGAGATACATGGAAATTTTCCAATATCCAAAGCAAGGTATAGAAATGAACAAGTAATCACATCAGGATATTAGCAATTGAATTCTCATCATATCCATAAGGTAGAACAAACATCAAATTGTGGAAATCAATCATGTCAACTATGTGTAGAATACAAATTGGCAGCATCGAGGAAATAAAATTGTGACATGGCTAAGAATTACCACATGTTAGAGTTCAAGTTTACTTACCTAAAAAATGGTTCCTCCTTCCTTCAAAAGGAAATCAGACCTCCTTTTCCTTTCCTTTTGATGTTCCTATAAATCAGGAAACATTATTTAGTTCAATATTGTTTATAGAATTAATCTGATTTTATTGATGGATTTATGGTCTTTAGTCTTATGGGTCATATTTTAAGTCTACGGACTTATGCGATTTAGGTTGTAACATAATTGACTTATTTACCCTTCTTTGGTAGCTTCGTCGTACCTTTAAAGTGTCCTAAAAATAGCCAATTTCACATATCAATATTTTAGGTATTTATTTGGCAAAACGGACTCCACTGTTGAGTCTGGAACATCGAAAACCTTAGGTTAAGCACTCTTATAATTTTTGGAGATCATTTGGTAGCTTCATTTAGCCTTTAGGACATTTTTGAGATTAGTCCAATTTATCCATTAATATATTTTGAAAATTAATTTGCCTAAGCAGGGCCCACCATTGGGTCCAGAGTGTTAAAAAAACATAAGTTACGGATCTTGATTTGGCTTTGTCTAGCTTATTTTATAGTACTGTGAAGCGTTACCCACTCATTAGGGGCATTTTAGTCATTTTACATATGTTCAGGGGTATTTTCATAATTTTTCCTTAATCCAAGGGTACTATGGTAAATTTTTCAATTCCAAAATTAAAAATATAATATTTTATATTTTTTCTAAGGGCCTTGTAATACCCCGACCCAAAGCACCTGAGCAATTTGGCTCACGTTATGACATTTGAATTTCATAGTGTACATAGACTATGAAAAACCCGAATACACTGGGATCGCTCGATTTAAGAACCGACTGCACGAAAATTCGTGTAGACGCAAATACATGTATACATACACATGTATGTATATACACAAAAATATATATAAATGTTCATGTGTGTGTATATATATATATATAAATATGTGTAGTAATATACACAAAATGACATATGTGTGCGTATATATATATATATGTTATTATATATATGTATAAAATAATATACATATATATATATATATAGAAAAATAAATATAAATAAAATTAAAAAAGAAAGCAGGAGTAGATTGTGAAGAGAATTGAGAGAGCAGGTGGGAAGGGTTTGTGTGTGTGTTGTGCTGTCACATGTACACATATATTATATATGAACAAAGAATGTGTTGTGTATATATATATATATATATATATATATATATATATATAGATTATATATATAAAAGATCAACACAAGAAACAAAAATAAAGCAATAAAAGTCAAGGAAAGTAGGAAAAAGAAAACGGGGGTGCTGTGAGTGTACAGGTTGCGTGTGTTCAAAAATGTGTAAGAGAGTAAGTGTATGCAGACTGGGTGTGCATGTACGGGAAGGGAGAAAGAGAAGAGAGAGAGGGGCGGTGCACTACACTGCACTGCACTTATATATATATATATATATACATATACTGAACGTGTATTTAGAAGAAAGAATTGAGAACTTGAGGAGTCTTGAAATTTAGAAGTAAGAAACAGAAGAAGAAAGAAGGAGAAACATGAAGAAAAAGGTAAGAAAAAATTTACTGTATTTCGAAGTTTTAGATTTCTGGGTTTTTTGTAAACATGCATGAATCTTAGAACAAATTACATAGTTAAATTCTATGAGAAAAATGGAGCTTGTAGGAAGAAATCACATGAAAAATGGTTGAGAAATGAAGGAGATATTTGGGTTTATCGAAAATAAGTTGTTTAGAAAATTTAGAGTTTGAAGATGTTTTTGATGCTTGAATTGATATATAAATGTTTTAAAACATATATTAGGATCATTAGAAATGAATTTAGGCTTCAAAAGGATGAAAAAATGAAGAAAAAAAGAAGAGAAAACATAGCAGTCCGGTCACTGTTGTCGGATAAGGTGACTGGAGCTGCTGGATTTTGGCCGAAAATGCGTGGGGGAAGAAGAAGGTGCAGGCTGGGCTTTGGGCTGGGTCACGGACTGGGCCTTGGGCTGGGTCACAGGTCTGGCCTGGGTGCAGTAACGGGCTGGTTTGACAACCTGCACCATTGGAAATCCTGCATTGCTTCAAACAAACTCAGTTTTGTTTTAATAAAAAAAAAAAAAGAGAAGGGCTGCTAGGTTTAGAACCTGAGAGCCGTGGAAATGAGGGGGGCATCCTAAACCACTGTGCTACACTTGTTATGTATATATTATGTAAATTTAAGCAGTTTTAGGAAACAATTTGGAGAAGTGCGGCTGCTGGGTATTAAACTTGGGAGCCGTAACTTGTGAAGGAAGCATGCTACCATCATTCCACATGAGCACATGTGTACATATATGGAAATAATATATATTTAATATACACTTAATTAATTAAATTAATGAAATTAATTATTTATCTAAAATAGTTTTCGATGTCCAAATTAAAACGAATAAATAGTGTAAGTTTATTATCTTAGGCCTTTTGGACCCAATGGTTGGGTTCGTTTTGCAAGACGGGACCCCAAAAAATAAAGACACGTAAAGGGGTAAAATTACCATTTTGCCCCTAGTGCCCCTAAAAGCCAAATGAAAATCCGAGAGGCTCTAAATTGACTTTCTTCGACGTTCTGGACTCAATGGTGAGGTCCAAATTATTAAATAAAGTACCAAAAAATATGACACGTAAATAGGTGAAGTTATGAAAGCAACCCTAAGAATTAATGAAGTTATCAAAAGAGTATACTTTAAGAGTGTAACGCCTAAGATAGAAATTAGGATTTAACACAGTCTAATAATAAGTTTAGAGCATCAATAGGTGATATTTGAAGTTAATGGGACGTTAATACACTCTTTATGAATTGTTCTTAGGAACTACAGAAGAAGAGGGAAAGCATACTAGTAGCACTGACCCTAAGGACAAAGGTGAGTAATCCTGTATTTGAAGTGGAGATTTAACTCAATGAATTTGAAAAAGTTTTAAGTTCAAAAGATCTGAAGGATTTGAATTCCAAATTCAGTATTTACATGATTCCTATTTTATAGTATTTCTGTTCTTTATAAAAACCTTATTGTGACATGCTCAATGAATGATTTCTACTACAATTTTCCTTAAAATATGTTTCAGCATGTCTAAGTTTAAAAATGCCAAGTCTTGTTAAATATTTTGAAATTGCATATTCCAAGTATTTGAAGATTTTATCATGAGGTCATGAACATCATGTTTTAAATGCTCATAAAAGCATCTATTTGAAGAAGTCATATTTCAAATGCTCTTAAATGCATATATTTGAAGAAGTCATATTTTAAATATTCTTGAGAAGCAGTATTTCTATGCTCTTTAAAAAGGCATCTATTAAAGAAGTTAAAAGTTTTAAATGTTTTTATAATGCAATTATAGGGAGGTCATGTTTTAATGCTTTTAAACAGCATCTATTTGTAAATGTTTTATATGCCTTATGTTGCCACTGATGATGTAAGATAATTGGTGCATAAGCACTAAGACTGATTTTGGGTTCTTCGGAACTCAATTGACATGAAGAATGATTTTCGGTTTCTTCGGAACTCAATTGACATGTAAAATGCCAGGTAGTAGGATCTAATCCCCCAAGCATGAGATATCTTCATTGAAATAAGACTGGAGTCTAGTTCGAAATAGATTTCCATCTAATCAAAGTGAAAAGATGGGATGTTTAGAAATGGTAGCAGGTTTATCCCTTCATTTCTAAATGTGCTATATATGTTGATTTCATGAACTAAAGTTTTCATGTTTTCATAAGAAATGGCAAAAGGTTTTCAAATCCTTTCACATGAAGTAGTATTTGTTTTAAAGGAAATGACCCGGTTTTAAAGTAAGGGTCGTACCCTCATGTTTACGAGAAGAAAGATTTTTATTTATCCTATTGAGAAGCAAAATATTTAAACTCTTTTGGTCACATTGGCCATTATATACATGTTTACCAATTACATTACATATTGCATATTGCATATTCCATATTCCATTCGAGTGCTTTAAACGCCTCGTGTTATATGTTTTGAAGATTCTTACACTTTGTATACGTGAAATATCTATTTTACTCGAATGCTTTGAATTTACTTTGTGTTACGTGTTTCGAAGATCCTATACTCTATTTGAAGAAGTACATGTTTAGCTTGAATATTTTGAATGTTTCAAAACTATCCATTTAAAAGAATCCCTATATTCTTATTTGAAGTATACGATCAATTGGCAGTGAATGTTTTATAAACTCTCTTATACTAACCACTACCAATTGAAAACCTATGACAAATGCTGGAATTACTCACAAGCTTAGATTAGCTTACCTGGATTTTTATCCGACCCCCTTTTAGGTGATTGACAGCAGTCCTGACTTTGATGATGATGATGATTAGAGCTTTGCCCATTTTGAGGAAGGGCGTAAGCAGCTACTTATAGGACTAGCAGTTTTTTGGAAAGCATTATGAAATTTTAGTAGTCATTTTTGTATTAGAAGATAGCAAAACTGTTATAAATTAAGCCCCACGGGGCAGCTAAACATGTATTAATTATAAAGTCTTTAAGTTTTTATTATGCTCTAAATGTATAATCATGTGTACCGTTATGAAGAGCGGCAGTACCGGGCGGATGTGCGAAAAATTAAAATAAGACAAGAAAAGAAAAAGCTTTTCAAGCTTTCGCAAACACAGGCCGTACCGCCGTCCGATACCGTCGCTTATGTGAGCCTTGCCTGACAGCCCTCGGGTCGAAGGGTGGCGATTGCGATGCGAGATCCGCACAGGGTGAGTTTCGGGTCATGATAGACCTATTTGAATACTTTTTTAAAAGATTGTGCCACAGTGTAATAAGTGACAGTTCAGGGATCCAAGCATAATTTTTGAAACTTAAAAACCCTAAATCGTCTGGTCTAGTCATGATTTGAGTGAACCGGTCCTATATAAGGGTGAAGCAACGGGTTCACCCAGTCTATTGTATCACCAGTGCGTCATCACAACGTCATTGGCACGGTGTCATTTCAATTAACATTTTGTTTAAACCTTCGTGTCAAAATGATGCCGTCCAACTTAAAGTCCAAACTCGTTCATATGCGGGCTATGACCGACCCATGTCCGACCCGATCCAGGGTCTGAACTGTTCATCATCTTTCTCTTTCGCAATGCTACTAGAGCCCTAGTTGTAGAAAACTACATTTTCTATTTCATGAATTTCCAAGCTCCTTTTCTCCTTGCTTTCAATTCGATATGGATTAAAATGTTCTAACCTAACTTTTCTCGTTGGTTTCAGGTCCATTAGCACGCTGGAAAGCTTGGGTGAAGCTCCCATGGCCACCAACTATCCAAGCTTCATTCAAGTTGGTTTCTAACCCTTTTTGTACATGGTTTCTTTTATTGTGGTGATCCTCAGGACATGAGGTTTCATTTTTCATTCAAAAATAAGGGTTTCAAAGTTGGTTTATATGGTTTGGTCCCATGGCCGAAACCTGCAACTCACATATTGGGGGTTCTTCTTTGGGCATTTAGGTCGCGACATAAGGGTTTTATAATCCTCATGGAGTCTAGTTTCAATCCTAAGTAAAAAAAATGTTTTTAACATGCATTGATTCAGACCTGCTCTATTGGAGGTCCAACAATGGCAATCACTAGTTTTCTTAGCTTAACTAGTCCAATTTTCACTCATTTTTCTTATATCACACACTATGATAACATGCATTGAATTTAGAGTCGTTTAAATCTACAAAACAATGTTGTACCATATTTTTTTTTTCTAAGAGTGAAAATCTAAATTTGAGGGTTTTTACCTTTAAAATGGGTGATCCCCTCTTCCTAGGCTTGAGCTGTCGAATTCCCTAGATCAGTTCTTAAATTTGCATGCATGCAGTCTCTTCTTCCTCCTTCTTTTTCTTCTTCACTCTCTCTCTCTCTCTCTCTCTCTCTCTCTTTATACGCATACAATACACACACCGATCACACACACACACATTAGGTTTGTCTTGTACACGCATAATATATTGCACACACACATGTTATACTTATATGTACAAAAATCACACACACACACACACACATATATATATATATATTGTGCATGAAATTTAATTGGTGGGAAGGGTGGCCCAATGGGGTGTTGGCACCTCAATTTTAAGCATGCAGATTTGGGGCTTAATAGGGTTTATATATATATATATATATATCTAGTGAGATATATAGCACAAAAGTGCTTGTAGCCCCGCTGGTAATTGTTTTGGGCTTAGAATCCCTCCCTTTTTTTCGTCTAGGGTTCAAACCCTTTGGCCAACATTTTGGCCTTATTTTCTCTCATTTTTTTCTTTTTATGCCTTGTTTGGCATTTTGGGTGTGTTGGTAAAATTTTTGAAGTTGTATTTCAATTGTCTTAAAAACCTCTTGGTATTCTCGCCGTGTTTTTTATTTTTGTGTACTTCCTTTTTATGTCATAAATTTTATTTTTGACACGTTACGTCATGTTTTATTTATACAAAAAATATGTCTTATTTATCAAAAAATTCTTGATTAAATTTGTTTTGCTCGCACATCACACTAAGTCGCCCAATTTTATTTCGTGTACTAATTTGAATATTTACGGGCTACCAATTTCAATTTAAGATGTCTAATTAATTAATATATAATTAATTTCATAAAAATGGCATTAACGTAAATTACTTTTACTAATTGGGTCGGGATATTACATCCCCCCCTCTTAGGAAAGTTTGGTCCCCAAACTTAACGTACCTCATAATGCGAAGAATTATGGCTACTTGGCATGAATCTCATCATTTTGCTCCTAAGTGGCTTCCTTAATTTAGTGATTTCTCCACAACACTTTCACCAACAGAATAGTCTTGTTTTGCAAAACCTGCTCCCAGTGGTCTAAGATCTGTATTGGTTGCTTAACATAAGTCAAATCTTTTTGGAAATCCAGGGGCTCGTACTCTACCACTTAGACTAGATTGTGTAAGCACTTCCTCAGTATAGAGACATGGAAGACATTGTGCACATGCACCAATTCTGATGGTAGGGCAAGTCGGTATGCCACCGGTCCGACTTGTCCTATGATCTCAAACGGCCCGATGTAACATGGCCCTAACTTCCCTTTCTTCCCAAATCTCATCATGCCTTTCATAAGCGACACTTTCAAAAACACATGATCGCCCACTGCAAATTCCAGATCTTTTCTTCGGACATTGGCATAACTTTTTTGGCGGCTTTGAGTTGCCAATAAGCGCTGCTTGATTAGCGGGATCTTTTCCATTGTTTGGTCCATTATTTCTGGGCCAAACAATTTCCTTTCACCCACCTCTGTCCAGCATAGTGGAGATTGGCACTTCCTGCCATATAATGCTTCATATGGTGCCATGCCAATACTAGACTGATAGCTGTTGTTGTATGTGAACTCCACTAGTGGTAGCTGTTCCTCTAAACTTCCCTTGAAGTCCATGACACAAAAGCGTAGCATATCCTCCAAGGTCTGAATCATCCTCTCAGACTGTCTATCAGTCTTTAGGTGGTAGGTGGTAGTGAGACTTAGTTTCGTGCCCATTACTTTCTATAGGCTACTCCAAAATCAGGACACGAATCTAGGGTCTCGATCGGACACTATATAAATTGGGACTCCATGTAATCGAACAGTCTCCCAAATATAGAGCGCTGCCAATTGCTCCAATGTTTGGGTCATTTTGGTCGCAAGGAAGTGAGTTGTCTTTGTCAATTTATCCCCAATCACCCATTTAGAATCACTCATCTACGCATCCTCGTGAGAAACCTTGACACAAAATCTACAGTGATGTGCTCCCATTTCCACTTAGGTATCGGGAGTGGTTGCAAAAGTCCACTAGGCTTCTGATGTTCGACTTTAACTTGCTACCACTTGACACATCGTGCTATGTACTCAGCGATGTCCCTCTTCATCCCTAACTACTAGTAAGTACTTTGGACATTGTGGTACATCTTGGTGTTTCTTGGGTTTATGGAAAACTTTGAGTTGTGCGCCTTATCAAGGATTTCCTCTTTAATCTCGAGCACATCTGGCGCACAGATTTTGTCTTGAAAACATAATACCCTATCCTGGACAACAAATTCCAGATTCCTTCCTACCTCAGCATCTTCATGGAGTTTAACTAACTTCTTGTCTTGGGACTGCAGTTCCTTAATCTTTTATAGAATCGTTAGTCCGACTGTCACATTAGCAAACACTGCTTCAGAGTTTGGAAGAACCACTCCTATCTTCATCATCTCCAGTTCCTTTAGTAACTCCCGTTGTGTAGTCAACAGGCAAGTAAGACTCCTTGATGACTTCTGTAACACCCCGACCCGATGAAGAATTAGCAAGTCACTAAATATTAACTAGTGATTGAAACCTGAAGTAACAAGGTTGGTTTTCAATCACCAACTTGTTTCTATTAATCCCATTGAGACTGTACACTTTCATTTTGGAAGCCAACCTCGAATTGAGACGTGACAAAAATAGATTACTACGTCGGGTAGATTATCAAAGTATGAACATGGATATATAAATATATAAATATATTTATATTGTGAAATATAGATATTGATGTATATGCATACATAAATATGCATGTTAAATTAATAAGTGACTATTCAAATTCATATAAAGACATATTATATATATAATATGATTATATAAGACATATATATATATATACCTATTTATATAGGAACATAAAGTTGGGTGTAATATATATATATATATATATATATATATATATATACTTACAAACAAAAGAATGAAATTGTATTTAATATAATACAATTGAGAAGAGAGGGAGACGGTGGGCACTGCTCTCCATGCCTCTCCCATGTGAGCTGCTTGTGAAAAATAATGATGAGAAGGGAGGTGGCAGCCATGGCTGTGTGCCATGCAAATTCAGATACCAACAGGTGGCAAGGCCACCGATTGCATGAGTAAATGAAGGGGAAATAAAAGGAAAAGAGAACTTGTAATGGAAGAGGAGACGTGTGCAAGCAGTAGCAAGAAATTGAAGGATAGGAACTGAAGTAGGAGAAAAGTGGGAAACTGTAAGCAACTTGAACAGGTAAGATTTCGTTTGGAAATTGTTTAAATTGTGTACAAATTTAAAGCATGTAATAGTAGGGGTTTATTCTGCATAATATAAGCTGTAAACTACAAAAGAAATTACAAGAAATGATCAAGAATCGACTGAGAAAATTCAAGTTTCAGTTGGAACAATAATCAGAAAATTCTGGTGCAGGTCTGAAATAAGAGAAACCAAATCCAAATCCGAGTATTAGGACCTGTTCTAGATCATCCCAAGGTCTTAAAAATGGTAGACCGCGATCCAAAAACTCAAGAAATGAAACCTAAAATATTAGTTGCAGGTTTAAGTCGTGGAACCCAAATTCGGTTTTACACTTTTAAACTCAGTTTTGAGAATGGGTATGTAATCCCCATGTCATAAGGATCACACAGGGCCAAACCTCATCAAAAATAGTGATGGAATGAGGATTTAACGTGTAGTTACAGGTTCGGCTATCAAAAGTTAAACCGAACTCATGACCTGGTTTTAAAACCTTAGATGAATGCCAATCTCTTGGGAAATGTTCTAGAGATGGATGAGTGTAAAAACAGAAGAATTTAGGTGAATAGATTAGCTCGAAAATGAAGCTTTCAAGCTTCGGAAATTAGGGTTACAGTGGGTAACGAAGGAGGAAGACGACGGGTCGACTCGCTGTTGAATCGAGTCACCCGAGTTAACTCGGGACACGTGTCAAGAAAGGGCAAGTCCACCGCATTAAGAGAACGGTGACGTTTTGGTTATGTTGTAAAGATTTAAAATATCAGGGCTGACGTCATGATGACGTCAGCATGAGGTGTTGAACCGGATTGGTTCAAGGAGAACCGGACCGGTTCAGTTAAATTGAAACTGAACCCACTGGTTCAAACCGGAAGAGTTCAAAATTGGAATTTGACCCCAAAACTTTTGGGAAATTCTACTATGGCCCGGCTGAAATTTAATTAATAATAACTTAATAATATTTAAATAAAAGAAATTCCAAAAATACCCTTAGGCCATAAATAGAGTAAATGAAGTCCAAATAAAGTAAACCAATATTGGATTCTGACTATTTTGGACATTCTAAATCCAATGGCGGGGTCCGTTTCACGAAATGGAACTCCGAAAATTAAAGATATGTAAAGGGATAAAATGACCAAAATACCCCTTGTCCGCAAGTAACAAGTTATTAGTGTGTTCTTACTATTTCGGACCTTCTGAGTCCAATGGTGAGATCCACAACATGAAACGAAGTACGGAAAAATACGGCACGTAATTGGGTAAATGACTATTTTGCCCTTTGACATACAAAAGTCGGAATTAAATTTTAAGAAAGCCTAAACTGACTTTCTCCAATGTTCCGGACTCAATGGTAGGGTCTATTCGACCAAAAAGAAATGTCTAATAAAAAGACATAAAATTTGATGAATAGCATAAGTCCAGTGGCTATAAATTAGTACACTGCTCGAAGTACCAACTAAATGGTACGGTACACATTTGAAAGGACATAGGAGAAGACGTGACACGAGAACATATGAAGTAAATAAATTAACTTAAAGTTAATGGAGCTACCAGGAGAGTATAGCTAAAATGAAGTTAATTCCTAACACATTAAATTGTGTTATAGGTTAAAAATACGAGTCAATTAAGTACATATGAAATTATGAAATCGTGTTAGGATCTAATACGAACTAAGTAGCATCAATAGGTGTTATTGCAGTAGATGTGAAGTTAACGAGACTGTTATTTATGAATTGTTCTAGGAACTACAAAAGGAAAAAGGAAGGCGTCGCAGTAAACGCCGAGCTTGGAGTATAAGGTGAGTAACCCTGCATTTGAAGTGGAGATTTAACTCCACGGATTTGAAGAAGTTTTAACTTCCAAAAGAGTTGAAGTATTGAATATTAAATTCAAATATCTTGTGATTCATTTTGCTCTTATAAATCTTGATATGACATGCTCAATGAATAATTTCTATCATAGTCTTTTCTAAAAGTAGTTGACATGTCTACATATTCTGAAGTTCTTGTTCAGAAGTCATATATTAAATACTTATAAAGCATCTATTGAAGAAGTCATATTTCAAATGCTATAAATGCATATGTTTGACGAAGTCATATTTCAAATGCTATAAATGCATATGTTTAACCAGTATTTTGATGCTCGTTAAAAAGGCATCCAAATGTGCATAAGCACCCCATGAAGGTTGAAATCCTTCGGGATTCAACAGTAAATGCCCGGTAGAAGGATCTAATCCCCCAGGCAGTGAGATATTTCCCATTGTAGCATTGTAGTAAGATGGGAGTCTGGTTCGAAACAGATTCCACTTAACCAAAGAGAAAAGATGACAAACACTTTTAAAATGGAAGCAGGTTTTTACCCCCATTTTATTATGTACGTTTATATGCTTTGAAATGCATAGATTCCATTGAAGAAATATGTATTTAGCTTATTAACTATAAATGTTTTTAAGCTATCATTTGAAGTCATACTATTAAACATGAAAGTAGGTTTTACCTCTTTCGATTATGCATGATTTAAAATGCATATACTCTATTGAAGAAATGTGTATTTAGCTTGAATACTTTAAATGTTCAAAGCTATCTTTATGAAGAATGCATATATTCTGTATTCCGAGCATACGAACAATTGGTAGTGAGTATTTTATAAACTTTCATGTGCTAAACCACTGCCAGTTGAAACCCCATGACAAATGCCCGAATTACTCACAAGCTTAGATTAGCTTACCCGGACTTTGTTCGGACCCCCCTTTCAGGTGTCAGGAGGCAAGCTCTGACTTTGATCAAGAAAGTGTATAATCTATGCTCATTTTGTGAAAGGGCGTAGGAAGTTATTGCAGGACTAGCGGATGTGGAAAAGCACTCGGACTAGTAGTTAGTCGTTTTTGGTTGTGTGTTTTATGTAGTTGAGTTTTGAAGAACAAACGAATATGTATTGTGTATAAAACTTTAGAATGTATTTACGCTCTGAATGTATGATCATGAGTACCGCAATGCAAAGAGCGGCAGTACCGGACGGATGTGCAAATTTTTTTAAATAAGAAAAGAAAAGAAAAAGTTTTTCACGCTTCCGCAACCACGTGTCGCACATCTATTCGATACCGTTGCTTATGTTTCGCCTTGCCCTAAGGCCTCGGTCGAAGGGCGGCGGTCATGATTCGGGATCCGCACAAGGTGGGTTTCGGGTCGTGACAACTTCTTACTGAGAGCATCCACCACCACATTAGCCTTCCCCAGGTGGTACTGTATATCAAGCTTATAATCCTTGATCAATTCCAACAATCGACACTGTCGTATGTTAAACTTTCTTTGTGTAAATAGATACTTAAGGCTCTTGTGGTTTGTAAAGATCTCACATGTTGCTCTATAACGATAATGCCTCTAAGTCTTTAGTGCAAACACAATTGCCGCAAGTTCAAGGTCATGAGTTGGGTAGTTCTTCTCGTGTGGTCTTAATTACTGCGAGGTATAGGCCACTATGTTGCCTTTCTAGATTAGAACATACCCCAAGCCTTTATATGATGCATCACTGTATATCACAAAGCCTTCTGTCCCGTCTTGTACCATCAAAATCGGAGTCGACCCTAGGCGGTTCTTTAACTCTTGTAAGCTCTTTTCCCTTTCTTTTGTCCACACAAAAGAAATATTCTTCTGAGTCAGATGGGTGATTGGTATTGCTATCTTGGAAAAGTCCTTAACAAACCTTCTGTAATAGCCAGCTAACCCTATGAAACTGAAAACTTCTGTGATGCTAGCTGTTACGACCCAAGACCCACCATCTGTAGATCTCGAATCGCGAACCTAGCCTGAACCTTTTACCGAACCGGATCTCTCATTTGAAACTTGCTGCACAATTAGTGTTACTAACATGCAATAAATATCATAACATAAACAACGGAAGTCTCTCAATAAAGTTGCATGCTATATATATATATATATCTGTCCTCAAAATACAGACTTTAAAAAGTCTAATACATTACATCCCCAAGACATGGATGACATGGGAGAGCTATAAGACTATACTGAATATTATACATTATATTTATCTAAAAAATGTCCACTGCTATCTAGCTGACTGCTACTGCTCCTCTACAGCTTCCTTTCCTGAAATATTTTAGTAAGTTTGGGATGAGCTAACTTAAGCTTAGTAAGTAATTCTCTTTTGCTCTGCCATGTGTACAAGTCAATATAGAAAGGCATAAACCAAAAAGAACTAGGATAAATGCAAATGTGCTAGCCAGTCAAGAAATATAAAACTCATCAAAGAATATCAAATGGTAGGAACTCAAATGATAAAGTAATAAAATCTGCTCTGCTAACAATGTCATGCTGCTACAGTCATGAGCTGTCTCAAGTATAAATCATATGCACTCAATAAAAGTTGTGTAATCTCATGATCATTCATAATGAAATAATATGATCAAGCTATGATAATCAATAATGATAGTGATATCAACAAAAATGGATGCACTCTACCTGGGGCTCGGAATTCCCCCTAAGCTCATATTCAGTTACAAACTGGGATACTTGAATAATACTAAGCTCTGTCTACAATGTAACTCTACGTCCCATGCCTCACATAGCAATGCAGCTGGTGTTCCTTTTGGAACCTCGACCCGAAGGTTGTAGTAAATTATCAGATAGAGTTTGTGACTGAGCATAAATCTGGCACTAATAATATATCAAGATCATGCTACTTGTCACGAAGAGTATAGTGGAATCATAACTGGTTCTTGGAAACATACATAACTATAGCTTTTCGAAGGCTAAGGTTACGAGTCTTCCTCGAACATAATTGTCTGGCCCTCTCGATCCTAGGTATAAGTTTACAAAAAGAGTCTATGCACAAGTGTACAAAATCATGATCGAGATATACAACAATCAATAAACACTTCCCACAAGATAGAACAATATCAAATATGGATTCAATAACTTCTAGTATGTATGGAATACAACAGTTAATATATGAAAAACTATTGACATGGTTGGAAGTATCACATGCAGAGATCAGATATTACTTACCTCTTTTTGTATCTGTCTAGAAGGTCAAACCGTATTCTCCTTTCCTCTTGGTGTTCCTATGATTTATAAAACACATCTCAGTATATAGTTATATGAACTATGCTATTCATCAAAGTTTATGTATTTTTACTATTGGTATCTCTTTTACTAAAATATACTCTACCATTGAATCCAAAACGTCGAACAAAGTCGATTTAGGCTTTCACGGAATTCAATTTAGACATCTGTACTCAAAAGGGCAAAATGGTCATTTTGCACTTTTACGGGTTCTTACTTCTCGAGACCTATTTTCAAAAATTAGACTCCACCGTTGAGTCCAAAATGCTCGAAATAATAAAAATTCACTATTCGTTTACTTTAATCGGAGTCCGTTTGACTCCTTTTTGACTTAGAGACATTTTAATAATTTCTCCTATTTTTAATCAATTAAATTAATATTTAATTAATTATTTTATTCTGTGGGTCAAATTATAATAATCATAAGTTCTGGGTCAATTTTTAATTTCAGAAAGTCTTATTCCAATTTGGAATAGCTGAATAGTGGATAAGCCCAAACCTTGGATAGGCTATTCTCGTTCCTAATTTTAATTTAATTTCAATTTACTATCCCCGTACCCAAACACTCCCAATCTAACATTTTAAAAGATTTTAACTCATGGTTGTATCACCCTAAGTTGCGGTTGGGCGGGTTGACCCGACCCAAACCCGTGGCCAAAAGCTCCAACGTGAACAGTGCACCTGCGCATTTTTTTGGCCGTGCACCAATTATCTTCCCCGGTGACGGTAGCCATTTTCCGGTGATGTTTTGACACCCAATCAATGGGTTTCTCTTCTAATTCTCATGGGCTTTCCATTTTTAGCCTCAGAATTCAATTTCCATCACCGAAAGGCCTTGGAAAATGGAGTTGTAGCCAACTCCAACGAGCTGCCTAGTTTTTCGGTGAACTGAATTTTTCCTATTTCGTGGCTTTTTAGTCACTGTTTTGAGCCCAAATTTTTCCTACCAGTTGCTGCACCTATGAAAAATAATTCCCATTCATAAAATGAGTTAAAACAATCTAAAATCCAATGACCCAGAATTTTCCTTCAACCTTCTATTTGGTTTTTCTCACTCATTTCTTCACCAAATGGGCTGCAGTTTCTTCCTAAATTTACCATTTTTCATGCTATACAAGATCCTATATTTTGAACTAAATTTCATGATCTTAAAATTTAAAAACAGAATTCATGTTACCAACCTTATTTCTCATGTTTTTACTTGCAGTATCTACCTCTGAGTGCTCTAGCTTCTTCTTCTGAATCCTTCTAATGCTCTCTGCTTCTCCACTTCTTTATTTTATTTTTTTTTTTTTCTGATTTCCTCTCAAACCTTACACGTATATATAGACACCAATTCAATCGCCCACTTTCTTTCTCTGTTTCTCTCTCTCTCTCCTTTTTCTTTTCTTCCTCCATTTGTTGACTATTCTTTTTCTCTTTTCTGCTTTCTATTTTGTCTTGTTGCTATTCTTTTCTTTCTTTGTTTGATTTAGTTTAGATATTTGTATGTATATATATATATATATTATAATATATATCACACACACTACACACACTTGGCAGGACATAGTGTGCTGTCGACACTACCTTTGTGTCCTTCCCACTCTTGCATGCATTATATATATATATATATATATCAGATTGTATAGACATATATTTATTTATACTTATATATTATTGATGCTGCACTTTTTGACTCGCAATAAGTGTGGGCTCTGTGACCTGTAGAACACTCAGAAAGACGATCAGAGGTCTACTGGATTGGCTCCGGCGGTAGCCGCTCCGATGCTTAAGTAAGTAAAAGGAATTGAAAGACTGTATTGAAAGCCAAAGAATGAGCATGTAAATAAAGCGTACCTTTAGGGTTTAATTTATAGACCGTGGCCTTCCTAAGTTGATTAGGATTCGGAGCCATGATTGTAGGGATTTGATCATCGGAGATTGCAGTTACCTTGTTGAGTATTGGATAGAGATAACCATAGATGGTAGTTCCCTTGTTGAAGACTGTTTCCTTGCTGAAGACTGTTTCCTTGTTGAAGATTGCCTCCTTATTCCCTGCTCAGCATCCGCTAAGGCGGTGACGAGGTCTGGAATGTTGGTCTGGACCCTGTGATCAGTTCTGAGACCCTTGTTCGGATATATGTGCTCTGAAGGCATATGTTCGGTTACTTCTGACCTTTTGTTTTGATTTGGATGCTTGAGCTTTTAGTCATTGGCTGAGTGAGAACCGTGTTGGCCGAGCATGAGTTGGATTATGGTCATACGTGTCAAGTGCTGATTGGCCTACTCTTTTATGGTATATTAGTTACTCCCCCCCCCCAAGTCCTAGTTTGATGCTAGCAAGCAACTAGGGCTAAGCCTTTTTCAGAGAGTCATGTGTCCAGCCTGTTCGCCTTCCAAGGCAACTATTGGGGCGCCATTTATTGCGCAGCCGGAGATTAGGTCTTTTCAAGGTCATTATTTGTACTAGCCGATAGTTGGGTTTCCCGAAATCATCATTGTTCCGAACCATCATGGCGTTTGGTCTTGGTGGGTCCCTTCTGATACTGTGTTTATAAATACGGGGTGAGATTTTGAAATGACCTTTTCCCCATTATTTTTACTGTGCTAGAAGACTTCGCCTGCCATTGTTGGTTTGTGCGACCTTGAAGAACACCGATTTTCTGAGTTAGAACAGGTTTGACCGATTTTTCCCCTTCTCTTGCTTATTTCTTCTTAAGTCCGAGAATAATGTCTGCTCCTTTTGAATCCCCAAATGTAAGTGAGGGAGTAGGGAATCCTTCTGAGATGGCTGTACCGTATCCTGTGGAAGATGTAGGGAACCTTGCTCCCGAAGATATTGGGGAGAGGCTTGTTGAACGTCCCCTTAGTCCTGGGGTTAGGATAGTTGATGCTTTTGAAGAGCCCCGAGACAGGGCTGGGGAGACCTCTGGTAGGTCTTCCCATAGAGAAGAGGGTGAGAGTTCTGTTACTCAGAGCCTTCTGGACGAGTGGAGGGTAAAATACAATTTTCCCCCAAATGTGACCTACAGAGTGCCAGGCCCCATGGATCGTCCCCAAAATGTTGAAGCCGGGGAGATTTGTGTTTATCTTGCCTGGTTCGAAATGGGCTTGAGGCTCCCATTGCCGGATTTAGTCCGGCAATTCTTTTGTTGGTACAAGCTCTATTCTGTCGACTTGAATCTCAATAGCTAGCGGCAGCTTCTAGGGTTTGTAGTATTGGGACACCAGAACAAGGTGGATGTGTCTCTGGACTTGATCCATAGCAATATGGATCTGAAGTTCAAGCAGGCAGAAGGCCTTTTCTACATGTCCTTTGAGAAGGGGTTCCGACCCCTGTCCTCCGTTCCCACTTCCAATAAAACATGGAAGAAGTGGTACTTTTTCGTCGAAGGAGGATGGGAGCATGAAGACTTTCAGGACGGAGAGGCCTCGCCATTCCCTCGTGCTACGGGTCATAAGGGTAAGGCTTATTCCCTTAGGTTTGCTTTAGCTTTGTTATGCCTTTCGAACTGATAAACTGATATATCATTCCTTACTTCTGTGCAGTCAAGAGTGCTTGGAGGAGGCCCGAGTTTACCGACGTACTACGAGATCAGTATCGAGTGCTGCTTTCGACTTCTGACCGGGCTTACTCTGTTATTATAACTCCGGAGAACTTGATGGCTGCCCGTACTACCGAGCTTAAGAAGAGGCTGACATCGAAGTGGGCAGTACCGGAGGCCCAAGTGGTGGGGGAGGCTTCCTCTCGAGCTGAGCCTGATGCCCCTCCTGAAGTAAAAAGGAGGAGGTTGATTTCTGGCTCTCCCGAGCCAACCCCTGCCTAGGCTGAGAATGAGGCCGAACCCGCCGTTCCTGTTTCGACCGTTCCTTCTACCCCTTCCGGTCCGAGCAGAAGGACTAGGAAGGGGAAAGCACCTGCCGCACCGTCCGAGCCGCTTGATGAGCCGGACTATCAAATTGCCAAGAAGGCATTTGATCAAATATGGGCTCAGGGCCCATACCGATACAGAGGGGATGACCCCTCCAAGCTGATGACTGAGATGATGAATCTCCAGATGAGGGTAACTTCTGAAGCTGTTTTTGTCTTTACTGTTTGTTCGTCTGTTCAATCTAACTTGTTTGTCTTGTTTTGTGTAGAGCATGCATAGTTTGGCTGCTCTGATGGTGACTCCCATGAGCCCTGAGGAGGCTGAGAAGCTGAAGGTTGAAATGGATGAGATGAGGCTGGAGCTTGGGACAGCCCGATCCAAGGTTCAGGCTGCTGAGGAGGGTCTGAAGGAAGCTACCACCAACCTTGCCGTGGCAGAGTCTGAGAGGGACATATATGCTCAGAAAGTTGAGAGGCTTCAGGCGGAGTTGGTTGAGCTCCGAAGTTCCTTCAATCAGAAGGTTCAGGAGGCTGTTGATCATGCCAAGATTGAGACTGAGACAGAATTGAAAGAGAAAGTCGAACAGATGGGTGATGACCTGATCTGGTTTGGCTTTGAAAGCTTCCGAACTAGATTTCAGGCTCAGTTCCTAGGTTTTGACGTGTCGTCAATCGTTCCTCCTGAACCTGTCTCGTCTGGTCCTGACCCATACAAGACGGCTGGGGCTACTGCCCTTAATCTGGAAGAGGACCCAGGCCCTTCTGACAAGGCTTGAGGCTTTTTGATTTTTCTTTATTTCTCTTTTGTTATTTCCCTCTTGATGTAATGAATGTATACTTCTGATCAGTAAAATTGACTTTCCTTCAGATTCTTCTTGTGTTCTTTCCTCCTGTGCAATTTTTTCGTAAGTGTAGCTATTCTGAGCCTCTTGCATGTTAGATCAACCGTCCAGTAGTCAATAGTCGCTCTCTGAGCTTCGATACTTGTTATTGAATAATGAATGTAGATTAACTTCAACTGTCTCATCATAATAAGATAAGAAAGCAAACATAATCAGATAGACAGAGCCCAATAGAGTGGGAGTAAACTTTATACAGCTCTGAGATAGACTGCTTTGAATCAAGAGCTTGCGAAGATAATCAGGCAGCTTATGCGTGCCATTATGATGCTCGGCATGCTGTTTTTCGAGCACTCAGGATCAGGATATATCCGAGCTGTTTGGCCTTTGTCATATGGCTAGCCTGTCATAAAATAGTTAAGACTGGAAGGTCTGAATCTCGGATAGGGGGCCTGTTCATCCAGATTTCAGAAGCTTCAGTGCTGGACTGTGGTTTTCATTCAAAAGAGTTCTGTACCCTGTCTCTTGGTATATCGAAGAGGCACATTTAACGCACCGTTTATTTATTCGATTTTCGTTTGGGATTTCGAGGCCAATCTCTTTTTCACCGTTGCGACGGTTCAGTTGGGTGGCCTTTGGACTTCAAGGGTCTATATATATGGAAACGAGGGCATACGGTTGCACTCAACCCTTTTGTTCCCAAATTGTTTCCTCGTAGGAGAGACTTTAAATGCTGTCGGAATTTCGTCACTTGCCCGGAGATGATGGATGATTCTCTGTCTGAGTTAGGAATGATTAAACTGTGGCTGAGAGTTAACCTTCCCCCTTTTTTAGTCTCCAACGAAGGATTAAAGGAGGCACAAGTCCTCTTGTCCCCTTTGGTATCCGGTCGAGATTCCTCCGATTGGTGGTGGTCCCTCCTTGATTCAACCGAGGCTTGGAGCGTCGGTGATGAAGACGCAAGTGGGGTGCCTCCTCTTCTTCATGTCTCGTCAGAGACACTTGCTTCAATCGGCTGGGGTGTAACAACTGACGTGAGGAAGACGAATGGCGGTCCCCTGAGACCCAGAGCCCTCATCATCCGTTGGTCGTGAGATCAATGATAGTGATGATGAAATGGCCTGGGTGCTTTTTGATGCAGATTGGGGTTCAGGGTTTCTTCCTTTCAAATGGAGCCGGCGACGGCGGTAATGGAAGTCTTGGATCCTGTGTCCCTTTATCATCCGAGGAAGAAAGCCATGATGTTACAAATTGTAGCTTCTGTAGTAGCTTCTGTAGTAGCCTATGTAACGATGTCTTTATTGTAGCCTCTGTTTTATTTCCAGTCTTTGTACTGATGTAAATCTTCTGAATCATCAATAAAATTGAGTTCCTTTTTCTCAGATCTGATGTTCTTTGTATTCGAATGTGCTCTTCTGTAGTTAAAACACTTTCTCATGCACTTCTGATATATGAATGTTCTAAGAATAGATCAAAGAAACTTAGAAGAATGCTTGAATCAAAGTATTTCACTCCTGATCGGTACTATAATACTTGTTGCTTGTTTGACAGATAAGCCAAATAATATAAATATTAGATCTGAGGTGTTCCGATCTAAGAAATTTTAGTTTGTAGATGTTCGGAACTTCTGTCTTTGGATGGACTGGATCATAGAATCTGTGTTTTAAAGATAGACCAGGCTGAAGAGACCTGTGCATTATAAATGGACCAAGTCCTGAGACTTGTACATTATGGACCAGGCTTTGGAGGCCTGTGCATTATAAATGGACCAAGTACTGAGACTTGTACATTATGGACCAGGCTCTAGAGGCTTGTGCATTATAGATGGACCAAGTACTGAGACTTATACATTATGGACTAGGCTCTGGAGGCCTGTGCATTATAGATGGACCAAGTACGAAGACTTGTACATTATGGACCAGGCTCTGGAGGCCTGTGCATTATAGATGGACCAAGTACTAAGACTTGTACATTATGGACCAGGCTCTGGAGGCCTGTGCATTATAGATGGACCAAGTACTGAGACTTGTACATTATGGACCAGGCTCTGGAGGCCTATGCATTTATAGATGGACCAAGTGCAAAAACTCGTACATTATGGACCAGGCTCTAAAGGCCTATGCATTTATAGATGGACCGAGTGCAAAAACTCGTACATTATGGACCAGGCTCTGGACGCCTGTGCATTTATAGATGGACATTCTATTAAAGAAACATCTCTTCTGATAATACTTCCGTAAGTGCTCCACATTCCATGGCCTAGGAACAGGCTTCCCAGTCATGTCCTCTAGCCAGTAGGTGGTAGGCCGAACAACCTTTGTTACTTTGTAGGGGCCTTCCCAGTTTGGTAACAACTTTCCTATAGTGGGATCCTTGGTGTTTTGAAAGACTCTTCTTAAGACATAGTCTTCGACTTGAAAGCTGACTGTCTTGAGTCCTACCTTGGATTTGTTGACCATTCTCTGTTGATAGGCTTCCATCCTGATGCTGGCTTGATCCCTTCTCTCTTCGAGCAAATCCAAGTTTTCCATCAGCTGTTGATCATTGGATTCTTGGTCAAAGGCTTCTGTTCTCAGGGTTGGCATACCGATTTCAATCGGAATTACTGCTTCTGTCCCATAGGCTAGTGAGAAAGGAGTTTCAGAGGTGGGAGTTCTTCTGGTTGTTCTGTAGGCCCAAAGGACTCCAAGGAGTTCTTCTGCCTACTTTCCTTTGGCCTGTTCCAACCTTTTCTTTAACCCGTCAAGGATTTTTCTGTTGGTGACCTCTGCTTGCCCATTTGCTTGCGGATGGCCTGGAGAAGCGAAGTGTTGCCTAATGTTGAGATTTTCACAGAATGTCTTGAAGCCTTTACCAGTGAATTGTGTCCCATTGTCGAAGATAATCACACGTGGTATGCCGAACCTGCACACAATGTTCTTCCAGGTGAAGCTCTCAACTTCCTTTTCTGTGATATGTGTTAAAGTTTGGCCCATTTAGAGAAGTAATCAATGGCCACCAATAGATATTTCTTGCTCGGAGGTGCCTTTGGTAATGGACCCACGATGTCCATCCCCCATTGAGCAAAGGGCCAAGGACTAGGAATCGGGATGAGCTCGTGATGAGGCTGATGTTGATATGGGGCAAATATTTGGCATTTGTCGCACTTCTGAACATACTCCTTAGCCTGTTTTAGCATGCTAGGCTAGTAATAGCCCTGAGACAGAGCTCGGTGAGCTATAGTTCTGCCCCCATTATGATTCCCGCAAATTCCGTCGGGTATTTCAGCCAAGACATATTGTGACTCTTTTGGAGCTAAGCATTTTAACAGAGGTTTAGAATACGACCTTCTGTAAAGCTTGTTGTTCAGGATCAGGTACCGAGCCGCTCTAATTCGGATTCTCCTGGCTTTATTTTTGTCTTCTGGGAGGAGCCCGGATCTTAGGTACTGGAGGATTGGAGTCATCCAGTTCTGGGGCTGTTCATTAATCTGAGCAATTTGGGCTTCCTCAATGCTGGGTCCTGGCTGAAAGGAGATTTTTATTGTGGAGTTTGCTTCAGACTTGAGGCAGGAGGCCATGTTAGCCAGAGCATCTGCTCTGCAATTCTGGCTTCTCTCAATTTTCTGGATTGTAAATGTCTGGAAAGAATGCCTCAAGTGGTTCACCAGTTCGGAGTACCGGAGCATCATATCATCTTTAATGGCGAATTCTCCCAAGACTTGGCTCACCACCAGTTGGGAGTCAGAGAAGACATCGAGGTTCTGAGCCTCGCATTCCAAGGCAAGCTTCATGCCTAAGATTAGGGCTTCATATTCTGCTTCATTGTTAGAAGCTTTGAATCCCAGGCTGACTGCTTTTTTTGATGTGAGCCCATCAGGGGACTGTAGTACCAGGCCTACTCCTGAACCTTGATCGGTTGACAATCCATTAATGTACAACAGCCAGGTTCCTGAAGTTTCGGTGAGTTGTGCTTTGTTCTGAAGTGCCGGGGTGAACTCTGCAACGAAATCAGCTAGGGCCTGCCCTTTGATGGAGTTTCGGGGTACATATGATATGTCGAACTCCCCTAGCTCCACAGACCATTTTACCAATCTTCCTGATGCCTCAGGTTTCCTCAGTATTGACTTTGGAGGATAGGCAGTTGGGATCTCGATTGGATGGGCCTGAAAATAAGGTCGAAGCTTCCGAGCTGATATGACCAAGGCATAGGCCAGTTTTTCTACTTCTGAATATGTAGAGACCTGGAAAAATGGGAAATTTTTTTTTTAATTATTTAATTATTTGTTTATTTTAGTTTTATTCAAGTTAGATTATGGGAATTATGTGAAAATAAATAAGGCATTAACAAGGACCCAATGTTGGCAGAATAAATTTTCGACTTTATCGGCATATTGTAATTTAATATTTTATAAAAAAAAAATAAAATAAAATATTAAATCGATACAGCGAACTAATCATGAAAATTATGTGGAGGTGTCTAAGGCACACATAAATAATATATTATATATATAAGAGCTTCAAAAGAAGCTACTAGAAAACCGGGAAGAAGATAAAGAAAAGAAAAGAGAAGTGAGGGAAAGGAGGGCGGTGCAAGTCGCGAGTGAGGGGGAAACGGCAGAACAGGGGAGAAAGAAAAGGGAGAGAAAAAGAAGATGAAGCAGCGAGCGGCGGTGGTCGCGAGAGGGGGGATCTTGTCGATGGCCATCGCGTCTCGCGTGTCCAAGCTTGAGTCGGAGATGGGGGATCGAGGCAAGGGGGCGACGGAGGAGCGACGGTGGGTGAGACGATTGTCTCGGTGTGGCACCGAGAGTTGTTGATCGAAAGGGCGAATCCGACGATGATCTCAGCCTTCTCGCATACCAGGTTGGCCTTCGTTGGCAACGATTCTACTCCGTCAATCCAAGGCCAAACAGTGCACGGTTGCCGCATCAGTCGATTCGGCGTTCTTGCGGATTCAGATTTTTGATGGGCCCGTCAAAGGATGATGAGCAGGTTGGGATTGGGGGACCCAGCCGTGTTTGGAGAGGTATGTATATATATATATATATATATATATATATTTGTTGTGTTTGTGTGTGGATGTCACGGGTGAAGCGGTGCAAGGGAGACGGAAGTGCAGTGAACCGGGGTGTTGCGCGTAGGGCATTTGTTTGTATTGATTGTTGGTTTGATTTGGATTTGGGGAGGAAGGAAATGGTAGTAACAATATTGGCTGGACTGAAGGTTGTATAGTGGTCCGATTAAGGCTGGGCAATGGAAATTGGAGAAATTTCCTACCATTTGAATGGGTTGGTTGCTACAGATTTTTAGGGGGATGTACGTAGATATATGTGTGTATTGGTGTAGTGTTGGAGCAGGGGATGTTGCGGCAGGGGCTGTTCATGGAGATTTTCCTGAACAGTTGGTTTTGAGGGAACAGGAGCTTGGTCTGGATGTTGAAGACTTCAGTCCATTGGTAATCAATTAGCCGTGATGAGCGCGACAGTATAGGAGTGGGGTTTCTCTTAGAGGGATTTTAGGGAAATCAACTTGTGGGTAACAGTCTTTTAAGGGCAACAGGTCTATTGGTGATTTGGATTTCTGTTCATTTTAGATGATGATAATGTGAGAGTTGCTGGTGTTTCATGGTTTGCTACTGTGGTTGACAAAGTTGGAGATGGATAGGTATCTTTGAATGACTGCAGGTTGACTGTTTTCCTGATTTAATTCAGCTTGTTGCACCGAAAATGGCTGTAGCAGAGATGAGGTTTGGGATGGAGTTCTGGTGGAAGAAATTTTGAGATGGCCCAAGCGCAGGATGAAATGATCAGTGGTGTCACGACCCAAGACCCCACCCTATGCGGATCTCGTGTCGCGCACCCGATCCGACGCTGCTTGTCGAACCAAGGGTCTCAACTTTCTAACACAATCAGTGCTTCTAACATGCAACAACTAAATGCGGAATAAAATAAATAAAAGTTGCATGTAATTTATATAATGTTTTACAAAATGCGGAATACAAAATTTCTTAATACAACTGTTCATCCCCAAGATGTGGATAACATGGGAGAGCTACAAGACTGACTGTACTAAGTATTACACTTACAACTTCAAAAGAAATGTCCACTGCTATCTAGCTGACTGCTACTGCTACTGTTACTGCACTTCTACAGCTTTATTTCCTGAAAGGGGTGGTAAGTTTGGGGTGAGCTAATGAAAGCTCAATAAGTAATTCTCCTTTGCTCTGTTATGTGTACAAGAATATATAATGCATTATCCATAAAGAACTAGGATAAATGCTGATGTGCTAGCCAGTCAATAAATATAGAACTCAATATCAAATGATAGAAACTCAAATGATGAGCTATGAAATCTGTTTGATAATACACTTCTATGCGCTCAAAGAAAGCTGTGAAATCTTATGATCATTCATAATGATATAATATGATCAAACTATGATATCCAATAAGAGAAATCTGATGATCATTCATAATGATATAATATAATCAAGCTATGAAAATCAAATAAATGATAGTGATATCAAAACTGGTTGATGCACTCGGCTGGGGCCCGGCTACCCCCTGAGCTCGTATTCAGTTCCAGTTGGCTGTATAAATATCCAGTTCCCATTCGGGCTGTATGAATATTTAGTTCCGGTCGGCTGTATGAATACTGCTCTGTGTACACTGTATAATAATCTGGACCCGAAGGTCATAACTGGACCCGAAGGTCGTAAATAGCATCAGATGTAGATGTGACTGAGCACAAATCCAGCACTAATAATATATCAGGATCATGCTACCTCCACGAAGAGTATAAATGTGGAACATAACTGGTTCTAGGCGAATCTGACGTAACAATAGTTATCTGAACTACGTTTACTAGGCTACTTCGAATAAATTGTCTAGCCCTCACGGCCCTAAGTACAAGTGTACAAAAGGAATCCATGCACAAGTGTACAAATCATGATCGAGATATACAACAGTCAATAAATACTTTCCACAAGATAAAGCAATATCAATGTGGACTTGATGAACGTTCTGGTATATATGGAATACAACAAGTGATATATGAAAAACTGTTGACATGGCTTGGAATGTAACATAAACAGAGATCAGAGATTACTTACCTTTTACTGTATCTGTCTAGAAGGTCAAACCGCCTTCTTCTTGTATCTGGGTACTCCTATGATTCAGGAAACCAATCTCAGTCTATACATATATATATGTCTAATTCAAGCTATTCATCAAATTTTATGCCTCTTTACTATTTTTATCTCTTCTACTAGAATAGACTTTACTATTGAATCCGGAATATCGAACAAAGTCGATTTAGGCTTTCGCGGAATTCAATTTGGACTTCTGTACTAAAAAGGGCAAAACGGTCATTTTGCACTTTATGGGTTTTTTATTTCTCGGGTCTTCTTTTCACAAATCGAACTCCACGGATGAGTCCGAAATGCTCCAAATAATAAAAATCTACTATTCAATTAATTTATTCGGAGTCCGTTGGACTACTTTTCGACTTAGGGCATTTTAGAAATTTCTCCTTTAAATAATTATTTAATTAAATATTATTTTATTCACTCGGGTCAATTCACAATCAACCCTAATAATTAAAATCTCACAAGGTTCTATTTACTGCCCCTAATTTTTCCAATTCTTTTAAGTTTCCATTATTTTTCCCGTACGTTTCCATTTTAAGCCAATCATTGGACAACTTCTCCTTTTCAAGCAAACACTTCCCGAACTCAAATCTAAAATTTTACCCATACAGTAATATTGTTAGGCAGCTATCTGAATGGGTGAGTCGGGTTGGACTCAACCTGGTTTGGCCCGAATAAAATTACGAAACTCAGCCTAGCGGCTGTGTTTCCTTCCCGGATTTTTTTTTTTTCTCGATTCCAATTTGAAATTTTAAAATAATTTCTATGTTTAATGAAATCTCAAATAAATTTGATTATTCATACTTCTAAAAATTCAAGACTAAAGGTCAGTATTTTACCCCGTTGCTTCGCGTTCATTTAATCCAATCTGCTGTGAATTTCTGCACCCAACAACAACTTGATATCTATTCGGTTTTGCTGCTGCTGTGCTCTTCTGGTTTGTTGTTTCTGCTATGGTCACAACAATACATACCTGCTGCACTCACGGCATCACCGGGACCGAACCCTTATTGCAGCTACTCCTACGGCCATCTCTCCGAACCACCTCACACCGAACAGCACCACTAAATCCCTCTGCCGTTACTGCCACGCACCACGCAGCACTACTGCTGTGCCATCTCCCCTTCCCTCTCTCTCAATTTTCTCACAATTTCACTCTCCGATCTATCATAGGAACCACATCAATCCCTCCAAACTACCTCTAGGCTTTCCAATTTCATCCCCTCTCCACTGTGCTGTACCGTCATCCCTGCACTGCGCCAACACACAGCAACCTTTCCCCCTGTTGCTACTGCCTCTTTGTTCCAACGACAGAACACAATCATACGTACATACACAATTTTCTGCACTACCAAAACCATATGCATTCACATATCTAACTATATATTTCTATGGATCTCTTGAACCCCCACCGTTGCTGCTCCAAACCGTTAATTTCCCTTGACCGCACATTGCTACGATCACTTACACACACATATATATATATGTATATATAATTTGGTTCCTGTTAAAAGCCTCATGGGCTGCACTATTTCTCTCAAATTTCCATCACAGCAGCCGCATGGATCCTTCACCATAGCCACTCGTTTATGCGGCTGATACGGCTGTTGCTTTTCAATTTCGGCAATCCACCTGCTGCAACACACTGCACACACACATATCTAATACATCTATGAATTTCTCATTCTCTGTTCTGATTTGCCGTTGCATAACACGCACAGATCTGCTGCACAGCCGTCTCCTTCTTCTCTCTTTTCTCTGTTTCTCTCTTTTCTTTTTCTCTTTCTTTATCCTATTGCACCGCCTCCCCTACGGCAGCCCCCCTGTTCTTCTCTTTTTTTTTTTTTTTTTTTCCACTGTTCACATGAGATACTATATATATATACCTAGCCACCTTATTTGACCTTACTTTTCTTCTTTTTCTTTTTCCCTTTCTCTCCCATCAGTTTCATGCCTCTTCATTTCCCCATCCGTTTCTCTTCTTTTCTTTTTTTTTTTTATTCTTTTCTTCTCTTTTTTTTTTTATTCTTTTGTATGCTTATATATATATATAAAATAAATCCATATTTTATTATATATATATATATATATATACATAATACATATCCAATTATACTAATACCTCTATTTATATATTATCTCATATATATATATATATATTCTTGCATCTATTAAAATACATTATGCACGTAGATCGAGGCATGTATTGGCCTACATATATAAGTCTCCATACCGCTCGGGTTTATTTTGGTATTACTATTCTCGGCTCGGTTTACTCATACTTTTTCTTAATCTTGTAATTTTGTGAGATTATAACTTCGGTTAATTACCTCGGTAATCATGCCCGTCACTGTATGTTAATTAATTTGGTGCATCTCAGGGTCTACTATATTTGGGTTTGAAGCGGTCTCGGTTTGTCTCTGATAGTATGTTCATTGCTTGATTAAAGCTCGGTATTATTATTTGACCTTCTTGGATAAAATGAAATTATATAAATTTATTCTGAACTTATGTTCGGTTATAACGGGTATTACGCTACTCGGCTCGACTTATCTCAGTTTACGTGTACTCGATCGGGTCTACCTCGGTTTCTGTGTCATATCCCGGGTCGGGATATTACAAGTGGGTAATCTCAGAGTGGAGACAGGTTCGTCGCTGTCTCTGTTCTTCCGTTTTGGTTGCTAAGAAAATTGACGGAGATGAAAGTTAAGAGGTTGAGTTCTGAATTGGGATTTTGGTGTGATTTAGTATTGCTGTTATTGTCTGATGTGTTGGTGGGAAGAAGAAGGCTTGAGCTGCGTCCGTAGGGGATGAAATTGTTAGCTTGAGGGCTGCTGTCTTTACAGCCAAGTATTGTCGCAGGGAATTTCAGAAGGGAAAGAAGTAGCAGCAATTAGAGCTGTTATTGCAACACCTGCTGCGGCAGTTATGAAAGCAGCAGAAGAGTCTAATGATGCAAATTTAGGTGGAGATGGCTTACTCAATTTCAAGCGGAGAAGTTATTGTCCGTTCATCTAGAGGGTTGACTGAGCCTGGAACTTTATTCAAAAACTTAATGGCCATCCTTCGGGATGTTGTTATCTGTTATGATGGCACGGTGAGGAACGTATGTAGTAATTCGATTATCCAAATTGAGTATGGGATTAAGGCTAGAATTAAACCCCAGAGTTTCTTCGCTATTGGCAAACCTGTTAATGTGTTGGGTGCAACTGCCATGTCGAATCCTGCATATAAGGCAGTTCTTGATTCTCCTCCGAGTAACAATTTGTCATGGGAAATCTGTTCAACGGGTTGCGGCTATAGTTGGCAAAAAAATGGGATCCGGACAGCAGAACTAGCAGGGAACACTGATGGGAAAGGAGAAGACGATTCAATATCCTCGACGGATACAGTACGAGGGTTGAGTTGTTCACTGACGGGTTGACAGAGTGGTGGACACAGCTTTCTAGGGTTGAGGCACACCCTAATCAGGTATGATATTTTGCTAAGTAAGGAATAGGAGTAAGTTTAGGAATGATTTGCATGTTGATTGATTTGTACATGTGTTGATTTGATGATTAGGGAATCAAGTAGAATATAACTGCTTGAAGAACCCAGAATTGATAACTTATGTACTCTGATATGTGCTTTAAATTGTTTTATAATTTGTTGCTATAGTGAAGATGGATCGTACTTCTGAGTTTGGATTATTATGTTTTGGCTTACATTCGTGTTGATATATCATATGTTTGGGAAGGTGTGATAGTTTGATGTATTGCTGCTTTATGGAGTTTTGTGTTCTTTGTGAATTGTTGAGATTGTGACTGTGTGAATCGAGCATGTGTTTAATTTGACTGTTTATGGCATACAGGCTTGTGGAAGAAGTTTTGAGATTCAAATGATATCGTTGCTTTAAATATGTTGCATTATTTAAAGCATACTACATGTGTTGGCAAGAAATGTTTTATGGAGATTGTGGCATTGCATGGTGGAATCATGGCATTTGGCATAGTATGATTCATTGATGACATAGTGTGGGTGAGCACGAGGTGCTATACATTATGAGGGTGCAGATCCTGTGGTGAAAAATCCAAAATTGGCCATTGCATTGGTGCCTGCGACCCAACGGGAGCGATCCGTGAACAGGTGTTGGTTACTCGGGTACCCATCGGGAGCGATCCATAAACCGATACATGACATGCATGGTGTTGACATGACATGCATAGAGTGGACATGGATGTGGCATAGAGTTGTGTGAGTGTTTCATATGCATTGTCATGTGGCATAGAGTTGTGTGAGTGTTTCATATGCATTGTCATGTGGCATAGAGTTGTGTGGGTGGTTCATGTGCATTGTCATTACATTGCATGGACAATTGGATGGCATATGGATTCATTACCATTATGTGGTATGCATTATTTGGAAAGCATGCAGATTATTGTCGTTATATTGCATAGATGATGTGGAAGGCATGTGGATTGTTATTATTGCCATGCATAGATGATTTAGAAGGCATATAGAGATAAATGTACACTTGCACATGCCACGCCTTACATTTTGTTCCTTGCATTAGCATTGTATCATACCAGCAGTTGAGCTGACCCATTCGTGGGCAACATTTTTCAGATGACACTCCAGGCACCTGAGACTTGAGGAAGTCTCACAGAATGGAGGAGACCCGAACTTAGAAGGATATTTGGCCCGTGAGGCATGTATTATGATGTACAGGCTTAAGTCCAAAGACATGTATATATATATTGACCGAAGTGAACGTATGTACGTGTGTATCTATTTAATTGTCTTCGGTTGTATAAGTAGGCGATGTATATTTAACTTTGATAAAGTTGTGGCCATCGAGTGAGGATGGATTGTGATGTGTTTGTATATATATGATGTATTGTGATTATCAGGGGGAAAAAGGCTCGAAAAACAAAGGAGGTTCTGCCAAAATTTTTTTAAAACGGGAATGTATGTAGGCTTGTATCTAAATCAGTTAAATTGGTATTTATTTATTTATTCGTCTATTTATTTTCTTCTTTTATTTCGCTTTAGTCGCGTCCCCGGGTTTGGTTGGAAATTCGGGGCGTGACAGAATATCTCTTTTCCGTGTCAAGTAGTGCCCTACTGATGTAGAATATAGGCCTCTGCACTCCTCTGTCCTGTCTGATTAATGCGGAGCTGACCGCGTTTTCAGAAACTGCAAGGTACAAGAGTAGCTTTTCTCCTTGTACTGGTTTTGACAGGAGCTCTGGAGAGGCTAGATACTCCTTCAGTTCTTGAAAGGATTTTTCGCATTCTTCCGTCCACTGCAAAGCTTTGCTGCCCTTCAGAGCTTTGAAGAAAGGTAGGCAGCGATCAGTGGATTTGGATATAAATCTGCTCAGTGCCGCAATTTTGCCATTCAGTGCCTGAATTTCCTTTCTGGTTCTTGGTGACTTCAGTCCAATCAGAGCTTGGATCTAAGTGGGATCTATTTTGATACCTCTCTGAGAGACAATGTATCCCAAGAATTTTCCCTTTGTAACTCCGAAGGTACATTTCGAGGGGTTGAGCTTCATCCTGTGCTGTCTGAGGATATCGAAGGTCTAGGCTAAGTGCTGGAGGTGACTGCTTTTCTGCAGACTCTTTACCAGCATGTCGTCGATGTATACCTCCATGGTGCTGCCGAGCAGTGGGCTGAACATCTTGTTCACCAACTGCTGGTAAGTGGCTCCAGCGTTCTTCAAACCGAAAGGCATTACTCTGTAGTAGTAGAGCCCTCGTTCGGTTATGAAGGCTGTCTTCTCTTGGTCTGGAGGGTACATCTGGATCTGGTTGTACCCAGAGTAGGCGTCCATGAAGCTCATAAGCTCATGCCCTGCAGTGGCGTCAACCAGTTGGTCTATTCTTGGCAGTGGAAAGCTGTCCTTGGGGCACGCCTTGTTAAGGTTTGTATAATCAACGCAGACTCTCCACTTGGCGTTTTTCTTCTTAACAAGCACGGTGTTGGCTAGCCACTCAGGATAGAACACTTCTCGTATCATCCTGGCTTCCAGCAGCCTTTGGACTTCTTCATTTATAATCCGATGCCATTCAGGAGCAATCGGTCTTCTCTTCTGTCTGACTGGCGGGTGATCCGGATCCACCATCAGCTTGTGGGTTATGAGATCGGGATCTATTCCCTCCATGTCTTTGGTCTCCCAAGCAAAGATAAAGAGGTTCTCTTTCAAGAACCTGACTATCTTTTCCTGCTCAGTGTGTGTTAGGTCTGGGCCGATGTATAAATAACGCCCCTCTGATTCTGAACTGACCAACACTTTGATGGGCTCGCCAAGGGGTTTGGCTCGGCTGTCTCGTCCCCTTGGGCTCAGGGGTTCTTCAATGCTGAATGGGCAATCCTCTACCTCGGGAGAGTGAGTGAGAACCAGATCTGCACAGTCCCGAGTGTACTGTAATTGCTATTTAGGAGCCTTCTCCTTAAGGGCAATAGCGTGGCACTCCCGGGAGGTTGGCTGGCACCCTCTGATAGAGTGAACGCTCTGGTTGTGGACGTATTTCAGACATTGATGGAGGGTCGAAGTGACTGCCCCTATCTGGTGCAACCAGGGTCTCCCGATTATGACGTTGTAGGGAGATCTCATGTTTAACACCATGTACTCCGAGATGGTGGTCTTCTGCCCTTCACCCTCTTCTACAGTGGTAGGAAGGTCAACTCTCCCCAATGGGGTGCTGAGATTGCCATCAAAAGCTACCATCACGGCATAGTGGGTTTGACGCTGTCATGGTCCATCCCCATCTGTTTAAGTGGCTCATAGAATAGTATGTTGACGGAGCTGCCAGTATCGACCAGGACTCTCCTGGTCTCGAAGTTGGCGATTTTGAGGGTGATAACAAGGGCATCACTGTGGGGGCAGTGTACCCCTGCCAGATCTTGTTCAGTGAATTGGATCTCCGGTGCTGGCTTGAACCTCTTTTCTACGTTGGAGATCTGTAATACGTTCAGGGCAGTTCTGGCCTTTCGAGCATATCTCTTTCTTGACCTGTTGGACATCCCTGTGGTAGGGGAGTCAGCATGGAGGACGTAGATAACATGGTTGTTCTGCCTCTGGGGCTCGTTTCGTCCTTCCCTCTACTCCTGCCTCTGCTCGGGTCTCTGGTCTGGCCGTTGTTGAGGCTTGTCTTCTTGGGGGTTCTGCCTTCCGTCCTGCTTGACGAACTCCCGAAGACGCCCCTTCTTTATGAGCTGCTCTATCTCATATCAGAGGGTCCTGCATGTGTTAGTTGTATGTCCATGAACTTTATGGAAATTACAATACTTACTTTGGTCCCGCAGGCTGGGATCTCCTTTGATTGGTTCCGGCCACCTCAGGTTCTCCTGATCTCGGATCTGCCGGAGTACCTGGTTTGGTGTTGTGTTTAAAGGAGTGAAGTTGGTGAACTCCCTTGGTCCGGAATTGTACATAGCTCTGGGAGCTGTTATCTTCTCTGGGCTCCTGGCCCTCTTTTTGTTGGAGTCTCTTCTGTGATCCTCCCTCTTCGGATTGTCCCTCTGGGTCTGATCTTTGCCCTTCTGGGATGTGCGGTTGGCTTCTTCCAGGTTGATGTACTTTCTGGCCCGATCCATTAATGCCGCCATATCGGCTAGAGGGCCCTTTGTCAAGGAGTCTCTGAATCGACCTTGGGCAAGTCCAGCAGTTAGGGCTGCTACAAGGAATTTTGGGTTGCAGTCAGTGATCTCCGTGAGTTCGGTATTGAAGCGCGCGATGTAGGCTCTGAAGGATTCCTCCCTAGTCTGCTTGACATTTAACAGGAACTCTAGGCCTCTTCTGAGCCTCTTGCTGGTCATAAACCTGTCCAAGAACTGTTTACCGAGCTCGTAGAAGCTGGTAATTGAGTTCGGAGGGAGGTTGTGGAACCACTTTAGAGCAGTTCCCTTCAAGCTGGTGATGAAAGTTCGGCACATGAAAGCATCAGAGGCCCCGTGAAGGGCCATCGTATGCTAGTAGTGCGAAAGATGATCTCCTGGATCTCCAGATCCATCATATAAGGTAAACTTGGGCACCATGAACTTTCTGGGCCTCTCTTCTGACATGATGGCGTGAGTGAACGGAGTAGCTAGTCTTCCGAGTAGCCTGGCCAACTCGTCTTGTTCTAGAGGGTTCTGAGGTCCTCTCAAGGCGATTGTTCGGTCCATAGACTCGGCAATTTCCTCTACCCTCCGTGGGTCTCTGAGTCTGACATCTTGCGAACCCTGCCTGACAGCCTCGGCTTTAGGGTAGTAGGGTTGAGTACGCCCTTCGGACGGAGGAGGATTCCGAACCGGAGGGATTGGTGCTGCATGGGGATGAGGCTCCTGCGGTGCCGGATGTGCTCCCGAGGCCCTTGGAGTTGGGGCCCAAGTAGTGCTCCGGTAATGGACGTCAGGAACGAAGGCTGATGTCCCCCAGCCTGGAGCTGCTGACGGTTAGGGATCTCTGCCAATGCGGGCAACGCCCGGGGGGTGCCCAGGCTGGTTAGTTGGAGCCTGCTCATTGAGTTCTTCATTCTCCGTGGCAATAGGAGGTTGCGTTCCCGCAGCGAAGTTGACCGGTGGGTTAGGAGAACCCGCTACTTGGTTTTGTGTGAGTGTTGCCAGCGTTCTTGTGATAGCAAGCAACTGTTCTTGCACCAGTTCATTGTGTCGTTTGATCGATTCGATCTCTTGTCGCATGGGGTTAACCTCTGGTCCCTTTGTACGAGGAACAGGCGACTGATGTTGAGAGTTTTGCGAATTCTGAGTATTCTGTTACGGTCGGAGATTTGGTGCCATGGTTTTCCGGTGAGGAAAGAGATGAGTTTATGAATAGAGGACTTTGAGATTAGTCGTTCCCACAGACGGCGCCTAGCTGATGCTGCACTTTTTGACTCGCAATAAGTGTGGGCTCTGTGACCTGTAGAACACTCAGAAAGACGATCAGAGGTCCACCGGATTGGCTCCGGCGGTAACCGCTCCGATGCTTAAGTAAGTAAAAGGAATTGAAAGACTGTATTGAAAACCAAAGAATGAGCATGTAAATAAAGCGTACCTTTAGGGTTTAATTTATAGACCGTGGCCTTCCTAAGTTGATTAGGATTCGGAGCCATGATTGTAGGGATTTGATCATCGGAGATTGCAGTTACCTTGTTGAGTATTGCATAGAGATAACCATAGATGGTAGTTCCCTTGTTGAAGACTGTTTCCTTGCTGAAGACTGTTTCCTTGTTGAAGACCGCCTCCTTATTCCCTGCTCGGCATCCGCTAAGGCGGTGACGAGGTCTGGAATGTTGGTCTGGACCTTGTGATCAGTTTTGAGACCCTTGTCCGGATATATGTGCTCTGAAGGCATATGTTCGGTTACTTCTGACCTTTTGTTCTGATCTAGATGCTTGAGCTTTTAGTCATTGGCTGAGTGAGAACCGTGTTGGCCGAGCATGAGTTGGATTATGGTCATACGTGTCAAGTGCTGATTGGCCTTCTCTTTTATGGTATATCAATTATAATATACTTGTATATAAACACGTATTATACATATACATATACACAGCTCTTATATATACATATTTCTATATATATATTATGATACATATGTACACATAAAATATAGTGTCATGTGCATATGTATACTTATGTATGTATAGTAAATATACTGTGCATGTATATCGAGGAATGTACGGTTATACGTGCCCAACTCTATGTATTCTTGGCTTCTCGTACGACTAGTCTTGGGGTACTCAGGGTTACTTGTAACTACTTTTCGTATATTTAAATATCGTATTTTACTCTATTTGTGAATCTCACTATTCATCTCGAACTGCATGCCTATTACTGTATATAACTTACTATGATAGTTCGGTTTTTTTTTGGTATTATATTTATTAGCTTGGTCTATTCGTACTTGGCTTTTTCTAATCTCATAATTCCCTGAGATCATAGCTTCTACTATTTACCTCGATATGCATACCCATTACTGTATACTACTCATCGTGATAGTTCGGTATATTTTGGGATCTACTATTCTTGGTCTGAGTTGGTCTCGGTTTACTTTTGGTACTTTGTTCGTGGGCTTGGTCTGATCTCGGTATTTATTATTTGACTCTTTGAGATATAAATGGAATTATTCTATTTTATTTGGGTTGGGCTCTTACACTAGTTGGTTGAGGCCAATTCACAATGGCTTCTATCTTTTGGGAATCCATTGAGATCCCGTCTTTAGTGATCACATCTCCTAGAAATGAGATGCTGGGGAGCCAAAATTCACACTTTTTCAGCTTGACATACAACTTCTGCTCCCATAGCTTTTGCAAAACTTTCCTTAAGTGTACCTTGTGTTCTTCTGGGTTCTTAGAATAAACTAAGGTGTCATCAATGAATACAATCACGAAGTTAT
Organism: Nyssa sinensis; assembly: GCA_008638375.1. Classification (NCBI taxonomy): domain Eukaryota; kingdom Viridiplantae; phylum Streptophyta; class Magnoliopsida; order Cornales; family Nyssaceae; genus Nyssa; species Nyssa sinensis. The sequence continues at coordinate 33,954,144 of CM018046.1, forward strand.
CCAGATACAGCTTGAAAACCCTGTTCATTAAGTCCATGAATACGGCTGGGACATTTGTCACCCCAAAAGGCATCACTAAGAACTTATAGTGCCCATAATGGGTTCTTAATGCCATCTTCTCTACATCTGCAGGCTTGACTTTCAATTGGTGATACCCTAACCTTAAGTCCATCCTTGAGAAAACTTGTGCCCTTTTTAATTGATCAAATAAGTCATCTACCTTTGGTAGAGGGTACTTGTTCTTGATGGTAACTTTGTTCAACTTTCTATAGTTGATGCACAGTCTCATCATCCCATCATTTTTCTTAACAAACAACACTGGGGCACCCCATGGCGAAGAGCTGGGTCGTATAAAATCCTTGTCTGGCAACTCTTGCAGCTGTAATTTCAGTTTCTTTAGCTCCGTTGGTGCCATCCAATATGGGGTCTTAGATACAGGTGAAGTGCCAAGAAATATGTTAACACTGAACTCAACTTCTTGATCAATAGGCATTCTAGGAAAATCATCCAAAAATACATCTAAGAATTCTTTGGCTATAGGAATGTAATCTAGAGTGGGTTTTTGTGAGCGGGTGTTAGTGACGCTACACAAGAAACCATGACATCCCTTGTAAAACAGACGCCTGGCCTGGATGGAAGAAATAAAATAGGACAGCGAGGCTACTCCTGTCCCCTCAAATACGATGCTCGGATGCCTTGGATTCTGAATAAGGACTCTTTTGGCTACACAATTAATAGAAGTGTTTGATTTGTACTCAGCCAATCTATGCTGAGGATCACATCGAATCCACAAATCTCTAAAAGTATCAAATCAACAACTAACTGGTTACCCACGACCTTTAGCTCACATGATCTGTGTATTACAGTCCCCAATAGTGATTCCCCTGAAGGAATTGAAACAGTCAACAAGTAACCTAGGCGTTCAACTTCTATGTTCAACTTGGCAAAAAATTAGGAGATATGAATGAATGCGTAGAACCAATATCAAATAAAACATGTGCAGGTTGGGAACAAATTGAAAGGGTACTTGTAACCACTGAAGTGGTAGCTTGAACATCATTCGGTGTGATGGAGAAGGCCCTTCCTGGGCATTGCTGATCATTCCTCGGTCCTTCATTTTTGATCTAGGGCTTGTAACAGAGGCTGATGCTGCAAATGCAGAGCTGATCATAGTTTTTCCACCTTTGAGACAATCCTTCATATAATGCCCAGTCTAACCATAACTGAAGTAGGCATTTGTGTTCTTGTGGCATTGTCCCTTGTGAAACCTCTGACAGGTGGGGTATTTAGATGTGCCCTCATTGTTTTGATTGGCCTTCCTCTGATTAGGCCCTGTCCCTGTATTGCGTGATCTGGCACTCGGCTTGAAAAGCGAGGATCCCCATTCTCTGTCTCTATTGCCCCCTAATCTCTGGTTCCCTCTCCTCTTGGTATATTCTTCCCTACTGAGCTAAATGATCTTTGTAGTGGCCACTACCTCACTATAAGTGGCCAGTTGTTAGGGCCTGACTTTATCCTTGATGGCCCACCTCAGTCCACCCTTAAACTTGCGTACCTTCAGACTCTTTGTATTGATGACATTGGGAGCAAATCTGTCCAGCTCAGTGAATTTGGCCTCATATTCGTCTACTGTCATACCCCTTTGTTGCAGAACTAAGAACTCAACAATATTTAGATCTCTAGCCTCTTGGGGGAAGTACTTGTTGTTGAAGACCTTAGTGAAATACAACCAATTCATATTAGTTTCCCATGCTTTTTCTAATAACCACCACCTATGAGCTGCTCCCTTAAACATGTACGTGGCATAAGCCACTTTCTACTTTACTGTGCATGTCAAGATTCAAAAAATCCTGTTCATTTCCAATAACCACTCCTCAGCTGATGTGGGGCCTCTAGTGCCATCAAATGTAGACGACTTTAGGTCTTGGAACCGCTTGTATGGGTATGACTGGTCCTGGTCATCACCCTGTCAGCCTCCTTGGATCCTAGGATGGTTCTGCCGTGCTGGTTCATTCCCACTCCCATGGGGTCTGGGTAGAGCCTCCATAATCCTCTCCAATATATGTTCCACTTTGTCTAACCGGTCTGTCTCTATAGATGTACTGCGAGTACGAACCATTTACTGCAAAAAAACAACATTTAGAACTTAGGTAATCGCTTAATCACCATGATAGGTTTTACTTAGTATTTGACCCTTAGACTCTATAAGTCTTAGTATTCTAGTCCCAATCTCCCATGAACCACTAGAACCTAGGGCTTTGATACCATGCTTGTTACGACCCGAAACCTGCCCTGTGAGGATCAAGGGCCCACAACCGGTGGCATAGCCAAAGAGCCGTCCTCCGCTAAAGGATCTCAAACACCAATTAATTAATCATTAATAAATGTCATGACATTAGTTAATTTAGTACCATCATCATAATACAGTTATACATGCCATGATAAAAGTAAGTGTTTAAATTACAGATCCTTAATACAAAAACCATAGCCAGGACGTGGACACATGGGAGAGATAAGACTATATTACACTTATTCCAACTACAATCATATCAAAAGCATCCACCATTACTTGCAAAGGACGGGCCTGTGAGCAAAATGTGGCGCTTACTTATGGAATATGCCCTACAGCCCTTCTATAGTGTCCTTTCTTGAAAAAAATAATATATATCCAGAGTGAGCTAACTTAGCTCAGTAAGTAAATTCCTTCGCTCTGCCATGGGTCATGGTCAATTTAAACAGATTAATATAACAATGGTAAGCAAAGGATACAATATCACAATACCCAGTCACCAAGAGTCTGAATCATTAGGAAATGACTCCGTGGGTCCAAAATGTCACATCCCAAACCCCCCTATGCGGATTAAGGATATGTGACCGGCCAGTTAGGCACCCATCGTATTTTTACTTATCAAAATTTCAATAGTAATCCTAACCTTAAGCCATCCACTTGTAACTTCCAACTAAGATGCATTCATTACACAAAGTTAAGCAGTAGAAATTAAATAAGAGAATGCATGCTAACTTTGCAGAGCAACTAAATATGATCATAGTTGGCTTATACAAAGTCTAAACTACAAAATTTACATCATTATTCATACGGTTATACAAGATATCCAAAAATGAGATAAGTTACAAAAATGAGATGGCTTCATAAAGTCCTTCTAAATAACTTCCGAGGATCTCAACCCTTTAGTCTTTGCCACTGGAACCTTCACTTGAAAAATGTTAGGATAACAGAGTGAGCTTTAACAAGCCCAGTGAGTAACATAGGTTCCCTGCCATGGGTTTCAAAACCAGTTCTTGGATATAAAGCACATGGATAGTTTAATCATTTTAAAAGTAATAATTCCAAATAAAATTCATGATTAAATGTAGTTCAAATAGAATAAAATAGATCAGAACAAAATTGAGCAGAACAGAACAGAACAGATTGTCAATATATCAATTAGAAGTATAGGCATATCATTAAGTATCTTTAAGCCTTTCCCAACTACCTATAAGTGGACACTCGTGGGGCCTCTATGCTCTAGGTTTTGCTCTAGCCTACTTATGCCAAACCGCTCAATTCCTGAATAAGGCCCAAAAATCATAACACAACAGAACAAAACAAAATAGAATAGAAGAGCAGAACAAAATAGAATCATGCCAAGTTTTATGCAATACAAAATAGATGCATTTAAGTACTATAGTATATGAAAATGCTATGACAGTTAAAATATCACCAAGTTAGAAATTCCAAGTTACTCACAGTTCGTTGGGAATAGCTCAATATTTCCAATTGTGGCTTAGATTAACTTCGGGAGTCCTATAGCAGTGATTAGATACATATCAGTTATCAAATAATGGTGTATTTTTCCTATCCTTAGAGCATCCTTTATCATTTCCCTGTTCACAAAACCAAGTATGGTTTCTTTTTCATAATCTAACTATTTTTGGGTAGCCTCGGTTTCTCTACAATATCTGGGCCATTTTTGGTTCATTTTCCATGGTTTCAATTCCATTATGCTCTATTTTTCATTGTGGTTTGATTTATTAAGGTAGAGGACCATTTGGTGAGGTTCGATCACAGACCTACTTTACGCCGTGAAACAGGGGCGATTTTCTTATGAATTTTTATAGCTTTTCTCTACCAAATTTGGACATCTATGACCTTTATAAATGAACACATATTGTATTTATATTAAACAGATTGAGTTTGACTACTAACCTTAGATGTTTTCCCAGAATTTTGAAGCTTCTTCCTTCTTTGTCAATGGCGGAATTCCTTTTTTTCCTTATGTTACAACAGCTTCTATAGGTATATATACATATATGTCTCACACACAACTCCCTTTCTTTGCTTAGAATTGGTTGTCCATCACCAACAACTTGCATACATATTTGTACTTGAACTTTGGCCGCCTATACGCATATATATACATATATATAATCCTTCTAGAATGCCTTCTTTCATAAAAAAATTCTACTGTAACATTAATTAGGCTGCCAGAAATTTCCCACGTTTTCTTTTCCAATTGTCAAACATTTCAACTGCCCTCTATTCTTGCTGCCATGGAAGCTTCATGAATTTGATGTTGTTTTATGTATATATATATATATATATATCATGTATATCCAGCCCCTTCATTCACCTGACCTTGTTGTTTTCCTCTCATTGGTTATTCTAATCTAGAACTTTCCATCTGCTACCTCCCATATATATATATATATATACATATGTATATATATATACATGTGTATATCATCTTTTTTGCCCCTTCCACTTCACCTGACCAACCTTCCTTATTGCTTCCCTTCCAATCTCTGATTGGTTATCTTATAAAATACACATATATACATTACATATCATGTAATGTACACATAATGTAACCGTATACACATCTATACATGTATTTATATATATATATATATATTAATTCACATGTATATATATAAGCGTATTTTCTAGTGTCCATTATCGTATTTGTTTTCGCACGTATATTGGTCGAATTAGATACATTGACAATTTAGGAAAAACTTAATTTAAATTCTTAATTTTTAAGTCGTGCTATTTTGGGTCAGTCGTAAATCATGTTTACTGAATTATATAAGTAAAAAAACTGGGGCCTTTTATTTATTTCAAATTTTTGGAGTATTACACTCTCCCCTTATTCAAAAGAGTTTTGTCCCCAAAACTCGACCTAACTCTATTTTATGTGAACAACTCGGGGGAGTACATTGCATGCATTTATTTTTCGCGTTCCTTCTTCAAGTGTGTGATTCCTCCACAAAACATTCACCAGCGGAATCGCTTTGTTGCACAATGTATTTTCCTTCCGGTTCAGAATTTGTACTGGTTGTTCTTTGTATGACAAATCTTCCTTTAAATCGAGTGGTTCATATTCAATGATTTGTCCCAATTCTTGTACACATTTTCTTATCATCGATACGTGGAATACATGGTGTACTTTATCCAACTCGGGTAGTAGTGCCAAACGATATGCTTTGGTCCAACTCTTTCCAGGATCTCGAATGGACCAATATAGCGAGGATTTAACTTCCCCTTTTTGTCGAACCGGAGTACCCCCTTTAATGGTGATACCTTTAGGAACATGGGGTCACCCACTTTGAATTCAAGATCCTTTCTTCGGTTGTCAGCATAACTCTTGTATCGACTTGGGCTGTTTGTAGCCTATTTTGAATCTTCCAAATTTGTTCAGTGGTGTCTTAGACTAAATTTGGTCCAAGTAACTTTTGCTCGCCAACTTCAGCCTAACATAGTGGAGATCGGCATCTTTTTCCATACAGTGCTTCGTACGGTGCCATTTTGATGCTTGCTTGATAGCTACTGTTATAGGCAAACTCAACTACCGATAAGTGTTCTCCTAATTCCTTTTAAAATCCAACCCACACAGTAGTAACATATCTTCCAGCATTTGTATCACTTGTTCAGACTATCCATCCATTTGTGGATGGTATGTTGTACTGAATTTTAGTTCAATACCGAGTGCCCTTTGTATACTTCTCTAAAATCGTGACATGAACTGAGGGTCTCAATTAGACACGATGGATAAGGGTGTGGTGTGTAGTCATACAATCTCCTGGATATACAATGTAGCTAGATTTTCCAAGCTATGCGCCATCTTTATCGATAAGAAATATGCAGACTTGGTTAACCTATCTACAATTACCCAAATAACATCGCAGCCCTTTGGAGATATGGGAAATTGGGTCACAAAATCCATGGTAATGTGGTCCCACTTCCATTCTAGAATAGGGGCTGGTTGTAAAAGTCCGCTGGGACATTGATGTTCAACCTTTACTTGTTGGCAACGCCTATAGTGGGCGATGAAATTGGCTATGTCCTTTCTCAATCCAGGCCACCAATACAATTCCTTGATGTCATGATACATCTTAGTGTTCCCAGGGTGCATCGTAAATCTCAAAGCATGGGCTTCCTCCAAAATTTCTTTCTTCAATTCTAGTGCATTGGGCATACATAATCTGCCTCGATATCGTAGAATTCCTTCCCAAATTTTAAAGTCAGGTCTTCTTGTTAACTTTACTTCTTTACTAATCTTGATTAGTTCCTCATATTGAGTTTGACCTTCTTTGATCCGTTCCACCAATGTAGATCCAATCATCAGACTAGCCAAATAAGCTTTGCTACCTGGTGGAACTACTTCGATACTTATCTCGTCTAGGCTTTGAATCAACTCATTATGCATAGTAATCATGTAAGTGAGATTCCCAAACCTTCGGCTTAAAGCATCGGCTACCACATTAGCTCTACCGGGATGGTACAGGATCGTTATGTCATAGTCCTTGATCAATTCCAGCCATCGACCTTGCCTCCTATTCAATTCCTTTTGTGTAAATAAATACTTCAAGCTTTTATGATCATTAAAGATTTTGCACGCCTCCCCATATAAGTAGTGGCGCTAGATCTTTAAGGCGAACACCGCTGCAGCTAACTCCAAATCGTGGGTAGGATAATTCTATTCGTGCTGTCGGAGTTGTCGAAAAGCATGGGCAATAACTTTACCATTCTGCATTAAGACGCATCCCAAGCCTTTGTATGATGCATCGCTATAAATGAAAAACTTCCCTTCCTTGGAGGGAATAGTTAGAATAGGTGCTGAGGTCAACTTTTCTTTCAGTAGCTGAAAAATCCATTCTTGTTCGTTTGTCCAAATGAATGGAACATCATTTATGGTTAATTGAGTAAGTGGCTTTGCTATCTTAGCTAAATCCTTGACAAATTGTCGATAGTAGCTTGCCAATCCCACAAAACTTCCGATTTTCGTCACTGTGGTTGGCTGGGGCCAATTAAGAATAACTTTTACCTTTTGTGGGTCAACGACAATACCCTTTTTAGAAATCAGGTGCCCTAAGAAGGTAATGCTAGATAGCCAAAACTCACACTTCTTAAACTTCGCATATAGATTATGCTCCCGTAGTGTCTACAATGCTATCACCTAGTTTGGCTTTTATGCTCTTCCTCATTCCGTGAATATATAAGTATATCATTGATAAAGACAATGATAAAATCATCCAAGTATGGTTTGAAGACCTTATTCATCAAATCTATAAATGCGGTAGGGGCATTAGTTACACCAAAAGGCATGACTAAAAACTCATAGTGGCCGTATCGGGTCCGAAAGGTTATTTTTGGAACATTATCACTCCTGATCTTGACTTGATGATACCCCGATCTCAAGTCAGTCTTGGAAAATACATTAGCCCCTTGTAATTGATCGAATAATTCATCAATGCGTGGAAGAGGATATTTGTTCTTGATTGTTACCTTATTTAGCTCTCAATAGTAGATACAAAGCCTTAGTGAGCCGTTTTTCTTCTTCACGAATAATACGGGTGCTCCCCAAGGAGACATACTTGGTCGGATGAATCCTTTATCCAATAACTCCTATAGCTGAGCCTCTAGCTTTTGCAATTCTGATGGAGCCATCCAGTACGGAGTTTTGGATATCGGTTGAGTTCTGGGAATGAGATTGATTATGAACTTAATTTCTCAGTCAACCAATTTATTTGGTAGATCCTTAGGAAATACATCAGGAAACTCACATACTATTAGAACTTCTGATAATAGAGGAGCTTTAGCTTGGGTATCTAAGATACTGCATAGATACCTATGACACCCTTTCTTCAATAATTTCCTCGCTTGGATGGCAGAGATAAGATAGGGCGAAGGGGTTACGCCATGTCCTTCGAATATGAACACTAGTTGTTTCGGGTGTTGAAACAACACTTTCTTCTCAAAGCAGTCGATAACAGTATAATTAAAGGATAACCAATCTATACCTCAGATCACGTCGAAACCTTTTATAGCTAAAGGTATTAGGTCCACTAGTAGTTTTTGATCCCCCATCATTACACTACAGTCATTGAGGACTGTTAACCTAATCATTGAAATTCCAAATAGAATTTGTACCGATAATAGATCATTTAATGGTTTAGGTGTCTTATGTAATTTGTTAGCAAAAAGTGGAGACACAAAAGAATGCATGGATCCAGAATCAATCAACACATATGCAGATATTCCATAGATTGGAAGTATTCCTACCACCACGGTATTGGCAGTAGATGAATCTCTAAGTATCAACGCGAATACTCTTTCTGGTCGTCCTTGTGGCTTCTTGCCTTTGTCCCTTGCAGGTGTCGTAGGAACTGGTCTATTGCTAACGATCGAGGCTAAAGCTTTCATATCTTGTGGCCATTGAGGGCAGTCTATGATTTGATGCCCTTTTTCTCCACATTTATAACATGCACCAGTCAACCGACGACACTCTTCTTTGTGAGATAATAGGTAGAGGGGGCATATGGGTTTTTCATTAACCTTCCTTTGGTTCTTGTTCCCACTAGTTGAGCCTCTAGTATTCTGTTTCTTAAATGGCTGCTCTTCCCTGAAGTTCCTTCCTTTCTTCTTACGCTCTTGGTCCTTGAGTTGATTGAATTCTGCCATATCCTTCTCGATAACGAGTGCCTTGTTTAGAACATCTGGGTAGGTGTGCAACTCAAAGAAGGAAACTCGTACTTGAATTCCCATTTGGACGCCTCGTTGAAATCTCCTTTCCTTGTGAGGTTCATTTTGTACTAGGAAAGGTGCAAATCGAGACAGTTTAGAAAACTTGGCAGCATACTAGATTACCATCATATCTCCTTGATTTAGGTCCATAAACTCTTGAATCTTCCTTTCCTGCACAGTCGATGGAAAAAACATATTATAGAACTTATCGACAAATTTGTTTCAAGTCTTATCTGGTTCTTCTCTTTGTATTTCCAGCCACCATTTGTATACTTCTCCTTGTAGCATATAGGTAGCTAACTTAACTTTTTATTCTTCTGTACAGATCAGTAGCTTGAAAACATTTTTCATTGCCATAATCCATGATTTGGATTGTTGAGGATCAATCACAGCATTAAAAGAAGGAGGCTTGAGCTTATGGAATCTATCTAGCAATTCGTTGCTAATGCCAACTTTTATTGGTTGCACTGAGACAGGTGTAGGTGGCATTGCTGGGGTTCCCATCGAATTGGCTGTTGGTATGAGCTGGCTATGTTGTAGAGCCCTTGTTAACCCTTCGATTGCCCAGCCAAGGTCGCTTGTACTTTATATAAAATTGTGGCCTTTGCCGGAACTTGAGATTCTGTATTATTGCTTTTGGTACGTAGCTGCATCTTAGGCAAAATAAAAGTTATCTTTAGTATATGACTTAAATACTATCGACCCTACACTTAGGCAATTATATCCTAATTTTCAAATATACCAAATTTATTGGCTAATTTTAAGTCTTAGGATTCATTTTTCCTAACGATTTAGGGTAAACCTGATGCTCTAATACCAAGTCTGTCACATCCCAAAACCCCCGACATGGATTAAGGATATGCGATCGGCCAGTTAGGCAACCATCATATTTTTACTTATCAAAATACCGATAGTAATCCCAACCTCAGGCCATTCACTTGTAACTTCCAAGTAAGATGCATTCATTACACAAGAGTTAAGCAGTGAAAATTAGATAAGAGAATGCATGCTAACTTTGTAAAGCAATTAAATATGATTGTGGTTGGCTTATACAAAGTCTAAACTACAAAAGTTATATCATCATTCGTACGGTTATATAAGATATCCAAAAATGAGATAAGTTACAAAAATGAGATGGCTTCATAAAGTCCTTCTAAATAACTTCCGAAGATCTTAACCCTTTAGTCTTTGCCACTGGAACCTTCACCTGAAAAATGTTAGGACAACAGAGTGAGCTTTAACAAGCCCAGTGAGTAACATAGGTTCTTTGCCATGGGTTTCAAAACCAGTTCTTGGATATAAAGCACATGGATAGTTTAATCATTTTAGAAGTAACAATTCTAAATGAAATTAATGATTAAATGCAGTTCAAGTAGAACAAAACAGAATTGAGCGGAACAGAACATAACAAAATGCCAATATATCAATCAGAAGTATAAGCATATCATCAAGTATGTTTGAGCCTTTCCCAGCTGCCCATAAGTGGACACTCGTGAGGCCTCTACCGTCTGGGTTTTGCTCTAGCCTACTCATGCCATACCACTCAATTCTTAAATAGGGCCCAAAAATCAAAACATAACAGAACAGAACAAAAGAGCAGAATAGAACGAAACCTTGCCAAGTTTTATCTAGTACAAAGTAGATGCATTTAAGTAGTACAGTATATGAAAATGCTATGATAGTTAAAATATCACCAAGTCAAAAATTCCAAGGTACTCACAGTTCGTTGGGAATAATTCAATATTTCGCTTGTGGCTTAGATTAACTCCGGGAGTCTTATAGTAGTGATTAGATGCACACCAGTTATCAAATAATGGTGTATTTTGCCTATCCTTAGAACATCTTTTATCATTTCCCCGTTCACAAAACCAAGTATGGTTTCCATTTCATAATCTAACTATTTTTGGGTAGCCTCGGTTTCTCTACAATATCTGGGCCATTTTTGGTCCATTTTCCATGGTTTCAATTCCATTATGCTCCAATTTCCATTGTGGTTTGATTCATTAAGGTAGAGGACCATTTGGTGAGGTTCAATCACAGACCCAGTTTGGGCTGTGAAAAAGGAGCAGTTTTCTTATGAATTTTTATAGCTTTTCTCTACCAAATTCGGACGTTTATGGCTTTTATAAATGAACACATTGTATTTGTATTAAATAGATTGAGTTTGACTACTAACGTTAGGCGATTTTCCAGAATTTTGAAGCTTTTTCCTTCTCTGTCAATGGCGGAATTCCTCATTTTCCCTCTGTTACAACAACTTCTATAGGTATATGTACATATATGTCTTACACACAACCCTCTTTCTTTGCTTAGAATTAGTTTTCCTTCACCAAGAGCTTGCATACATATTTATACTTGAATTTTGGCCACCTATGCACGTATATATATATATATATATATATATGATCTTTCTAAAATGCCGTCTTCCATAAAAAAAAAATCTGTTGTAACATTAATTAAGTTGCTAGAAATTTCCCACGTTTTCTTTTCCATTCTCAAACATTTCGGCTGCCCTCTGTTCTTGCTGCCATGGAAGTATCATGAATTTGATGTTTTGTGTGTATATATATATATATATATATATATATCATGTATATATAGCCCCTTCATTCACTGACCTTGTTGTCTTCCTCTCATTGGTTATTCCAATCTAGATGTTCCAATCTGCTGCCTTGTCATGACCCGAAATCTACCCTTTGCGGATCTCGAGTCATGACCGCCACCCTTTGGCCCGAGGGCCTTAGGACAAGGCTCGCATACGCAGCGGTATCGAATAGATGTGCGTCATGTGGTTTGCGGAAGCGTGTAAAACTTTTTCTTTTCTTTTCTCATTTTAAAATTTGCATATTCGTCCGGTACTACCGCTCTTCACATTGCGGTATACATGATAATACATTCAGAGCATAATAAAACTTAAAAGGCTTTATACTTACAATCATAATTTAGTTGCCCTATAGGGCTTAATACATACCAGTGTACCCACTTTACTAATAGAAGATTTCATACTTAAAGTTCATAGCGCTAGACAAAAAAAACTACTTGAGTATAACTTCCAAAAGTGGCAGATTCATCATCATCGTCCTCTAATCAAGACTGCTGCTAATCACCTGAAAGAGGGGCCCGAATAAAATCGGGGTAAGTTAATCTAAGCTTGTGAGTAATTCATGTATTTGTCATGGGGTTTTCAATTGGTAGTGGTTTAGCACATGAGAGTTTGTAAAATACTCACTACCAATTGCTCATACGTTTAGAACACAGAAGATATGCATTCTTAAAACAGATAGTTTTTGAAACATTTAAAGTATTCAAGCTAAACATACATTTCTTCAAGTAGAGTTTATGAACTTCAAAAGCATATAAATATGCATAATAGAAATAGAGGGTGAAAACCTACTTCCATTTCCAAAATCATTTGTCATCTTTTCTCTTTGATTAGATGGAATCTGTTTCGAACCAAACTCTTGTTTTACTGTCAATGCTACGATCTCATTTGCCTGGGGATTAGATCCTGCTACCGGGTATTTCTTCATGTCATAGTTAAATCCCAAGGGATTTCAACTTTACAAGTGGTACTTAAGTACCATTTATCTTATAAAACATTTATCACATGGCTTCTTCAATAGGTACTTTTCATAAGTATATAAAACATGAAATATATAGCTTCTACAATAGGACTTCAAATACACTGCAATAATCAAATTCAGAATATTTAAATAGATTTGCATTTTACCCCGACATGCTAAACATTCCCAAGAAAAGAACTGAATATAAAAACATTTAACAAGCATATCGTAACGAATAATTTAAAACAGGAATTGTAATAAAACTGAATTTGATATTCAAATGCTTCTCATAACTTGAACTTAAAACTTCTTTAAATATATGGAGTTAAATCTCTACTTCAAACACATCGTTACTCACCTTATACGTCTGGGGTTAGTGCTAATAATGCGATTTCCCACTTCCTTTGTAATTCCTAAGAACAATTCATAATAACCTCATTAACTTCACATTCACCGTAATAACACCTATGGATGCTGCTTAACTTATGCTTAGTTCGTATTAGATCCTAAAACAATTTCATAATTTCATATGTATTTAATCTAACCCGTACTCTTAACCTATGACACAATTTAATGTGTTAGAAATTTAATTCATTTCAATTTATACTCTTCTGGTAACTCCATAAATTTTTAATTTAATTTATTTACTTCACATGTTTACGTGTCGTGTCTTTTCGTATCTTATTTCCTCATATGTGCCTTAGTTTAGTACTTTGGCAATATTCTAGTTTATAGTCATCTGATAGATGCAATTCATCAAATTTTATGTATTTTATTTTAGACATTTCTTTTGGTCGAATAGACTCTACCATTGAGTCCGGAACGTCGAAGAAAGTCAGTTTAGGCTTTCCTAGAATTTAATTCAGACTTTTGTATGTAAAGGGCAAAATGGTCATTTTACATATTTACGTGTCATGTTTTTTTGTACTTTGTTTCATAATTTGGACCTCACCATTGAGTCCAGAATGTCGAAGAAAGTCAATTTAGACCCTCTCTGGTTTTAATTTGGCTTTAGGGGTACTAGGGGTAATTTGGTCATTTTACCCATTTACGTGTCTTTATTTTTTGGGGCTCCGTCTAGAAAAACGGACCTCGCCATTAGTCTTAGAATATCTAAAATAGTTAAAATACACTATTTATATGTTTAATTTGGACTTCATTTACTTCATATATGACCTAGGGGTAAAATATAAATTTTACTTTATTTATTAAATAATTAAATTAATTATTTAATTATTTTTTCAGGGGTGTAATTGCATAAAATTCCCATCAGTTGGGCCACAGTAGAATTTTCAGAAGTTCTGGGGTCAATCTGTAAATAGGAAAAGGTTTGGTTTATTTATTTTCATTAAAATCGGAAAACTAGTGGGTTCAGTCCAATTTAAAGTGAACCGGTCTAGTCTCTTTGTAAACCAACCAGTTTGGTCAGGTTTTAAACATAATGCTGACATCATGATGATGTCAGCCCTAATGTTTTAAAAATTAAAATATTCAAACCTCCAAACGTCGCCGTTTAACTAAACCCGTAACCCTTTTGGACCCGGTTTTAACCCAGACCCGTAATCCAACCCATAGCCGACTCGAACAGTATCATCTTCCCCAACGGAGTCGACACTGTTCATATCAAAACCCTAATTTTTACAGTTGAAATTCGTGGCATTTTACGACTCCATTTTCTCTGTTTTCTTTTCCAAACATCTCCTAGGACCTTAAGGCATGCTTTTGCATTGATTTAGAGCTTCGAATCTAGCTCAGGTGCTCGGTCCAAGTCGTGATAACTAGACCTATAAATTGACGGTTCATGCTCATTTCTTGATTATTTTTCATGAGGTTGGGCTTATTTTGTTCCTCAGTTCAAGGGGTTTCATTCCCCATTCTTAAATATTGATTTAACATTGAGTTTAAAGGATTGGGTTTCAAACCCGTAACCTGTAACTCAATTTTTTGGGGGTCGATTCTTGAGCTTTGTGATCGCATACTAGGGTTTTTAGAGTGTGTGTAGGGTCTAGTTGGGGTCTTGATAAGCCAAATATGGCTTGGCAAAAGTTGGTTGAGACCTGCTTTAAACAAGGTCCTCCAATGGCGGTTTCTTCTAGGTTTGGTGTTTTTGATGATTTTCAAGGCCAAATTTCATGCTTGAATAAGTTTTAAACACATATTAAACGTCATATATACTGAAAAGAAAGCTTAACAGTTGTAGTCATGCTTAAAATTCTAGAGAGAGAATTTACTATGTTTTTTGTGGGTTTAGCTTTTCCTCACTGTTTTCTCCTTCTTCCACCTCTAATTTCCTTCCTTAGCTTCTTGGTTCTCCTTTCTTGATAATGGGCAAGCATACAATGCATGAACTTGCCCTTATACTTGATTCCACTGACCCTTCTCTCTCTCATCAATCTCTCCCTCTCTCTACACGACTCAACCCTACTCTAGCCTCTATTTTCAGCCTCCCTTCCCATCTCATAAATTTTGCTTTTCTCCTTTTCAGTTTGCATTTAAAGTTTGGTTGAGATTTTCTGTGTATATATACATATTATACTAAAACACACACTAATTCACTCACTTACACACACACACTAGCCCACTCACTAGCTGCAGTCTCCCTTCCCATCACTCCTCTCAAATCAGCCCATTTGTGGCTATATTTATGTGTAGGTTGATATTTTGAATATATATATATATATATACATATAATATAGCACACACACACACACACACTAACACACATGGACACACACACACACACACACACCTTAACCGATACACATACATTCACACACTGTTCACTAATTGCACACACTGATCTATATATATATATATATTTATATTTAATATATCTTCATTTGTTTCCATATGTGTGTGTATATATATATATATATATATACTTTATTTCATATGTACCAAACACACACTTGGTGTGTGTATTTTACTTTATTAGAATATACATATTTAGGATTATATGTATATATGTACTATACACATAATATAATGCATATAGATACAGAATTAAATTTAGCACCCTTCGATCCTCGGTTTATCCATAGTTTATTTTTAACTACGGCTTGTTACCTCGTAAAATGTGCCATATGACCCGATGTTTTTGGGTCGGGGTATTACATGCCTCCCATATATATATATATATATATACACATATGTATATCATGTTTTTGGCCCCTTCTACTTTACTTCACCGACCTTCCTTGCTGCTTCTTTTCTAATCTCTGAATTAGCTATCTTATAAAATACACATATATACATTACATATTATGTATTGTACACATAATGTAACCGTATACACATGTATACATGTATTTATATATATATATATATAGATATATATTAATTCACATGTATATATATAAGCATATTTTTCAGCATCCATTACTGTATTTGTTTTCGCATATATATTGGTCGAATTAGATACATCAACAGTTTAGAAAAAACTTAATTTAAATTCTTAATTTTTTAGTCGTGCTATTTTGGGTCGTTGTAAATCATGTATATTGAATTATATAAGTCAAGAAATTGGGGCATTTTATTTATTTCAGATTTTTGGGGTATTACACAAAAGGCACATCCCAAGGTAGTATGATATAGGTAATGTAAATGGTTTAACAAATCAAATACAAGGGATTTGGCCTATACAACAATCAACTACCGCAAATCACAAGATATCAAATTGAGTACAAAGATAGGCTTGCACAACGTATCAATCACAAGATATCAAATTGAGTCCAAAGATAGGCTTGCAAAGCATATCAACAACCAAAGAGTGCATCATCAGATTATGATTTAATAAAAGATATGAAATACTAACAGAATAGATGTTATTAATCAAAAGGGCCCAGCTACCCTTAAAAGCACTCATTCAGGTTCATCCCTCAATCGGATTCCTGAATAGCACTAGAGCTCTTTACATATATCATGTCGTCCATGAACTAAGTGTTGGGCATCATTCCCAATCACCGACTCGTAGGTCCACATCAGCATCTATTGAATCAAGATGGACAATGTGACAGACACCACTCCCGACACTCATAATAATGTCATCATCAACAGAATTCCATAAGGGATGTACATATATGTGGAATGCCAAATTCTCTGCAATGAGATACATAGGAATTTTCCAATATCCAAAGCAAGGTATAGAAATGAACAAGTAATCACATCAGGATATTGGCAATTCAATTTTCATCATATCCACAAGGTAGAATAGGTATCAAATTATGGAAATCAATAACATCAGGTATATATAAAATACAAATTGGCAGTATCGAGGAAATAAAATTGTGACATAACTAAGAATTACCACATTTTAGAGTTCGGGTTTACTTACATCAAAATGGTTCTTCCTCTCTTCAAGAGGAAATCAGACCTCATTTTCCTTTCTTTTTGATGTTCCTATAAATCAGGAAACATTTTTAGTTTAATATTATTCATAGACTTTCGTAATATCTTAACCCAAGATATAATCGAGCAAGTGCTATAAACTCGAGCTGTTAGGGTTTGTTTCCCGAGGATAAATAAACTGCCCGATTTTGAATACGAAAAGCCCCGAATACTCGAGAGTTATGGTGAATACGAATACGCAGTAATGAATATATATGAACACGTATATACATATATGCACGTATATATGTATAGAATGAGTATATACGTATATGGTATATATATTAGTGTATGTATATACATATATAAATGAGTATATATATATATATATATGTATATGTATCAATATACATAAATGTGTGTATGTATATGTGAGGTGTGTGTACAGTGTACATACAAATGTGTATATATATGTGAGGTAGATTTACAGTGTACATACAAATGTGTGTATATATATGAGGTATGTGTGTGTAAAGTGGGTGTAATATATAAGGATGTGTGTCCATATGTACAGAATAATATATATATATACATGCATATATATATATTAGAGATGTATATATATACATATAAGTGAGACTGTGGGTGCAGCAAGTGGTGTGTGTGTCGGCCATGTGTGTGTGAGAAGAGGTGAAGTAGTGTGTGGCGATTCGGGTGAGTCTGTGGGTGTGCCAACCTTGAAGTATATAATATATATATATATATATATATATATGTGTGTGTGTGTGTGTGTGTGTGTGTGTGTGTAATATCAAGGAATTAAAAACAGAAAAGAAAAGAAAAGATCAGGAGTAAAAGAGAGAGAGAGAGAGAGAGACACACACACACACACACACACAGAAAGAGAGGCGGTGTGTTAGATTTTTTTAGGGTAAGTGTGTGTGTGTGTGTGTGTGTGTAAATGTGCCTATATATACATGCACTACGTGCATTAGAAAAGGAAAAAGAATAAAAACAAAGGAAAATGATAGAAAGAAGAAAGAGAAAAGGAAGGAAGAGGCAAAAAAGAGTACTGAAGTTCTGCAACCAAAATTCAGAGAAAAGGTGAGCTTTTCTCTTTAGCATTTTTTTTTTCAAATTTCTTGATTTAGTTCATGGTTAAATTGAATACATATACTTTAGGATTTATAAAGAATAAAAAAGGAAGAGAATTGGGGGTTGAAGGACCCAAGAAACCTAGGAAAAACAGAAAACCCCATAACTAAATTTCAAAAGTTTAGGTTTGAAACCACCCTCATAAAATCCATTTTTATTGCTTAGGATCAAAACTAGGAACCATGAGGGTTATGAAAACCCTTGGCCACGCCAAAAAACTATAGAAATGACCACCAAACCTTGAGTTGCAGGTCATGGCCAGTAGACCTATCTCCCCAAAACGAACACCAAAAGTAATTTAGGGAGTGGGGATTTAACCTCCATGATGTAAGGATCACGACAGGCCAAACTTTGGCTATTTTCATGAAGAAATAAGCATTTTCTAAGCAAATTATCGAACTCACCATGGATTCCCAACCAAGCTTTCTAGGCCACCTCGATGTCCCAAACCAATGCCAAAGTGACCCCCATGATCTTAGGAGTCCATAGAAACAAACCGCAGGTGAAATGGAGTTCCAGAACTCCACGAAATAGAGAAATAAGAAAACTAAAATTAGGGCAACAATGTAACACCCCGACCTAATTAAGCAAAGCAATCAACGACAATGACAATCATCATAAGTTAATTTTCTTAATAACTATGGGTGATATTAGATATGATTATAACTAGTGACTCATAAATACAAAAACAAAGATATAAATGACAAAAATAAATAAGTCTAAATTAGAGGCGACCGATGTGAATATGGAATAAGGCACTACCGGGGACCCAAAAATTGGTAAAATGAGTAATGATGATATCGAGCTCCGGATTAATATCAAATTTTCTAGCGTTTTATAAAAGTAATATTTTATGGAATAAAATGTCAAATACGGTAATATATACCAAAAAATATCCTTATACACGTGAACATGTGTATACGATAACATTAGATATACATTTAGTATACCATACATAATCTGTAATATATATATATATATATAACCCTAGGCAAATATAGGCCATGAGAGCACTAGGGGGCTTGCGTGTAGGACTTGTGGTTGAGTGTGCTGTGTATATTGTGTGTGTGTGTGTGTGTGTATGGGAAAGATCAGAACTGAAGGAAAGAAAATGGAAAGAAAAGTGGGCTATGCAAGTTTTCACGACCTGAAACTCACCCTGTGTGGATTCCGAATCGCGACTGCCGCCCTTCGGCCCAAGGGCCTTAAGGCGAGGTGAAACATAAGCAGCAGTATCGGACGGTGGTATGACCTGTGTTTGCGGAAGCGTGAAAAACTTTTTCTTTTCTTTTCTTATTTTAAATTTACGCACATCCGCCCGGTACTGCCGCTCTTCAGAACGGTACACATGTTATCACATTCAGAGCATAATAAAACTTAAAGACTTTATAATTAATACATGTTCAACTGCCCCATGAGACTTAATACATAACAGTTTTACTAACTTCTAGTACAAAATGTGACTTACTAAAAGTTATAGTGCTTTCTAAAAGACTGCTAGTCCTGTAATAACTGCTTCTACCCTTCCTCAAAATGGGTGAAGCTCAAATCATCATCATCTTTAAGGTCAGGACTATCACCAGTCACTTGAAAGGGGGGTCAGATAAAAATTCGGATAAGCTAATCTAAGCTTGTGAGTAATTCTAAGCATTTGTCATGGGTTTTCAATTAGGTAGTGGTTAGTATAAGAGATTTTATAAAATAATCACTACCAATTTCTCGTATACTTTGAACATAGAATATAGGCATTTTTTAAAACAAATAGCTTGAAACATTTAAAGAAATCAAGCTTAATATAGACTTCTTCAAATAGAGTATCGAAACTTCAAAACATGTAGATATGCATAGTGAAAATGAGGGTAAAACTTGCTTCCATTTTCAACATAACATCTTATCACTTTCATTAGTAGAATCTGTTTCGAACCAGATTCTCGTTCTACTTTTCGTGGAGATATCTCATGCCTGGGGAATTAGATCCTGCTACCTGGCATTTATTCGTGTCATAGTTGAGTTCCGAAGAAACCCAATGAAATCCATGGTGCTTATGCATAGTTTATCTTGCCTTTCTAGTGGCAACAAGAGGTATAAAACACTTACAATTTGATGCTATTAAAAAGCGTATGGCCTCCTTGTGGTTGCATTCAGATACATTTAACATATGACTTGTTCAATTAAATGCTTTTATGAGCATTCAAAACATAATGTTCATGACTTCATGATAGAATTTTTAAATACTTGGAATAAGCAAAATTCAGAATATTTTAAGAGATTTGGCATTTTAAACTTAGACATGCTGAAACATATTTTAAAGAAAACTATAGTAGAAACTATTCACTAGGCATGTTGTAATATCCTGAAAATTTAAAAATGAATAAAAAGTCCCATTTTGCTTGAAAATGGTGCGTACAAAATGTGTGCACAAAACAACAATTAAATAAGTTAAAAATAAATAAATAAATAAATAACTAATATATATATATATATACGTATGTGGGAATTAAGTCACGTGAGAGGGAAGGATCAGGATTCCCGTAGAACATTCTAGTGACACCAACAAAGGGTAACCTGATATACCCTTTTCTAGATCTTTCCATTGTTTATAAACTACCACTGAACAGTGCTCGGGAAGGATTTTTGCTTCCAAATCTGTGCGATTCGACCCACACTTCCTGATCCTCACCTGCTTCTACTCCTTAATTCTTTCCATACTTCCTTACTCTGTATTCTTCTTTGTATCAACGGCGTTGATTTGGCCGACTGATAGGTCTCTGAAGAATCGTTGAGGGCTGGTCAAACTGGACGATTTACATATTGTAAACCAACAAATTTATATAGCCATAGAGATCAGATTTTGGGCGTAAGAAATAGCTTTAGGCTGCTAACGTATGGAACAGAGCAGCAGTTGAGCAGCCGTAACTCAGGATTTTCTTCACTTCCTCCTCTCTAACAACCCATCTAGTTGGAATCAGGTATAAATTCTTACTCCTCTAAATTCACAATCCCTAATAGAATTATAATGGCTGTTGGAAAATATGTTTGACTTAATTATAATTTAGCTGTTAGTTGAATTTGGTTTTAGCTATGGAGGGGAAAGTGGTGTGGTGCAATGGCTTTAATCAAACCACGTTCAAATGGTAAATTGACATGTATGGGTTTTAAAGAACCTGATTTGTAGAAGAATATAAAATATATTATATTATATAGATTGTGTAAAGGAACTGATATTTGCTATTTGATGAACTGATATTTAATTTTAAATGGGTGTTGAGCTGATATTTGATTTCAAGCAGGTGTATGTTTATGGAGTTTAATGAAAATAGGAGGTTGAAAAATATAATGCATGAGTGATACCCTATATAAGATTCCTGTTTCTGAATCTGACAAAATATATTAAAGTAGTTCAGAGTGCTGAAGGATTTATTATTATATTTTGCCTGTTGAGCTCCTTAGGTAGCGTGGGATTTAATTGTGCAGTGGACAGTTGTGCGTGTGTATTAGGAAGCTTGGAATTGATATTAAAATCTAATATCAATAAAGCAGCCTGCAAATATTTTAAATGAGATAGAGAAACATGAATGTATATTAAATTTGAGGTCTAAATACTATGATATAATACCAGTACATGGTATATATAGGTTACCATGCCAAAACAAAAACCAAATGGAGACCTATAAGCAAACTGTATAATTATTAATTAATATTTGTATTTACTGTTCTAGGACTTCCGGATTTGGACTCAACTAGAAGAGATTCTGAACTTGTTTCAACGAATAGTGAGTAACTCAGACTCTTGACTTGGTGTATATTATACTATTTTAAACGTTGAACTGTTTTATAGACTGTACTGTTTTAATGCATAAGCTTTCAGGCATACTTTTTATACTGCATTGCGCATGGCATGATTCCATTCTGTCTTGCCTTTTGATATATCTTGTTCTGATTCTGTTTTGGTCTATTCTGTTTAGAATCTGTTCTGTTTTGGCCTTGTTTTGATCTGATCTATTCTGTTAGGGGGTGAGTATAAGTCCTACCCCAGAGGGACCAAGCGGCTGCTCCTAACGAGGAGTGAGTATAAGTGCTACCCTAGAGGGACTAGGCAGCTGCTCCTGATCTGTTCTGTTAAGGGGGTGAGTTTAAGTCTTACCCCAGAGGGACTAGGCGGCTGCTCTTGACGAGGAGTGAGTATAAGTCCTACCCCAGAGGGACCAGGCGGCTACTCCTGATCTGACTTGTCTGATCTGTTCTGTCCTAATTTGTTCTGTTTGATCTGTCTGTTCTGTTTTGCTCTGATCTGATCTACTTGAGATGCATTGTTCCACTTGAGCTACATTTGAGCATGCATGTATATATGAACTAGTTTTTGAAACCCATGCCAGGAACCTACGTTACTCACTGGGCTTGTGTAAGCTCATCCCATCCATTTAACATTTTTTAGGTGAAGACAACGGTGGCAAGGAATAGGAGGGACCAAGCAGTTAGTTAGGCAGTTTAGATAATGATAAACCCATTTTTGTATTCCATTTCATTTTTGGATATTTTGTAAACACATCGTGTAAAGATGTAATTCTTTTGTTAACTTGTATGTATAAATACAAAAATTAGTTAGATGCTCTGCCAAGTTAGTATGCATTCCTTGTTTTACTTTCCGTTGCTTTATATTTAAGTAATGAATGCGTCATACTTAGGAATCTCAAGTGAATGGCCTGGGGTTAGGTTACCTATTGGTATTTTTAATAAGTGTAAACTACAAGGGGTGCCTAACTGGCCGATCGCATACCGTAATCCGCATAGGGTGGGTTATGGGATGTGGCACATGTCACAATAGGGTTTTAAGAACAGAATATTTTAAAACAGAAAACATGTAATACTGAATTTGATATTCAAATGCTTCAGATATTTTGAACTTAAAACTTCTTCAAATCTATGGAGTTAAATCTCCACTTCAAATACAAGGGTTACTCACCTTCGCCTCGGGGTGGGCACTACTGTTGTGCTCTCTCCTTGCCATTTTTCAACCTAAAATAATTTATGAAAGTTTCATAAATTTCACATGTATTTAAATCAACTTGTGGTCTTAATCTATTCTTAAACTATGTAAACCTAGTTCTATGATAGGTTTTATTATTCAGAATTAAACTAACTCCTAATGATTTATAGTTGTATTATATGTCTATTTACTTTATGTGTTTTAATGGTAAATAGACATTACCTTCGAATCATATCCTTAAGCGTTTCCATATTTTCCCTTTCTTCTTCATCTTTCAATGCTTCTTCAGCAAGTCTCCTTGCTACTGCTTCTTTCATTAATCATCCCATTGGGACAATAGGGGCTTCGTACATAAAAGGCCTAACAGAGAGAATCTGACAACTCATGGCAATATTTTTCTTTCTCTTTATCACTTTACTCTCCCATATAAGCTCATCCATAAAGGCTTCTTGAGTCTTATCCATGATGGTTATTTGAGTCTTAACCTAAGACGTAATTTAACGTATTAGGAATAAAACTTCATTTCAATTTATACTCTTCTAGTAGCTCCATTAATTTTAAGTTTGATTTATTTACTTCACAGGTTTACGTGTCGTGTCTTTCCGTACCTTATTTCAAAATGCGAACCCCACTATTGAGCCTAGAACATCGAATAACGTTCTAGTTTACAATTACATGAATTTATGCTATTTATCAAATTTTATGTCTCTTTATTATAAGTACCTCTTTTGGTCAATTAGACTCTACCATTGAGTCCAGAACAGTCGAAAAAAGTCAATTTAGACCCTCTCGGACTTCCATTTGGCTTTAGGGGCACTAGGGGTAATTTGGTCATTTTACATTTTTACGTGTCTTTCTTTTTCGGGGTCCCGTCTCACGACACAGACCTCACCATTGGTCTCAAAAGGTCCAAGATAGAAAAAATACACTAATAACTTGTTCAATTTGGACATCGAACCATTTCATCATTATTTAATTTAATTTAATATAATTTATATAATATATATATATATATATATATTTGTGCGTTTAATGGACACGAGATTGTCTTGTCCAAATGGTAAAGAAAGGGGGGTTGGGTCCTGTGGGTTCCGTGTTCGAGTCGCAGAGGCTGCGGCCCCTTATTTTTTTCTAATTTTTCTTGACCCAAACAGCATATAAGGCCCTAAAACTGGGAAAAGCCATCTTATTTCGCGCACAGGTCATTAAATTGGCTCATACTCGTGTATCTAAACATGCCCAATTAGGGTTTTAAACCCTTAAGCCCAAAACGGTGCCGTTCTAATAATGCGGTGGCTAACCCCGCACTGCGACACAAGTCTGAGTCGACACAATGATGATCTATCTCAGTCAGGACTCAGCTGAGTCAACTCGCTGAGTTGGCTCAAGCGGGGTCATCTTCTTCCCTATGCCCTAAGCTACTGTTGCCCTAATTTTTGAATTCTCCATTTTCATTTTCGTGAAGTTTGAGGGATCAAATCCCTCTATTTTCAATCCTAAATCATTTCTAGGACATCAAGGATTGTTTTGGCATTCATTGGGAGCTTTGGATTGAGCTAGGAAGCTTGTTCCACAAAGCATGGCAGTTTTGGATATCCCTCTAGTAAATACTCGTTTGTTCATGGTTTCGTGCGTGACTTTGCTTATTTTGTCCCTCTTGTCAAGGGGTTTCAGTCCCCATTCCTTAAGGTTAGTTTTGGTGTAAGGTTGACAGGTTGGTTTTCAAAACCCGAACCTGCAACTCCAATTCTTAGGGATTTCTTTGAGGTTCAAGGTCACGGCTTAGTGTTTTTAAAACACTTTGGAGGTCTAGTCAAGGTTTCAATAGACCAAACTGGGTTTGGGTCATGTGGTTTCAAACCTGCTCTAAGCAAGGTCCATCAATGGTGGTTTGATGTACGGCTGGGTGTTCTTGATGTGTTTAGGTTCCATTTTTCATGCCTTGTTCAAGAATATACATCCTAAACATCATATATGCATCTGTTGAGAATTTGATTATCATCATCCTACATGATTATTGTCCATATTGTTATGCCATCTCACTACTGAGAATTTAATATTCCACAAATTGTACATTGCTTGCGGAATTATGATGATCATGATGTTGATTGAGTGCTAGGATTTGTGATCTGTCACAACGTCCATCTGATACGCTGATGCTTGATCGATGTTTGGGAATGAGCCCAACACCTTGTCCTTGAAGGACATGAAATATGTACAGAGCTCTAGTGGTTCGAAAGGGATGTGGACCTGGATGAGTATTTTGAGGGTATGCTATCTAGTAGCCGTAGGGGGAGTGGCCTGGATAAGCATCCTTGCAGGTGTGCAATATAGTAGTTCGAATGGGAGTGGACTTGTGTAAAATATCCTGACGCGAGATATGGCACATAAACTGAAGTAGACCGAGTCGAGTAGTGTAATGCCCAGTTGTAACCCGAGTTGTTAAGGCTCTATATCATGATATCATATGGACTGAATGATTTTGGAATGTGAACGGTCTACTTTGTACAGTTAGCGTTGGGCAACGCCCGAGCAACCTAGGATCGAGCATCGTGATGCGTGTATACATGCAAAACCATGCATGTGTGGGTATGCATATATATATATATATGTGTATATATGTAAGTAAGATTAGAAATACATGCAACCAGGGAAAGAAAAAAAAGAAAAGGTTTAAGTGTATGTTGTATGGGTCAAGTGTGTGTAAATGGTATGTGTTTTAGGTGGACTGCCGACAGCAATGTGAGTGTTATATATATATATATATATATATATTGTAATATCCCAACCCGGGATACTGGGTCACATGCACGAATTATGAAATTTTAAAAATAAGTGTGAAGATTTTTATAGATTAAATTAAATAATTAATTAATTATAATAGTATACTATATTAATTATAAATTAATATGGTATGTATGTATATGAAAACATGTATGTATGCATGCATGTATATGAATAAGAAATAATAAAATTATGCATATATATATATATGGTTAAAGTAGTGTGTGTGTGTGTGTGTGTATGTCTTCATGTGTTAGTGTGTTGAGTGCATGTGTATAATATAATATATATATATATATATATATATAACATGTAAATATCAAGCAAGTAATAAATGTAAAGCAACAAGAGGAAAAGAGAAATTTATGAGATGGGATAGGCAGCCGAAATAGGGGGACTGAAATTAGGGTGAGTCATGTAGAGAAAGAGATAATGGAGGAGAGAGAGAGAGAGAGGTCGGCTACTTTTTCTTTAAAACCAAGACATACAAGCATGTTTGTTCTCTTACGAAAGAAACCAAAAGGAGATAAACTAAGGAGAATAGAGGAAGAGTCGGAAGTAGAACAAGAGAGAAATCACTGTAAACATGTAAAGTTTCAAATTTTTACATTTTTCTCTCTCTAAGATTTTGAGCATGATAGGAACTGTTTTAAGTTTGTTATGCACGTATGATGTTTAATATATGTCTAACACATGATTAGGCATGAAAACAGTGAAAAGCACCTAACCCACGAAAAATCTCCATTGAAGACCTTGCCCATGGCAGGTCTGAATCGATTTCAACCAAACTCTATTTGGTGTAATGAGAATACAAGAAGACTCTAAGGGTGTTCTAAAAACATAGAGCCGTGATCAAAAAGCTCAAGAAAAGCCCTCCAAAAATTGAGTTACAGGCTACGGGTTTGAAACCCAAAGCTTTAAAATCGATGTTAAAATGATATTCATGAATGAAAACTAAAAATACATGAAAAATGGATCATAAAGGATCAAACCCGAAGGGTTTTGGCTCAGAAATGAGCATTTGCGACCAACCCACAGTTCGGATTATCAAGGTTGAAACCGAAACAAAGAGTTCATTTTGAACTCCCAAATTAATGCCAAAACGGTCGGTTATACCTTAGGAATGTTTTCGAATTAAAACAGTGGGGATTGGTTGAATGGGAAGGCACGAAAATGGAAGAAACGGGAAACGGGATTAGGGTTTTCAGTCGTGGTCGGCGTGGGGAAGAAGAAGATGGGTCAACTCGGTTTTAAATTAAGGCTGAGTCAACTCGGACAGGTGGTAGCCTTTGGGCTTGCCTACCGAATTAATTGGATGACGGCGTTTTGATCGTGGTTTAATTTAAATGAACACTAGGGCTGACGTCATCATGACGTCAGCCAAACGCATATAAACCCACTGAACCGGTTGGTTTATAACCGGACCGGACCGGTTCTGTAAAGACCTAGGAAAAATTTTTTTTTTTTTGGAATAAATAAATTTTCCTGTTCTTTGATTTAATTAATTAATTTTTATTTTTATTTTTATTATTATTATTATTAGTAGTAGTAGTAGTGAATGTGCATGTGTATATGTATGTATGAATAAATATATATGCATGGGTATATATAATATGTGTGCGTACGTGAAGCATGTGACATACACATGCATGCATGGTGATGTGTGTGTGGGTGGAGAATATTTTGTGTGTACATGTATAGGTATTATATGTTATGTATATGTTTATGTAGGCATGTGTCTAATGATATAGATATATATATATATGTATATATGTAAATATATATATATTATATAAGGGGCATAACAAGGTGTGTGTGTGCACTGTTATGTGTGCTATGTATACTGCCGTGTGTGTGTGGTATATATGTATATATATATATAATACTTAATGACAGCTACATTAAATGCAAGCAAAGAAGAGGGAGAGAAAGTCAGGAAATAAGGGGGCTACTAGTTGCGTGAAAGAAGGGAAAAAGAGAGGGAAATTAGAAATGGCAGAGGGTTGGTCAGCCAAAGGGGGCTGTAGCAGCTAGGCTATGAAGGGATAGGTAGAGAGAGAGAGAGAAATGGGGCAGTGTGTTGATATAGGTATGTGCACATTAAGTTGATCTCGAGAGAAAGGAAAGAAGTTTGGAGAGAGGCAAGAAGTGGGAAACCACAAGAGGGAGAACCTACAACCAGAGAGGAAAACCGAAGAGTTGGTAAGCCGTATCCTATCCTTTTTTTCCAAGTTTTTAATATATTGTTAGCTTTGAATTATTAGGTCCTGTCAAGCATGAAAAATGGAGCAAAACACAAAAAGAATCAAGAAAAATAGTTGAAAATCGAAAGAGAAAACAGTAGTTACAGGTTTAATGATAAATTCGGTTTTGATGAATTTTAATGCATGAAGCTTCGTTATTTTAATGAGGAAGAGTTTCCCTTGAGTGCAGAAAAACATTAGGATGAAATTGCAATCAAAACAGTTAGGAAATAGGTGAGAAATTGAAAGAAAACAGTGGCCGGAATCTGGGCTGCATGGCCGAAAAACCGGCCTGGGTTTCGAGAGAGACAGTTGGGTTGGGATGGGAACACGTTCTAAATGATTCCTTAGGGTCCTAGGGTTCGTTTGGTGAAGAAAGGAGGAAAATGGGACGTGTAAAACTAGAGAAAAATGGGAGGGAAAGCTTCGGTCTCCGGCGATGTGGCCAGAGAAGACGACCTGAAGCAGGTCGGAAAGGCGGGGGGCACAGGGGTCGACTGGGCTGTTCTCGTTTGGGCCTGGTCTGTTTGGGTTTAAAGGGGGGGTGTTGGTCCGTTTCTTTCAAAAGAAAATTGGGCCTCATGGTTGGCCCAACAAATCAAAAAAGAAAAAAAAAAAAAAAAAAAAAAAAAGGGAGGGGGATTACACAGAACACGCTGGGATGGGGAATCGAACCATGGACATTTTTGGAGGGGAGGTGGCACGCGTCCGCTGTGCCACCCTATTCGACCGATCATAATGGCGCACAAAATATATATATATACCTTACCTTGTGAACTTAATTTAATTAAATGTAATTAATTAAATTAAATACTCCTAAATGGTCCGACATCCAAATGAGGCAAGCCATATATGATTTCTAACTATCTCGGACCTCCTAAGACCAACGGTGAGGTCTGTGATGCGATACGAGGTCCCAAAAAAATAAAAGACCCATGGAACCCTTAAAAATTACCAAAATGCCCCTGAGTCAAAACGCAGTCAAACGAACCTCGATTTGAGTAAGCAAATAGTGAAATCTTATTATCTCGTACATTCTGGATTCAACTGTGGAGTCCAATTTATGAGGAGAGATCTCAGAAAATGGGGAACCGTGGAAGTGCAAAATGACCGTTTTGCTCTTCTAGTTCGGATGTCCAAATTGAATTCCGCGAAAGTCCAAACTTATTTTCTTCGGCGTTTCGGACCCAATTATAGAATTTATTTTAGCAAAATAGAAACTAATAAATTAAAGACATAAAATTTGATGAATAGGATCATTCAAGAGACAAACCGACTGAGCTACATTTTATGGTTTTAGGAGTATCGAAAGGCAAGGAGAAGACAGTCTGACCTTCCACATTTCACTGCTAGCCACCACGCTACGAGTACGACTTCTTAGGGTTGAGACCAACCCGTCAGGTACGATATATTGTGCTAAGTAAGAAATAGAATTAAGCTTAGGAATAACTGCCATGTTGACTTGATGATTCACATGTTTGTTTTATTGCTAATATGCTTATGTATTCCCTGTTACCTTTTTGAAAGTTGGTGATGAATGTGAATCATGACTATGTATATATCGCATGTGTTAGCATAGTGTGTGGATTATGTTTTTTTTTAGAATTGTTGGGATTATGAAATATGTGACTTGAAGCATGTGTTAAATGGACTATGCATGATATGTGACCTTGATGAAAGGATTTTCTGATTTTAATGTTATTGTGTAATACATCATTTAAAGCATACTTCATGTGTGGATATGATGCTTTATTGAGATTGCATTATGGTATGGTGGAATCAAAGCATATTGGCATAGTATGATTCTTTAGACATGACATGACATGACATGATATGACATGATATTGCATTTGGTACCCGAACCAGCGGGAGCGATCTGCGAAGGGACATGATATTGCATTTGGTACCCGAACCAGCAGGAGCGATCCGCGAAGGGACATGATATTGCATTTGGTACCCGGACCAGCGGGAGCGATCCGCGAAGGGACATGATATTGTATTTGGTACCCAAACCAGCGGGAGCGATCCGCGAAAGGACATGATATTGTGTTTGGTACCCGAACCAATGGGAGCGATCCGTGAAGGGACATGACATTACATTACATTGCATTACATTACATGAGTTGACATGGACATGGCATAGATTTGACATGGTTGTGGTATAGAGTGGTGTGGGTGTTTCATGGGCATTGTCACTACATTGCATGGATAATATGGATGGCATGTGGATTATTGCTATTACGTGGCATGGACAATTTGGAAAGCATGTGGATTATCGTTACTACATTGCATAGATAATATGGATGGCATGTGGATTATTGCTATTATGTGGCATGGACGATTTGGAAAGCATGTGGATTATTGTTATTACATTGCATGGATGATTTAGAATGCATGTAGAGATGAATGTACACTTGCACATGCCACGCCTTAGATTATGTTAATGAGTTGGATGACATGTAAATTATTGCTAGTACATTGTATGCATGATGTTGAAAGCCATGTAGATATAACTGTACACTTGCACATGCCACGCCCTTAATTTTGTTTCTTGCATTAGCATTATATTGTACCAGCAGTTGAGCTGACCCATTCGTGGGACAAACATTTCAGATGACGCTCCCGGCACTTGAGACTTGAGGAAGTCTTATAGGGTGGAGGAGATATGAGCTTAGGAGGATATTTAGCCCATGAGGGCATATTTTGTGATGTAGGGCTTAAGCCCGAATGACATGTTGAACGTTTTTATTGACTGTGCTTTATATAGATGTACATTGAAGGAAATGAATGTAAGTTTGGGTTGAATCCGTTAAATTGTTCTTTATTTCTTTATTATTTTATTTTCCTTTCGTCTCGTCAGTCGCGCCACGGGATCGCTGGAATTCGGGGTGTGACAGGTTCACTTATGATTTAATTGAACCCTTTGTTTTTCTGGTCTTAATCCAATTCAATAAACCAACACTTTTGTTATTTACGAGTTGACCCCTGAACTTCAGGAAAATTATACTGTGGCCCAACTGATGAAGATTTTATGCAATTAAGCTCCTGGAAAAATGATTAAATAATTAATTTAATTATTTAATAAATAAAGTAAAATTATTATTTTGCCCCTAGGTCATATATGAAGCAAATGAAGTCCAAATTAAACATATGAATAGTGTATCCTTACTATTTTGGATATTCTGAGACTAATGGTAGGGTCCGTTTTATGAGACGGGACCCAAAAAATAAAGATACATAAAGGGGTAAATGACCAAAATACCCCTTGTCCAAAATTAACAAGTTATTAGTGTATTCTTACTATCTCGGACCTTCTGAGTCCAATGGTGAGGTCCACGACATGGGATGAGGTCTTGAACATAAAGACACGTAAGGGGGTAAAATGACCAAATTACCCCTAGACCTCAAAAGCCAAATTAAAACCAGGGAAGGTCTAAATTGACTTTCTTTGACATCCCGGACTCAATAATGGAGTCCAAATTACGAAACGAAGTACGGAAAAATGTGACACATAAAATGGTAAATGACGATTTTTTCCCTTTTACATATGAACGTCCAAATTAACTTTTAGGAAAGCCTAAACTGACTTTCTTCGACGCTCCGGACTCAATGGTAGAGTCTATTCGATCAAAAGAAATGTCTAAAATAAAAAGACATAAAATTTGTTGAATAGCATCTGTTAGATGACTATAAATTAAAGTAATGCCAAAGTACTAATCTAAGGTGTATACGAGGAAATGAATTACGAAAAGACACGACACGTAAACATGTGAAATAAATAACTTTAATTTAAAGTTAATGGAGCTACCAGAAGAGTATAAATTGAAATAAATTCAATTTCTAACACATTAAATTGTGTCATAGGTTAAGAGTACGAGTTAAGTTAAGTACATATGAAATTATGAAATCATTTTAGGATCTAATACGATTTAAGCATAAGTTAAGGAATATCGAGATGATATTACAATGAATGTGAAGTTGATGAGATGTTTATGAATTGTTCTTAGGAACTACAAGGAAAGTGGGAAAGCGCATTTTTAGCACTAACCCTAAAGGACCAAGGTGAGTAACCCTGTGTTTGAATTGGAGATTTAACTCCATGGATTTAAAAAGGTTTTAAGTTCAAATACATGAAGTATTTGAAGTTTCAAATTCAGTATTTACATGATTCAGTTTTAAATTATTTCTATTCTTATAAACCCCATTGTGACATGCTCAGTAAATGTTTTCTTTACAGTTTTCTTAAAAATGTGTTTTTCGACATGTCTAAGTGAAAATACAAATCTTGTTAAATATTCTGAGTTTGCCTATTCAAGTATACGGATGTTTATCACGAAGTTATGAATGTTATGTTTTAAAGTGCTCATGAGAAATATCTATTTGACATACTCATATGTTAAATGTATTTTAAATGCAAGATGAATGGTGCATAAGCACTTAGACAGGATTCTAAGTTTTCAGTTGCCTTGTAAAATAGGCAGGATTTTGGGTTGTACGGAACTCAATTACCCTGTAAAATGCCAGGTAGCAGGATCTAATCCCCCAGGCATGAGATATCTCCATTTATAAGTAAGATGGGAGTCCGGTTCGAAACGGATTCCACTAATGGAAGTGATAAGACGACAAATGATTTTGAAAATGGAAGCAGCTTTTACCCTCATTTTCAATATGCATATGTTTGAGTTTTATATACTCTATTTAAGAAATACATGTTATGTTTTATGTTTTGAAGTTCATAAGTATAAGTATTGCTTGAATACTTTAAATGTTTCAAAGCTATCTGTTTTATGAAATGCATATGTCCTGAGTTTTATATACTCTATTTAAGAAGTACATGCTACCTTATATGTTTTGAAGTTCATGAGTATAAGTATAGCTTGAATACTTTAAATGTTTCAAAGCTATCTGTTTTAAGAATGCATATACTTTGTATTCCAAAATGTACGAGCAATTGGCAGTGAATGTTTTACAAACCCTTATGTACTAAAAATCACTGCTAATTGAAAACCCCATGACGAATACTGGAATTGCTCACAAGCTTAGATTAGCTTACCCGGACTTTGTTCAGACCCCCCTTTCAGGTGATTAGCAGCAGTCTTGACTTGAGGATGATGATGATGAAGTCTACCATTTTAGGAAGATATGTTTAAATAGATTCTTTTGGAAACTTATGAACTCTAGTGATACGTTTTGTATTTACAGACATTGTAAGAATATGTACTAAGCCCACGAGGCAACTGAATATGTAATGTTATAAGTCTTTAAGTTTTAGTTATACTCTGAATGTGTAACCATGTATGCTATGTATAGAGTGGCAGTACCGGACGGATGTGCGTAATTTAAAAATAAGAAAAGAAAAGAAAAAGTTTTTCACGCTTCCGCAACCCCATGTCGCACATCTATTCGATACCGCTGCTTATGTCAGCCTTCGCCCAAGGGTCCTCGGGCCTGAGGGTGGCGGTCGCGATGCGAGATCCGTACAGTGTGGGTTTTGGGTCGTGACATATATATATATATATATATAATACTATATTGAGTCTCAAGGAAAAGTAGTCAAAGAAAGGGGTTGAGGGATGAAGAGAGAGAGTGTGCATAGAGAGAGAAGGAGAGGCGGTTGATGTGTTCATGTGTGTGTATATATATATATATATGTATACGTGTGAGTTGAGGGAAAAATAGAAAGAAGGAGACAAATAGAGGAGTTGTGAACAATTTAAGAGGATACAGAAGGATTTCTTAAGATCCAAAAAGAGAAATTAGAAGAAGGAGGTACGGCCATTCAGAGAAATTCAGAAAAAGGTAAGCACTCGGTTTCTGTTGTAAGAGTTTAAAAGCATGAATGGTAGAATTGTTTGTAGGGCCTTGTAGACCATGTAAAGGGGATTATGTTGCAAGAAAAATCAGTAAAAATGATGCAAAGATGAGGGAGAAAAGTTGAGTTGCAGGTCCTAATGCTAGGTTCGGTTTGTGTGAAATTGCCTATTAAGTTTCGATTAAATGATAGGAAAATGATCATGTGAGGTGCAGAAAATGAATGGGAAAAAAAAGGGTTAAAACAGTGAAAGGACATGCATGCAATAACAAAGAAATTAGGTCACCGAAATTTCGTGTTGACCGAAAACCGCCACTGTGTTGGCCTTTTTCGACGGCCAAGATGCACCCAATTTCATTTTGGATTTTCTTTTTTTTTTTTTTTGAGATCCTCATATCCTGTAGGTTCGAACCCAATTGGAAAACACAAAGATATTTTCACCAACAAGTCATTGTTGATGGAGGAGACAATGGAGATGCCAACAAAAAATCATGGAAAACGATGAGCAGTAGGTTGAAACGGTACCGTATGGTGAGGGTAGGGAAAGATACTGCGTAGTTTTAACTATACTGTTTAATATACATATAGGTATGATATGGGTTGTTTAGTTGGGGGGATATGAAATGGGAATTGAATAAACCAAGGGGGACTAGGATATCCTATCTCTAGATTAAAGGCTTAACCGACAGTTTGCCTTAGGAAAGGAAACAAAAAAAATATACGCGGGGGCTGCTGCCCCCACGGTTTGAACAGGAGACCAAGTAAGGGAAGATCCAAACCACGCGTACATGGGCCACTGAGCCACTAAGGCCCATGTGGCCATATACTACTATGTATATGTATTTATTTCATAGTTAATTAATTAATTAAATTATTAAATAAGTTCAATTAATTAAGGAATTTAAAGATAATTAAAACGAAGTCCAAATTGAATGAATGATTAGTGTTTTCCTTATATAATGGGCATTCTAAGGCCAATGGAATGGTCCATTTTATGAGACGGAGCCCCAAAAAATAAAGACTTATAGAAATGCTAACTGACCAAAATACCCATAATGGTATCTGAACCCAATGGAATTCCGCAAAAGCCTAAACTGACTTTCTTCAGCATTCCGGACTCAATAGTAGAGTCTAAATTGGTAAAAGAGATACTTATAATAACAAGACATAAAATTTGATGAATAGCATTAAAACTAAGATGTATTTAATGATGTATAGGGGACTCGAAAGGAAAGGGCAAAATCATTGGATACTGATCTAGGAACGCATTTACAAGTAAGTAAAACCTATTCTCTCCCATGTGGTGTTTCCAAGCAAAGTTTATTTCATTACTGCCAAACTTATACTCTTGAACGTACCAGATAATATTGTTTTCTACAATATGATATCGTTCTATTTTGTGGACATTGATTGACTACTATATCATTGTTATCATGTTATACCATGCCTTGAGAGACCTACTATTATGTATTTACTAAATATATGGTATTTCATTTTTATACTCTTATGGAATCACGAATGATCATGATATGTTTATGAATACCGGATTTGTGCTCAATCACAATATCCATCAGATGATTTTAGATTTACTGGAGACCTACGAGTGAAGTCCGTGAATGGACACATGGCAATTCATTGGAGTTTTATTTGATTGGAGTTTCCATTGGGGGGTATGCCGGGCCCCAAAAGACCGAAGGCATGCCAAACCCTGAAACAGTGTAAATGCATCTCTTATATGATTGATATGACTACGATTGTTGAATGACACTCACCCTTATGATTTATCTTATACTGAGTGACATTCCTTATTGATTTGATTGTGATTGGTTTATTATGGCAGTACATTCATGTTGATACATTGTTATTTCAGAGTTTCATGTTGATGTTATATTCACTACTCCTTATTGAACATTGTGACCCACTGTTTATTGGTCGTTATGGAAGTTGTTGTCATTGGCTATCATAGCATCTCTTTTCTTATGATTGGCTATCATATTCTTATTCATGGATTCATATTCTTTTATAATCACCGATACCAGTGTCAGAGATGGGAATTTACTTGCTGAGCTTTTGTAGCTCATTCCATATTACTTGTTATTTTTCAAGTAGTGACGCTACAAGACCCCAGTAGGAGTCTAAGAGCGTAGGAGGAAATTTTGACAAAATGTAACTAGTCTATGATGTAGTTCTTCCATGTATTCACCACCCACGGGTGCTAGTTATGTTTAGTTCTTGAATTGACATTTGTAGAACCCGCATCCGTAAATCACTAACCCACATCTGTAAATCAGATGAACGTTGTGACAGATCACAACTCTAAGCACTCATAATAATATCATGATCGTCAGAATTCCACAGGCGATGTACATATTTGTGGAATAATAAATTCTCAGCAGTGAAAAGCATAGCAATTTTTTAATATCCAAGCAAATATAAAAATGAAAAATAATCACATAAGGATATTGGCAATCAAATTCTCAACAAATCTATGATATAGGACAAACATCAAATTATGAAGATTGTCAATGACAAGTATGTATGGATTACAAATTTGCAGTATCAAAGAAATAAACTGTGACATGGCTAGGAATACCACATGCTAGAGTTCGGGTTTACTTACATTGGCTTTTTAGCAGGAATTCCCATGCGGTTACCATAATAGATATCCCGTAACTTTCTTTCCATTTTCCATCGTTTGGGTGATCCTATAATCACGGATCAAAAATACATGGCATAATAAATTAGTATTCATTCTAATCTCAAACTTTGTTATTCAGTGTTTTAAGTTCTTTTGAATTTAGTTTATTCAATTAAGGGTCTTTAAATTTTCTTTTAGGGTTCCTTGGTGCCTTATGGCCCTTCAAAGGCATTATGGTAATTTACCCTTTTAACATTCTATATTTGTCCGTATACGATTTATGTATTCAGACTCCATTTTGAGTTTATTCGGTCCTTATAACATTTATGTAGACTTATAAATTTCCTTTGTATACTTCTGGTAACCTCATTAAGTCCTAATGACGTATTCGTTATTTTTCAGTTGTTACCAGGTCTTATTTTTCTCAAAAGAACATTACATCAAGTCCAGAATATTGAATATAATTAATTTAGGCTTGTTCGGATCTTAATTTATATTTATGTGACTTACATTAAGCCTAGGGACATTTTCATAATTTTACACTTTCACGCGTCACATTTTTTGATATTTTATTTGCTAAAACAAACTCCACCATTGAGTTCAGAATGCCCAATAAAGTCAGAATATGTCATCTTTGATATTTAATTGACTTTTGGATTACTAAGGGTATAATGGTAATTTGGCATTTCACGTGTCTATATTTTCGGGACTTCGATTCATAAAATAGATCCCACCATTGGGTCTGGATTGTCCCAAAATATTAAGGCATGTATTTTTATAGTCATCGGAATCCAATTAATCACTTAACTAATCATTAGGACGTAATTGAAATTACTCCAGTTTGCCCGTTCGTATTTTTTGGGATTTAATTTCACAAATCAGACTCTGCCATTGAGTCCAGAATGCCTAAAAACATTGCATTACACTATCTTTTTATTTTATTTGGGCATCAGAGCTATTTTACCAAATTAAATTAATTTAAATAATTTAATTTATTTACTTCTTTTATTTTATATTATATATTTATTTAGGCGTTATTTTAACCAAGTGCCTCAGTAGCACAGTGGTTCGCACATGTGGGTTTAGGGTTTACACATGCACACAGTTAAGGGTTCAAATCTCTAGGGCTACTGCTCGTTTCTTTTTTATTTCTGATTTTTCTTAGGCCAAACAGCGGTCAAGGCTAAACCAAGGATAGGATATCCCTAAGTCTGAACAGGTTTATCAAATTAGTGATTACTATACCTGTTGCCAAACAAACCCAATCCAATTTGATTTAAATCCCACAGCCCCTAAATAACGTAGTTTGGGTTAATCGAATCTGTTCCTAGGCGGGTTCCGACCCAAACCTGAAATTGACCCTACCCACTATTGTTCATCTTTCCCATCGCGAGGTCACTGTAGCTTTAAAAACCCCAGATTTTTCAAGCCTATTTCATGGGTTTTCAAGCATGGATTTTTACTATTTTCAATCCTAATCATCTTCTAGCTTGGGTTTTGTAGATTGAAACGAGCTTAAAAGCTCTGTTTAAAGCTCGATAGGCTTCTGTAATGCCCCGACCCGAAGTAGCACGTGTATCGAGGCAGATCGGGTCAGGTGACACATTATCAATATACACCGAACTATTAAACCCTACATTTTATGAAATACCAAATGCAATACAATATCTTAAAATAGGAACCTTGCTAGGGTATGGCCAGTGCCGGGTCAGGACAAGTGATCTGGAACCCAGTCTCGAAATACGTGCACACCTGTAGCTTATGCATGCATGCATGCAAATGTAAACACATGCAACGTAATTAAATTAAAGTGCACGTGTACAATTATAAATTGAGAGAAAATATACGTGAGTACGTACGTATAATTATGTGCATATATGTATAAGAATAAGTGTAATATATATATATATATGTAAATATAAATATGTACGTATATACATACATAAGTAGTAAAAATAAAAAATAAATAAATAAATAAAAGAAGAAGGAAAGAAGGAAAGTGAGGGGCAAAACCTACCCCTCGTGTGGGAATGTGTGTGAGTGTTGTAAGCATGTAAGCATATATATATATATATGTATATATATATAAATATGCATGGATACACCTAATATATATTATATACTTAATATATATATATACATAAAATAATATATTTCAACCAACCCCAACCTAATGGGCATGGTGAGGTAAGGGCAAAATCAGAAAAGTAAGGGAGGCATGGCTGCTGATTTGATGGAGTATGGGAGTGAGGGTGATAGCCATTAATTGCTCACATATGCATACATACAATGTATACACCTGCCACACATATATTTGACACACGAAATAGAGAGGGAGAGTTTTGAGGAGAGGGAAGGAAATCTCAAAGGAAGAAGAAAGAGGAGAAAGCCATTGTTGAAGGTAAAACATCAAAAACTTAACATTTTCTCTCTCTAAAAGTTTTCCTATGCATGAACTGTTTTAGCTTGTGATTTTTGTATATATGATGTTTAAAGTAAATAAACATGAACAAGGCATGAAAAATAGACACAAAACAACCCAAAAACACCTAGCCGTACAACGGCAGCCATGGATGAAGACCTTGCTTGAAGCAGGTCTTATTTCATCATCACCAAATTGTGTTTGGTGTATAGGGACTTCAAGTAGACATTATAAGCATCCCAAAAACATAAATCCGCGACCAAAAATCACAAGAAATGGCCTCCAAACATTGACTTGCAGGTACGGGTTTCAAAACCCAACCTCACAAATCTACCTTTAAATTCATTTTTTTGAATGGGAAATAAAACCCCATGAAGAGGGGATCACAATGAAACAAATCCCAAGGATTTTGGCTCAGAAATGAGCATTTGCGACCAACCTGCAGTTCGGATTATCCAACCTTTAAACGAGCTAATGAGACCTTTTTGATCCCTCAAATAAATGCCAAAACAATCCATGATGTTTTAGAAACGTTTTGGAGTAAAAACAGTAGGGTTCCATTGAGCAAAAATGCACGAAAATGAAAAACATGAAAACCTGCAACTAGGGCAACACTAGGGAAGAAATGGGGGAGAAGATGAACAGTGATGGTTCGGGTCAAAATGGGTCAAATCGGGTTCGGGTCGAAACCCGACCCATCGCATAAAACGGGTAAGTAGGACGGTGTCGTTTTGCCTTAGGTTTTAAAATTTAAAACATTAGGGCTGACGTCATCCTGACGTCAGCATTACGTGTAAACCAACTGAACCGGTTGGTTTACAAACGGACCGGACCGGTTCACTTAAAGTTGGACCGAACCCACTGGTTTTCTGGTTTTAATTTAATTAACCAAGCCAAACCTTTTATTAATTACGGATTGACCCCAAAACTATGAGAAATTTTACTGTGGCCCAACTAAAGGAAAATTATACAAATATGCCCCTGGAAAAATAATAAAATAATTTATTAAATTATTTTATTAAATAAGTAAAATTACTAAATTACCCTTGAGTCACAAATAAGTCAAACAAAGTCCAAATTAAACATATGAATAGTGTATCCTTATTATTTTGGATATTCTGAGACTAATTGTATGGTCTATTTTACAATACGGGGCCCGAAAAATAAAGACAAGTAAAAGGGTAAATGACCAAAATACCCCTTGTCCAAAATTAACATGTTATTAGTGTATTCTTACTATCTCGGACCTTCTGAGTCCAATGGTGAGGTCCACGACATGAGATGAGGTCCCAAAAAATTGGAGACCCGTAAAAATGCTAAAATGACCAAATTACCCCTCGGTACCCTTAAAGCCAAAATGAAACCAGAGAAGGTCTAAATTAACTTTCTTTGACATCCCGAACTCAATAATGGAGTCCCAATTTCGAAACGAAGTACAGAAAAATGAGACACGTAAAATGGTAAATGACCATTTTGCCCTTTTCATACAAAAGTCCGAATTAAATTCTAGGAAAGCCTAAACTGACTTTCTTCGACGCTCCGGACTCAATGGTAGAGTCTATTTGACCAAAAGAGATGTCAAAAATAAAGAGACATAAAATTTGTTGAATAGCATCTGTCATATGACTATAAATTAAAGTAATGCCAAAGTACTAATCTAAGGCGTATACGAGGAAATGAATTACGAAAAGACATGACACGTAAATATGTGAAGTAAATAAATTTAAATTAAAGTTAATGGAGCTATCAGAAGAGTATAAATTAAGATGAATTTAATTTCTAACACATTAAACTGTGTCATAGGTTAAGAGTACGAGTTAAGTTAAGTTCATATGAAATTATGAAATCATTTTAGGATCTAATACGATTTAAGCATAAGTTAAGGAATATCGAGATGATATTACAATGAATGTGAAGTTGATGAGATGTTTATGAATTGTTCTTAGGAACTACAAGGAAAGTGGGAAAGCGCAATTTTAGCACTAACCCTAAAGGACAAAGGTGAGTAACCCTGCATTCGAAGTGGAGATTTAACTCCATGGATTTCAAAGAAGTTCTGAGTTCAAGTCATGAAAAGTATTTGACTATCGAATTCAGTTTTCATACGCCTTCTGTTTTAAATTACTCTGTTCAGATAACGGATTTACTTACAGTTTCCTTTAAATATGCCTTAGCATGTTTGATTTTTTATATTGCAAAATCTCTGAGATATATTCTGAATTCGTATATTCTGAGAATTGAAAGTTCTATTATAAAGTTATATACTTTGTGTTTGAATACTCTTAAATAGTATTTATGAGAAAAAGTCATGAGATAAAAGTAGTTTCTTGAAATACAAGATAACTGTGCATAAGCACGAGACAGGGTATTGGGGTTCGCAAGGGACTCCATTATCCTGTGAAGTCGAAAAGCTTTTGGGTTCTACAGAATTCAATGGATTGTCAAATGCCTGGTAGTAGGATCTAATCCCACAGGCAAAGAGATATCTCGACGGGAGTAAAACGGGAGTCTGGTTCGAAACAGATTCCAAGAGTTAAAGTGAGAAAAAGAAATATTTGAAAATGAAAACAGATTTTAATCCTCATTTTCATATTTACATGTTTGAGTTTATATATACTCTATTTAAAGAAGAACACATTTTTAGCTTGAACACTTTAAATGTTTCAAAGCTATGAGTCTTGTGGAATGCATATATTTTGTATTCAGAGTTACAAGTTTTATATGAAAAAGCATATGTTAGCTTGAACACTTTAAATGTTTCAAAGCTACGAGTTTTATGGAATGCATATATTATGTATTCAGAGTTACAAGTTTTATATGAAAAAGCATATGTTAGCTTGAATATTTTAAATGTTTCAAAGCTATGAGTTTTATGAATGCATATATATTCTGTGTTCAAAAGATTCGAACAATTGACAGTGATTGATTTATAAACCTTTATGAGCTAAAACCACTGTTGATTGAAAACCCCATGACGAATACTGGAATTGCTCACAAGCTTAGATTAGCTTACCCAAAATTTGTTCGGACCCCCCTTTCAGGTGATTGACAATAGGGCTAATTTGAAGACGATGAGGATGAGCCTAGCTATTTTTGGAAGGGACATCTAAGTAGTTCTTTTGTTAAGTATCATGAACTTAAGATGTAACCTTTGTTTTAGTAAGGTAGTGAACTGTTATGTATTAAGCCCCAAAGGCAGTTGAACATGTATCTATTATAAAAGCCTTTAAGTTTTTAGTTATACTCTGAATGTATGATCATGTGTACCATTGTGTATAGCGGCAGTATCGGACGGATGTG
The DNA here is from genome assembly GCA_008638375.1 of Nyssa sinensis. Classification (NCBI taxonomy): domain Eukaryota; kingdom Viridiplantae; phylum Streptophyta; class Magnoliopsida; order Cornales; family Nyssaceae; genus Nyssa; species Nyssa sinensis. The sequence continues at coordinate 33,996,399 of CM018046.1, forward strand.
CAAATTTTAAAATGAGAAAAGAAAAGAAAAAGTTTTTCACGCTTCCGCAACCACATGAAGCACATCTATTCGATACCGCTGTAGATGCAAGCCTTGTCTCGAGGCCTTCAGGTCTTGGGGCGGCGATCGCGACTCGAGATCCGCACAGGGTGGGCTTGGGGTCGTGACAGCTTCACTACATTGTCGGTTCATTCTCCCTCGATACTCCACTAAATTTGATGGGGTTTGGCTTGTGATGATTCTCTCTGCATAGGGGTTCAACTTATGTTCTAAAAATCAAGCTTGGTACTTGATTCTTGAAGTTCAATTTTGGAACCTTGACTTGTAACTCCAATTATCTCCTTAGCTTCTAATCTATTTCTCTTAACTCTTGTGGAATTGTGACCCTATAAACTTCTAGTTTAAGCCCAAAGCCATGGAAACCAACTTGGTTTTAGTCGATTCAAACCTGTTTTGTGAAGTCCTTCAATGTCAGTTTTGACTTGTTTTGGGTGTTCTAGGGTCTTTCAGACCTTGTTCAAGCTTCTAAATTATTGGTTATTCATTTAGGATCTAATATAAATAGTTAGATAGAAAACGAAAACTGCTCTAGAAAAGAAATTACCTGATTTCTTTTTCTCTATTCAGCTCTACTATTCCTTCTTCTTCTCCCTCTTGCCTTATCTCTCTCTCTCTCTCTCTCTACTTTCTCTTTAGCCGACCCTTTCTGTCGGTTATATCACACTCATACAACACACTGCATCTCTATCTTACACATGTCTTTGATATATATCTATACATACATATATATTTTCACACACTCCTTGCTTACACACATACACACCTCACATAACACACATCTTATACAGCTGTCATATATATATATATACATCCATATCTATCCTCTGACGGTTATATATATCAAGAACATATGTCATGCCATATATTCTCACATGGTCATGTATATCCAGAAGTTCTGCATATATATATATGTATATATTTTTGGGTATATATATATATATATATATATAAATTTGTATGAGCATCATATATATATATATATATTTGGTGGAGTATATAGCACAAAGTGCTCACAGTCCAAATGGTATTCTTTTGGACTTTAAGTGTCTCCCTATTTTGGTCTAGGGTTCAAACCCTTTTGGCCACTTTTCGGCTTCATTTTTTCCTTTTTCCCTCTTATGCCATATTTGGCATTTCTTGGCATTATTCTATTTCCTTATTTTTTTATTTTATGGCCTTTATCTTTTTCTTAGTCTAATTTTCACAATTGTCATTTTATTCCTTAAAGTCTCTCAGATTTAAATTAGTGACTTAATTCCCGATAATTGGATTGGGATGTTATAATTTACTTTCAGTTATTGCACTTATGGATTTTGGTTATGTTTTTTCTTTTGGTAGTGGCAGAATGGATATTTTATTAGATGGTATTGTTTTTGGACATGGTTCTTTAATGAATAATTTCTTCTGTTTAGATTTAATTGATTCATCTTTATCTTTATCATATGTTGCTAATGCTAATAAGAATATAGATTTTGTTATTTGGCATGCTAGACTTAGGCATATAGGACGAGATAGGATGACTCGATTACCTAGAGAAGGCTTTTTGAGCTCACTCGCTAAGGTTGACCTACCTATATGTGAGTCATGTTTGGTTGAAAAAACATGTAGAAAGCCTTTTGGTAAGGTTGCCAGAGCTATTCAACCACTTGAGTTAGTTCACTTAGACATCTATGGGCCTATGAAAGTAATGGCACGTCATGGCACCTCATATTTTCTCACTTTTATAGATGACTACAGGTGATATGGATATGTTATCTAATCACTCACCGCTATGAGGCTTTGAATTATTTCAAACACTTTGTAGCAGAGGTTGAGAATCAGAAAGAAAAGAGTTTAAAAGTTCTTCGAACAGACAGAGGATGCAAGTATTTATCTGATCAGTTCAAGGAACTATGTGAGGAAAAGGAGATATGCAAACAATTGACTATTCCACACACTCTACCACAAAATGGTGTTGCAAAAAGAAGGAATAGAACCTTTCTAGATATGGTTAGGTGTATGATGGCGTAAGATCACCTCTCAATTTTGTTTTGGGGAGATACTATTTTGACTGCAACCTATATCCTAAACCGCGTGCCTTCACAGTCAGTTTCTTCCACTTCCTATGAATCTTGGAAAGGCAGAAAGCCCAATTTGGAGCATTTGCGCCTATGGGGATTTGCAGGTTATGTTCACGACGTATCCTATAAGTACGGGAAGCTGAGCCCTAGAGCTAGGAAACATATCTTTATAAGATATTTTGAGAGCTCAAAAGGCTACATTATGTACAGTGAACATCTTGATGAAGGAAGAACTGAAAATGAGTCACGAGATGTGGATTTCATCGAGAATGATTTCCCTAGCATGGGAAATATAAAAGAGAGTCTTGACCTCTATGAGTTGGAGGAGACTGAAGATATCTTACCATCTTCAAGGGAGGGTGGAGAATTAGTTCCTTATCTAATAATCGCTGAAGATAGTGGGAGTGGTTTTCAGCCCTAGTGGGGGTGAGCAACCACTAGAAACTCAAGATTCTTAAGTGTACCGAAGCAAATGAGGAAATATTCCTCATCATCATTTCTGGATTGAAAGGGATGTTTCTTGTGTGCTAAATTAGATGAGAAAGAGCATACTTCTTTAGAATAAGCACTTTCCTCACATGCTAAAAATGAGTGAATGGTTGCTATACAGGATGAGATGAGCTCCATGACGAAGAACAAGGTCTAAGAGTTAGTTGACCTTCCGCCAAGGTGTCACATCCCGAACCCCACCCTACGCGGATGTCGAGGACTGTGACTGCCAGTCGGTCGCGACGCGACCAACCAAAGGCAAATTCTGAACTTTCCGACGAATTGCACTCCAACTGTAGGGTCAGATGCAGCGGAATTTAAAACTTTTTCTTTGTGTCGCGGGAATGCAACTCACTTATCCATTATAAGAATATGTATCACAGAGCAAGACTAAATCCAGTCAGTCAACAATTCTAATCTCAGAGCATATCTAAAATCAAGCATATAACAACAGAGCAGATCTAATATCTCTAGAGTACCATTAGTTCCATGAGCCATGTCTATCTAGTATATATCAGTCAAGTCAGTCATAACATACCACTCACCGGAATAACCAGGTTCAATCCACAATAAACCAGTTTCTACAATTCAGTGCTGTCAGATCCTTACTTGCGATGCCACTCGGCCTATTCACGTCATGTCATAGTACCTTCTAATCCAATGGAGGTAATTCCTGAAAAAAAAATGTCAGAATAATGGGGTGAGCTTAAATAAGCCCAGTGAGTAACACAGATTCCCTATCATGGGTTTCAAAACCAGTTTTATGCTTCCAAGGCACATGGATAATTTAGTCATTTCAAAAATAACTATTTTTATAAATCCATTTCATAAGCAGTCTAGTACAATAAAACAGAATCGAACAAACAATACAAACGGATCGGAACATGACATAACCAATCGGTCAAAACAATAACTATTGCTAATATATCGGTCAAGACACAGACTCTTCATTAACGGAACGAATCACAATCGGGACTGAGTGGGAACAATAAGTCAGTCAAGACAGGGGCATATTATCAATGGCTAGAACATAGCGGAGTTGAACAAGATCAATCAAGACAAGGCATACCAATAACAGGACGGAAACATAACGGAACTAGACCATCTATCAATTAGGCCAGACATGTCATCAACGGACGGAATATAACAGAATCGAATGGAAACAATACATCAGTCAAGCGAAGGCATATCGCGAACGGATAAAATTATAACGGAACTAAACGGAAACAATACACTAATCAGGACACAGGCAAATCATGAACAGGACACAACATAACGAAACTGGGTAGAAACAATATAACAATCAAGTCAGGGACACATCACTGTCGGAACTAATCATAACTGGACTGAACAATGTTTCAATCAAGACAGACGTATCATCAGCGGACAGTACACAACAGAATTGGACCATATACCAATCAAGGCGGACTTAACATCATTAACGGACGAAACATGTCAGAATCGGACGGAACATATCAATCGAGGCAGACATATCATTAACGGACGGCACATAACCGAACTGAACGAAATTCCTAATTCGAAGGATACAAGCACATCACGTGGAATGTGATACAAAGGGCGTACATTAAGTACATACATTTAAACAATATAGCATTCAGATAGTATACTATACAAAGCGGTACGATACAACAAAATATTGTTCTGTGCCTATATCACATGGTTTATTTAATCATTTCGAAAATAATGGTTCAATATATCCATTTTATCTCAACAGTTCAAAACGGGCAAAACAGTACGGGATGCTAGCACAGGGATCAGGAATATAGTCAATTATTTAAAAAGACTAAAACCATGTCATAAGTGATATAGTACGAAAAGGCATGCATTTAAATAATTGCACGTAAATAATTGCATTCAAAACAGATCAGTAAATCAAGGGACAGTATCAAAACAGTGTCAGAAGTTACTCACAACTTTACGCTTATTTCCTTGCATAAATAATCCGATAACCTCCAGGTACATCAGGCATCTCCATGTATATCCTGAATAATAATCATCAATCACAGACAGATCAGAACTCATCCATTCAGGTCTCATTCGTCATCTTAGGTATCTATCGGATTACCTAAGATAGCCTAGTAGCCTATCGCCCTTCCATTGGGTCTCACCCGAGGCTATTTCATTCTTTAATTAGGCTTAGCAGTTATTAGGATTATATCCTAAGTCATTTAGACTTCAATTGTTATCAGTCAGGCACTCATTCAACCTTAGGGGCAAAATGGTAATTTTACCATTCTTGTCCCGGACCTTGTCGTGGTCTTCGGAATAGTCTTTATATCTTAAGTACAAAGTTCTATGTCCTTTGGACTCCAATCGGTATTAGTTAGGTTCTCATTTTAACCATAGGGGCAAAATGGTAATTTTGCCATTCTTATCCCGGACCCTGTTATGGTCCTCAGAATATCCCATATATCTCATGTATAAATTTGTAAGTCCCTTGGACTTCATTTGGTATCTGCTTTAGATCGTCGGGACACATCGGTTATTTCTCGTTTTATGCGTTGACTGTCTCAGAGTCTTATTTAGCCCTTCGGTGTTCATAATTATCCCTATGATAATTTATCAGATCAGTTGACCTTTATTCGACCTCTACTTTGCACTTACAGTGCTCAGGGGTATTTTGGTCATTTTACGTTTTGTGTAATTCTGACCCCGATTCGTCATCTAATCAAGTATACAGTCTCACCAGTGTCTGGGCTCCTATCGATATCAGTTTCGTCCCAATCGGACTTTGTTTAGGTCTCGTACGGCATCAGGGGTAATTTGGTAATTTCATGTGTCGTATTTTTCGGCACGTCAGTTCATAAAATAGAGCTCACCATTGGGTCCAGAGCGTCCAACATAGTGAAATTGGACTGTCTGTTATGTTTAATCGGCCCTGGGTATCATTAAGGGCAATTCGGTCATTTACACCTACGTGTCTGTATTTTTTTTCGGGACCTCAGTTCATTAAACGGACCTCACCGTTGAGTTCAGAATGCCCGAGGTAGTCAAAATAGGCTATCTGATATTTTTATTTGGGTCTGGGTACCATCAAGGGCAGTTCGGTCATTTATCACTTACGGGTCTGTATTTTTCGGGACTGTATTTCCAAAATTGGACTGTACCATTGAGTCCAAAATGCTTGAAATAGTGAAATACACTATTTATTTAATTTATTTGGACTCCGTTTGACATATTTAATGTCCAGGGGTAAAATCGTAATTTTACCTAATTAATAAAATAATTAAATTATTATTTTATTACTTAATTAATTTGGCAGGGGCTTAAATGTATAATTTTTTCCAAAATCTGGGCTACTGTGCAATATTCAGAACTGTTGGGCAAATCCGTAATTCTCAGAAATCATTTGGGGGTTAAAACATAATTACACAAATTAGGGGTTCAAACCCCTTGGGTTTTAGGTTCAAGACCTGAACCGGTCCAATTACCAACTGAGCCAACCGGTTCAGTCATTTCAGGAAAACCGGGATAACATATCCCTCATATTCCCAATTGGCCCCTATCCGTATTTAGGTTAACCAAATTCCCAATTTTAATTTCTTATTCCAAGAACCAAACAGTCCGAATTTCAGTTTTTAAATCAAAACATTTAACCTTGAAACGGCGACGTGCCACTTATCCGGTTTTTGCAATGGGTCGGGTCCCGACCCGAACCCGAAGTCCGGCCCAACGGAGTCACCCCTACCAAATTAGGGTTTACAGGGCTCCCTCTCCACAGTCGTCTTTTCCGACGACGGCGGGGATATTCCGGTGGGGATTTGATCTCGGTCCAGGAGGGTTCGAAAGGAAATCTCGTGATCTTTCCATCCCCGGTGTCGGTTTCCGTCCTAGGTCAAGTTTTAGCCGTCGAACAGTGGGTTACAGGTCGCGGCTCCGGTGGTGGCCGATTTTCCGGCGACGTTTCCGTTTCATTTTCGTGCGTTTTTGGGTTGTTTTAACCCCTGTTTTTTACCACAGGGACCTTTTGGAACTCTTAGGAACAGTTTGGTGTGCTTAAAACCCGCAAAGTCAACCGATTTGGAGGGTTATCGTTTTGGGCAGCCGCACCCGCAACTGCCTCTCCCTCATTCGTTTGTGGACCATTTTGGTCCAATAAACTTGTAAGTAAATCCCCTTGGTGTCTAGATTATGTCCCAGGGGTCAGAAGTATATTTTATGACAGTTGTTTAAGACCTGCACATTTGAGGTCATCCATGGCCGTCAGTGTACAGTTTTTGGGTTTTCTTGGCCATCCGCCCCTCTCGGTTGTTCTAAAACAATCCTAGGCCTCTCAGTAATACATATATGCAGTTTATACAGGCCCAAAGACTATCAAAACAGTGTCAAAGCTTAAACAGGGGATCTTCAGTTTTGAGAGAAAAATTTATACCTCTTGGTTCGGGCCACTGCTCCTACACGGCTCAGTCCAGATTTTTGGCACCTCAGGTGTGCCTCAGTCAGTCATGCCACCCAGTCCCTTCAGTTCCTTTGGTGCATCTCCATGGACCACATAACTTCACATGTACATGCACACACACACTTGCATGCACATGCAAGGCCTCACCTCCATTTCTCTCTAAGACCCTAACAGATCAGTCTCACACTCACAGGCAGTTTTCGGACCTCTCAATTCTGAGACACCAGGCACAATAAGTACAAGCATGTGTATATATTTTATAAATTATGTTGTTGCATGGTCTCTCATTGGGTGGAATGGTGGTCCAATCAGATTTAGTCTACCTATATATATATATATATTACATATTTTATATATCATATATGGCTGCATGAAACCCCATTGGTCCATTTGGGTGGCAGCTTGGGGCAACTTTGAATATATATACAATTTAGTTGTATATATATGCACAAAGTAATGGCAGCTCAGTTGGTAAATTTTTTGAGAAAAATTCATTCCCTCTCAAAGGTCAAGGGTTCAATTCCCTTGGCCTCCCATTTGCCCATTTTTCACCATTTTTGGTTAAGGCCATGTTTGGCTGCGCAGTAATTCAGTTTTTGATGTTTACCTCATAACTTTCATTCCGTAACTCCTTTTTCGATGCGGTTTGTTCCGAGAGTTTCATATTTCAGTTATCTACAGTGTCAGAGGTTCCGTGTCATTTATTAGTCATTCGGGATTTCCGTGGTTAATTAATTCGAATTCTGTCAGTGTTAAATTGATATTATTTCACCTAATTAATTGGTAATTAGGTTCGGGTATTGTACCCTATTCTCGAACATGTTTTAATTGTTTTATCGGTCTATCTTGACCGTCGGGAGATTAGGGTTAATTCCCTTGATTATTCTCTGAGCCGGTATTAATTAATAATTAATATTTAATTATTAATTATACAGGATCGGGGTGTTACACAAGGCGTATGACCATTGGAAACAAATGGGTCTTGAAAATTAAGCATCAGGCAGATGGTTCAATTGACAAGTACAAGCCACGTCTTTTGACGAAGGGTTATACCTAAAATGAGGGTATAGACTATGAAAATACATTATCCCTAGTGGTGAAGTTTGCCTCTATTCACCTCATTCTTACTATTGTAGAGCATTTAGACTTAGAGCTTTTTCAAATGGATGTTAAGACTGCATTTCTCAATGGAAAACTAGACGAAGAGATCTATATGGATTAACTAGTGGGTTTTGAGGTCAAGGGATAAGAGCGCAAATTTTTTCGTCTCACTCGTTCCATTTATGGCCTTAAACAATCGTCTAGGCAGTGGTATTTCTGATTTCATCATGCCATTACCTCCATTGGTTTTGAGATGATTAAGAAAGATCATTTTGTGTATCTGAAACGATCCAAGAAAAATGTTTTTACCCTCTCGTTGTATGTCGACGACATTCTCTTGGTTAGGATTGATATGGATTCCATTGTCGCCACTAAACAGTGGTTGCCCTCTACTATTGAGATGAAGGACATAGGTGAAGCAAATTATGTGCTAGGAGTTAAGATCATGATAGACTGTTCAAAGAGATTTCTTAATTTGTCCCAAGATAGTTACATAAAGAAGATTCTTGAGCGCTTTCATATACATCACTCCAAACCTATTGACACTCCGATGGTACAGGTGTCACAACCCGGAACCCACCCTGTGCGGATCTCGGATCGCGACCGCTGCCCTTCGGCCCGAAGGCCTTAGGGCAAGGCTCACATAAGCAACAGTATTGGATGGCGGTGCGGCCTGTGGTTGCGGAAGCGTGAAAAAAAAACTTTTTCTTTTCTTTTTAAAATCTGTCGCACATCCATCCGGTACTGCCGCTCTTTATAGCGGTACACAAAATAATAATAATCAGAGCATACTAAAATTTAGAGTTTTATTTACATTACATATCCGGTTGCCTCTCGGCTTAAGTACATACTTGCTAAAATCTATTACACTTCAAAATTCGACCATCTACGGGTCCTTAGTACTTCCAAAAAGTCCTTGATCATATTAAAGCCACTAGTCGTCATCCCCAAATGGAGCAAGGCTCTCATTCATCATCATTAGCACCTGAAAAATATTAGGGAATGGGGTGAGCTTCGAAAAGCCCAATGAGTAATTCCTTCATCTGTCATAGGTTTTCAATTGGCAGTGGTTTTGTACAGAAAAGTTTATAAAATTCTCACTACCAACTGTTCGTATATTTTAAACACAGAGTACATGCATTTTTCATAACAGATAGCTATGAATCATTTAAAGTATTCAAGGCTAAATAAACATTTCGTCAAATAGAGTATATACATTTCAAGCATATAGAGAGGCATAATAAAAATGAGGATAAAACCTGCTTTTATTTCTAAAATCATTTATCATCTTTTCACTTTTTAACTGAAGGATCCGTTTCGAACCAGACCCTAGTCTTACTTCTGAAAGATCTCGTTGCCTGGGGGATTAGATCCTGCTGCCGGGCATTTTTCTGAATTGAGAACCCAAAAGGGTGCTCAATAACTGGTGATGCTTATGCATCATTATTATCTTGCAAAACGTTAGTTTCTTCAAGAAATACTTTTTATAAGCATTTAAACATGACTTCTTCAAGAAATGCTTTTATGAGCATTTAAAACAAACATGATGTTCATGATAGGATCTTCACATAGTTGAAATAACATTTCAGAATAGATGACATGTTAAACAATTTCAAAAAGAACTGTAACAAAGATCATTTACTGAACATGTCGTAAGAGAATTTTAAAAGCAGAATATTTCAAAACAGGAGTCATGAAATATAGAATTTAACATCTCATGCTTTAGATATTTTGAAGTTTAAAACATCATTTAAATCGTGGAGTTAAAATCTCCACTTCAAATGCAGGGTTACTCACCTTGATTTCCTGGGTTTGCACTATTTGTTGGTTGTTCCCTTCCCTTTGTAGTTCCTAGAAACAATTCACAATAATCTATTAACTTCAATGTACTTCAAATATCTCCTATTGATGTTTCTAATTATGCTTAAATCGTATTACGTCCTAACGTCTTATCGTGAGTCTTGTTTTGTTGATGCATCATATTTTTTCGTACTTTATTTCGTAATACGGACCTCACCGTTGGATTCGGAACGTTGAAGAAAGTCAATTTAGACCCTCTTAGCTTTTTATTTGGCTTCGGGTACCTTGGGGGTATTTTGGTCATTTCATGTGTCATAATTTTCGGAGTCCCGTCTCATGAATCGGACCCCACTGTTGATCTCAGAAGGCCCTAGAAAATAAGAATACACTAATAACTTGTCTTATTTTGGACATCGGCTACATTAGGGGCAATTTGGTAATTTGTACTTTAACGTATCGTAATTTTTTGGAGTCTCGTCTCATAAAACGGACCTCACCATTGAGTTCGGAACGTCCAAAATAGTCAAAATCCACTATTCGTTTACTTTATTCGGACTCCGTTTGACTTGTTTGAGGACTAGGGGCAATTTCGTAATTTTTATTATTTAAATATTATTAATTTAATATTAATTTATTTTAAAGTGGGCCATAGTGGAATTTCATAAAAGTTCTGGGGTTAAAGGGTGATTATACAAACTGTCGGTCTGGACCAACCGGTTCAGTTCTGTTTCAACTGAACTGGTCCAATGTTAATTGGACCAGCCAGTTTGACACGTAGCGTTGACGTCATGATGACGTCAGCCCTAAATTTGAATTTTAAATATCACTTAGTTAAACGACGTAGTTCCGGGTAACCCGAACCCTTTATTTACACATTGAGTCAGGACCCGACCCGAGGTCCGACCCGTGATCCGAACTGTACATCGTCTTTCCCACCGTTTCACCCTACTGTAGCCCTAAATTTCTGGGTTTTATGTCTCTCGATTTTGTGGAGTTTCAGGTGCGGATTCTCTCTGCCATCCATCCCAAAACATTTCTAGAGGTTAGGCCAACATCGTGGCATTCATTTGAGGTCGTGTAGCTAATCCAAATGCTCGTTCTAAGACATGATAGCCGAACTGGATAATTTGGCAATAAATCCTCATCTCGCAACCATTTTTAATGGGGTTGGGTTCTGTGTGATCCTTAAGGCATGGGGGTTCCTTTCCTATTCTCAAAGTCGAGCTTAGAAGTGTCAAACAAGAATTAGGTTTCACGACCGAAACCTGCAACTCGATATTAAGGGCTCATTTCTTAGGTTTCAAGGTCGCGGTTTAGTAGTTTAGGAACCCTAATGAGGTCTAGTTTAAGGCTAGATGACCCAGTTTAAGTTTTGTGCAAGTCAATTCAAACCTGCATAATCCGAGGTCCATTAATGGCGGTTGGGTGTACGGCTTAGTGTTCTAAGCTGTTTCAGGCTCTAATCTCTTGCCTCATTCAAGATATTACATTTTAGGTATCATGCATCAGTTTATGGAATTTTAAAGCAGTAAAACTGTAACGAAATTTGATCAAAGAAGAAAAGGAAAATTTTGAGGTTATACCTCTAGACAATGGCTGGTCTCTTCTTTTTTCGTGGCTTAAGCAGAGACCTCAGTGGTTTGGCTTGTTCCAACCGTGTACTTCCAATCCTCAGTTCCCTTCCCTTGCTCCTTCAATGGCCAAACTCACACACAAGGTCTCACTTTCTCTCTCTAGATTCTCTCCACTTTCTCTCTAACTCACTCTCTCTCTAAAACTTCAGACTTCACCTCACTTTCTGATTCCTTACTTCAGCCGTCCATATCATAGGATTATATGTATTTTACTCATTTGGTTTATTTGAACCAAAATGATTATTTTGGGTTTTGCATGTAAAGTAATTAGTGAAGGTGATATCAAGTGCCCTTAGATAGGGTGATGATGGGCTAGGGTGCATAGGGTGATGTGGTGGTGATGTGTTGCATGCATGGCCATTGGCCAATTTGAGAGGTGGCCTTGGCTGAATTGGGTTTAAATATAATTTGGTTGCATATATAGGCACAAAGATGATAGCAGCCTACCTGGTAATTTTTTTGGGTAACAATAATCATGCCCACTTGGTCAAGGGTTCAAGTCCCCTTGGCCACACTTTTGGCTATTTTTCCCTATTTTAGGCTTAGTCCCTGTTTGGTTGGAGCAGAATTCCATTTTGGCTATTTCCTAAATATTTTCTTTTTTGTTACTCCTTTTTCGATGCGGTTTCTTCCAGTCACTTCCTATTTAGGTTAGCTTCAATATCTAAGGTCTAGTGTCAGTTATTAATCCCTTGGAATTCCCGTAGTTTGTTAACTCGAGTTTTCTTAGTGTTAAAGTAACATCATTTCACCTAATTAATTGGTAATGAGGTTCAGACATTATTTTATGGGTCTATCATGAGGTTCTCGATTAACTTCTAAATTATTCTTTATGTTTGGTTCAGATTAATGATTAGTAACTAGTCATTTCTTATTCAGGGTCGGGGTGTTACATCATTCCCCCCTTAAAAGAGTTTTGTCCTCAAAACTCGAATATACTTATCTCAAGTTCTACTTACATGTGTCTAATGATTTAAATTAAATGACAAGTCTATATATATGAGACAGAAATTTAAGCATTAAAGTATGTACCTAATGGACTTTTTGAAGTCTGCGCAGCGTTAGAAAATAGATTATACACTCGTCCATACCTCAGAGGTTCCTTGCCACTTCCTCCTGGTTTTTCAGCTGTTGGGGTTTGAGCTTGTGGTGCTGCCGAAGAAGCTACCACCGTGGGTTCTTCGGTGCCTTGACCCCATTTTGGGCAGTCTTTTATACGATGCCCAGACTGTCCGCATTTATAACACGCCCTAGTAAGACGTCGGCAATCCCCAAAATGGTATTTCTGACAGGTAGAGCACTGAGGAGTTCCCAAAGTCCTTTTGCTGGAGTTCCCCTCGTCATTAATAGAAACTTCACTCTTGCCCCTTGCCCCAGTCTTCTTCATCGTTTAAGGAGTGGGACTAATATTTTTCTTGTCCTTCTTTTGAGACAAAGTGACTCCAGCCCTCTCAAAGATTTTGGCGCGGTCAACTACTGCATTGTAGGTGGGGAGTTCAAAAGGTTCCAGTCGGTACCTAATACTATCCTTGAGGCCACTTTCGAATTTCCTAGCCTTCAAGTCCTCCGTTTGAACTATATGGGGTGCAAATCGGGCTAATCTCATAAATTGAGTTTCATATTCCGCTACAATCATCGTCCCTTGCTTCAGAATCGCAAAGTCTGCTATTTTTTGATTCTTTAGTGACCTTGGGAAGAACTTATCATAAAACACCTCAAGGAACCTTGTCCAAGTCATTGGCGGCTCCCTTTTTTTTTCCAGCAGCCACCATTCATGAGCTGCGTCCTTAAAAGTAAAAGCGGCAAATGAGACCTTTTGTTCGGCAGTACAAGGCATAACCGTAAATATGCGCTCCATTTCCCGAACCCATGACTCTGCATCGATCGTTGTGTCTAGGCCATCAAATCTAGGAGGTTTAAAACTCTGAAATGTTTTATAACTCGCCGTGTTTACTGCTTCAGTAGGTTGTCCTGGATTTGGTTGTGGCTCAGGATTTTGCACCGGTTGTGGCGCTCTGACTTGTGCCTGCATGTTAACTATGTTCTGAGCCATTGCCTTTAGAATATGTTCAACTCGGTCGAGTCTATCATCTGAACTCCCTGTATTTCTTCTGGTACGTACCATTTTTGCTGAAAAGTACACATTTCTGTTAGTTTTTGTCATTACATAAGGTTTTCAGTTACTCATCTCATGTTCAAGGTAAATATTTTATTATCTTTGATTCTCGTGATGGTTTTTATAATCTACATTACTTCTCGTTTTTATTCTTATTTATCTACGGGTCCCATACCCCGCCTTTCTATCACGTACTTCAGAACACCTTCTTCACGTTACTACGGGTCCCATACCCCGCCTTCCTATCACGTACTTCAGAACACTTACTTCACGTTACTACGGGTCCCATATCCCGCCTTCCCATCACGTACTTCAGAACACTTACTTCACGTTACTACGGGTCCCATACCCCGCCTTCCTATCACGTCATTTACTTCACATGTCTATTTCATGTAACGCGGGTCTCATACCCCGCATTTACTTCACATCACTTACTTCACATATTTACCTCCTACAATGCGAGTCCCATACCTCGCCTTCATATCACGTCATATGCTTCGCATACCTTAGGTAGTCTAAAACTTACCTATCTGTTCTAATTCTTCTAGTGTCACTAAGTTTGTTCAAATTAACCTATTGCTCTGATACCACTCTGTCATGACCCGGAACCCACCCTGTGCGGATCTCGGATCGCGACCGCCGCCCTTCGGCCCGAAGGCCTTAGGGCAAGGCTCACATAAGCAACAGTATCGGATGGCGGTGCGGCCTGTGGTTGCGGAAGCGTGAAAAAAAAAATTTTTCTTTTCTTTTTAAAATCTGTCGCACATCCATCCGGTACTGCCGCTCTTCATAGCGGTACACATAATAATAATAATCAGAGCATACTAAAATTTAGAGTTTTATTTAGATTACATATCCGGTTGCCTCTCGGCTTAAGTACATACTTGCTAAAATCTATTACACTTCAAAATTCGACCATGTACGGGTCCTTAGTACTTCCAAAAAGTCCTTGATCATATTAAAGCCACTAGTCGTCATCCCCAAATGGAGCAAGGCTCCCATTCATCATCATTAGTACCTGAAAAATGTTAGGGAATGGGGTGAGCTTCGAAAAGCCCAATGAGTAATTCCTGCATCTGTCATGGGTTTTCAATTGGCAGTGGTTTTGTACAGAAAAGTTTATAAAATTCTCACTACCAACTGTTCGTATATTTTAAACACAGAGTACATGCATTTTTCATAACAGATAGCTATGAATCATTTAAAGTATTCAAGGCTAAATAAACATTTCGTCAAACAGAGTATATGCATTTCAAGCATATAGAGAAGCATAATAAAAATGAGGATAAAACCTGCTTTTATTTCTAAAATCATTTATCATCTTTTCACTTTTTAACTGAAGGATCCGTTTCGAACCAGACCCTAGTCTTACTTCTGAGAGATCTCGTTGCCTGGGGGATTAGATCCTGCTACCGGGCATTTTTCTGAATTGAGAACCCAAAAGGGTGCTCAATAACTGGTGATGCTTATGCATCATTATTATCTTGCAAAACGTTAGTTTCTTCAAGAAATACTTCTTATAAGCATTTAAACATGACTTCTTCAAGAAATGCTTTTATGAGCATTTAAAACAAACATGATGTTCATGATAGGATCTTCACATAGTTGAAATAACATTTCAGAATAGATGACATGTTAAACAATTTCAAAAAGAACTGTAACAAAGATCATTTACTGAACATGTCGTAAGAGAATTTTAAAAGCAGAATATTTCAAAACAGGAGTCCTGAAATATAGAATTTAACATCTCATGCTTTAGATATTTTGAAGTTTAAAACATCATTTAAATCGTGGAGTTAAAATCTCCACTTCAAATGCAGGGTTACTCACCTTGATTTCCTGGGTTTGCACTATTTGTTGGTTGTTCCCTTCCCTTTGTAGTTCCTAGAAACAATTCACAATAATCTATTAACTTCAATGTACTTCAAATATCTCCTATTGATGTTTCTAATTATGCTTAAATCGTATTACGTCCTAACGTCTTATCGTGAGTCTTGTTTTGTTGACGCATCATATTTTCTCGTACTTTATTTCGTAATACGGACCTCACCGTTGGATTCGGAACGTTGAAGAAAGTCAATTTAGACCCTCTTAGCTTTTTATTTGGCTTTGGGTACCTTGGGGGTATTTTGGTCATTTCACGTGTCATAATTTTCGGAGTCCCGTCTCATGAATCGGACCCCACTGTTGATCTCAGAAGGCCCTAGAAAATAAGAATACACTAATAACTTGTCTTATTTGGACATCGGCTACATTAGGGGCAATTTGGTAATTTGTACTTTAACGTATCGTAATTTTTTGGAGTCTCGTCTCATAAAACGGACCTCACCATTGAGTCCGGAACGTCCAAAATAGTCAAAATCCACTATTCGTTTACTTTATTCGGACTCCGTTTGACTTGTTTGAGGACTAGGGGCAATTTCGTAATTTTTATTATTTAAATATTATTAATTTAATATTAATTTATTTTAAAGTGGGCCACAGTGGAATTTCATAAAAGTTCTGGGGTCAAAGGGTGATTATACAAACTGTCGGTCTGGACCAACCGGTTCAGTTCTGTTTCAACTAAACCGGTCCAATGTTAATTGGACCAGCCGGTTTGACACGTAGTGCTGACGTCATGATGACGTCAGCCCTAAATTTGAATTTTAAATATCACTTAGTTAAACGACGTAGTTCCGGGTAACCCGAACCCTTTATTTACACATCGGGTCAGGACCCGACCCGAGGTCCGACCCGTGATCCGAACTGTACATCGTCTTCCCCACCGTTTCACCCTACTGTAGCCCTAAATTTCTGGGTTTTATGTCTCTCGATTTCGTGGAGTTTCAGGTGCGGATTCTCTCTGCCATCCATCCCAAAACATTTCTAGAGGTTAGGCCAACATCGTGGCATTCATTTGAGGTTGTGTAGCTAATCCAAATGCTCGGTCTAAGACATGTTAGCCGAACTGGATAATTTGGCAATAAATCCTCATCTCGCAACCATTTTTAATGGGGTTGGGTTCTGTGTGATCCTTAAGGCATGGGGGTTCCTTTCCTATTCTCAAAGTCGAGCTTAGAAGTGTCAAACAAGAATTAGGTTTCACGACCGAAACCTGCAACTCGATATTAAGGGCTCATTTCTTAGGTTTCAAGGTCACGGTTTAGTAGTTTAGGAACCCTAATGAGGTCTAGTTTAAGGCTAGATGACCCAGTTTAAGTTTTGTGCAAGTCAATTCAGACCTGCATAATCCGAGGTCCATTAATGGCGGTTGGGTGTACGGCTTAGTGTTCTAAGCTGTTTCAGGCTCTAATCTCTTGCCTCATTCAAGATATTACATTTTAGGTATCATGCATCAGTTTATGGAATTTTAAAGCAGTAAAACTGTAACGAAATTTGATCAAAGAATAAAAGGAAAATTTTGAGGTTATACCTCTAGACAATGGCTGGTCTCTTCTTTTTTCATGGCTTAAGCAGAGACCTCAGTGGTTTGGCTTGTTCCAACCGTGTACTTCCAGTCCTCAGTTCCCTTCCCTTGCTCCTTCAATGGCCAAACTCACACACAAGGTCTCACTATCTCTCTCTAGATTCTCTCCACTTTCTCTCTAACTCACTCTCTCTCTAAAACTTCAGACTGCACCTCACTTTCTGATTCCTTACTTCAGCCGTCCATACCATAGGATTATATGTATTTTACTCATTTGGTTTATTTGAACCAAAATGATTATTTTGGGTTTTGCATGTAAAGTAATTGGTGAAGGTGATATCAAGTGCCCTTAGGTAGGGTGATGATGGGCTAGGGTGCATAGGGTGATGTGGTGGTGATGTGTTGCATGCATGGCCATTGGCCAATTTGGGAGGTGGCCTTGGCTGAATTGGGTTTAAATATAATTTGGTTGCATATATAGGCACAAAGATGATAGCAGCCTACTTGGTAATTTTTTTGGGTAACAATAATCATGCCCACTTGGTCAAGGGTTCAAGTCCCCTTGGCCACACTTTTGGCTATTTTTCCCTATTTTAGGCTTAGGCCCTGTTTGGTTGGCGCAGAATTCCATTTTGGCTATTTCCTAAATATTTTCTTTTTTGTTACTCCTTTTTCGACGCGGTTTCTTCCAGTCACTTCCTATTTAGGTTAGCTTCAATATTTAAGGTCTAGTGTCGGTTATTAATCCCTTGGAATTCCCGTAGTTTGTTAACTCGAGTTTTCTTAGTGTTAAAGTAACATCATTTCACCTAATTAATTGGTAATGAGGTTCAGACATTATTTTATGGGTCTATCATGAGGTTCTCGATTAACTTCTAAATTATTCTTTATGCTTGGTTCAGATTAATGATTAGTAACTAATCATTTCTTATTCAGGGTCGGGGTGTTACAAAAGGGATGAGCCTTAAGCCTAGACCAGTGTCCGAAGAATGATAAAGAAAAGAACCGGATGTTCACCGTGCCTTATGCAGCTACAATAGGGAGTCTGACGTATGCTATGTTGTGCACACATCCAAACATCTGCCATGTAGTTGGTATAGTCAATCGTTACCAGAGTCACCCTAGTCCAGATCACTAGAAGTCAGTGAAGAGGATTTTTTGGTACCTTCGTGGGACCATTGATCATGCCTTATGCTACCATGGTGGAGACCCTAGACTGAGAGGATACAGCGATGCAAATTGGGCTGTAGATAGAGATGGATGAAAGTCCACTTCAGGTTATGCTTTTATACTCGGAGGAGGAGTGGTTTCTTGGTGTAGCAAGAAGCAAACATGCATAACATTATCCATGATGGAGTCAAAGTACATAGCTTGTTCAGCGGCTATTCAGGAGGCTATTTGGTTGAGAAGATTTTTACAAAGGCTGGGTTTTTCGACCCATGGAGATGAGGTTGTGCTTGTCTATTGTGATAGCACATCAACCCTAGCCTATGCAAAAGATCCCAACTATCATGGGAAATCCAAACATATAGACATTCTTTTCCATTACATTCGAGACATGGTTGCGCAAGGGGAAGTTTTCTTGAGACATATCTCCACAGGCAGTATAGTGGCTGATCCATTGACCAAGCCCATTGCCAGATATTTGTTTTTAAATCATGCTAGGAGTATGGGACTCCGTAGGATTTGATATGTATGGGCATTTCATTTTGTTATTTGACATTATTATGATATACATTTTTTTTACATATGTTATTTGATAGAGTGATTGTTATTATTGTGTACATCCTTGTTATATGTTTCCAGGCTAAGAGTCAACCCACTCACACGGGTGATTCACTTTAGCGCTGAAATAGTGAGCTAGATGAGACATTGATGTCTATGGCGCTTACATAATGAGCTAATACATTTATATCTATGGCGCCTAGAAGGCAATCAAGATATATTCACAAGCATTTAATGCTATATGTCACCTTAGTTAGAGCTAAGATGAGACCTTCACATATAGGTCAATCGTGGAGTATTTTCACAAACTCCATGAAGCCTGTTATAACCGAATGTGAGATTTCAAGCAGGCGCTTAGATAATGACTAGGCTGAAACTCAGGTTAGGCGCTTGTTAGCGACTAGACCCAAATTCATATGGCGTCATTTGCTTATTTGTTCAGTGACATGCCTATTTGTGGGATAGCGCCATAGCATAAATTTCATATTGTATGTGTTGTATCAACCGATAGTGGGAGGGATGAATAAATCCCTACTTCATTGTTGTGTGAGCCACTTAGATTATTAGATCCTACTTATGCCATTGTTTAACCTAAGACTATGTCATGAAGAGGATATTCAATATCGCTACTTTAGAATGTTTTCAAGAACGATAGAAAATACCTTATTGCGGACATCTCTAGGAAAGCGGTTGAGTCTAATCTGATTGAAATGAGGGCTTAAGGAAGACGATTTCATATTACACCATGTTAGTGTGACTCATAGCCCAGGCGAGTGTGTCGTGTTTATCTACGATACGAGTCATAAGTGCATTACATATTAGGGGTGTAGCACTGCTTCCTTGAGGGGTTGAAGAGTGTTGGATCTGGTGTAATTAAATTATCTTGGACATATTAGAGATGCTTCTGAGTAATGTGCTTTTATTGGTCAAGTGATGATTTGTTAACTGCGCACCTGAGGCTGTATGTTCTTTTCCCAAGGTTGCATGTCACAACCTGAAACCCACCCTATGTGGATCTCGTATCGCGGAGCCAACCTTGTGGCCATCCCTACTTTTTCTTTCCTTGTATCAATGACAACAATGTATAATATAAAACTTAAACAATAAATCAGCAAAAGTCTTAAATACATAATATGGTTCTACAATGTCAAAATAGGAACCAACATAACATCACCCTTAGGTGGTGAATACATAGGAGAACTACATCATAACTAATACATTCCTCAAAATGTCCTCCTATGCTCTTGGACTCCTACTACGATCTTGCAGCGTCCCTACCTGAACAAATAGTAAGTTGGAGTGAGCTGACGAAGCTCAATAAGTAAATTTCCATCTCTGACATTGGTTTGGGTTAACATAGAAAGAATATGAATCCAAGATAACATAAGTGTGGACATGATAGCCAACCATAGGATAAGATGATGTGATAGCCAATAAGGATAAAATGCCACAATGGCCAATGAACAGTAAAGGTCACAATAATCAATTATAGGTAATGGATATAACATAAACATGGAAATCTCAATAGAAATCAGTCAACATAAATGTACTGCCACAATAAACCGATAACAATCAATTGTAATCAATGAGTGAACTCTCAACATAAGATTATTCATAGGAAATGTCATAGTCCTATGAATCCAATAAACGTAATTATATTAGTCAAATATAAGTGATGAATTTACTCTGTTTAGGGCTTGGCAGACCCTCGGTTCTTTAGGGCCTGGCATACCCCCCCCTCAATAAGTGCATATAAAATGCCATAATAACTCAGTGCATAAATACGCCATCTTTGCCATATGTTCATTCACGGACTCGACCCGTAGGTCTTGTCAACTCAGAAACATCGGATGGATATTGTGACTGAGCACAATTCTGGCATTCATAATATGTTATGATCATTCGTGATTCTATAAGAGTGTATAAAGATGGAATACATTTATTCATTAAAAATATAACAGTAGGCCTTTCAAAGCATAGTACAATGTAATATCCCGACCCGGGATACGTCACGTGTACCGAGGTAAGTCGGTCAAATAGTGTAACTTGAACTGTTAAAATGTGTATATCATGGTATTTCACGGAAATGAATGACTAGAAACTGTAAATGATTGAAATGTATAACCAGTGTTGGGCAACACTAGAGCACCCCAGGACATCGCATCGTAATGCATGCATGCACGTATTTCCATGCATGCCCATGTTTCACGGACACGTAGTATACCAAAAATCAGTGTATGCACACGCTATTGGAAATAGACTTACATGCACATATATGGATGGAATGTCACGTATAAAATATGTATTTATGTGTATGTATATATATACGGCAAGGACAAATACATATACATGTATGTGTATATATATATGTATATATGTATATATATATATGTAAATAAAGGTGAAAGGAAAGGGTAAAGAGGGAAAATGCATGCATGAGTGATCAGTGTGTGTGTGTACGTGTGCAGATATTATGAGGCTAGTGTGTGTGCTAGTGTGTGTGTGTGTGTAAGTGAGTGCTTTATGTGTGTGATGCATATAATATACATATAACACCACAAATATCTCCCATGCATTTAATGGAAAGCAACCAAATGAAAAGCAGAATTTATGAGATTTGAAAGGGGTTTATGAGATGTGAAGTTTGGAGGCTCAAGGAGTCGTGTAGAGAGAGAAAGTGGAGAGGGAAAGGATTCGGCTGCTTGTGTTATAAGTATATACGGACGTGAGTTGAGAGACAAAAAGGAAACTGAGACTGAGAGAAGCATTGTTAAGGAACTCAAGAACAGAAACAGAAGGGTTTGGAGGGTCACAGTGAGCAAGAACTGAAAACCCAGGTTAGTGTTTTGAGTTATGTCTTTATGATTTAAAGCATGATAGCTTGATCTAAAGCTTGGGTTCTCATAAGCATGAGTTTAGCTTTTAAATGCAAAAAGAATGATAGAAAACAGTGCTAAAATGAAGGAGAAAAACTAAGTTGCAGGTCCTATGAATAAATCGGGTTTCATGGAAATCTTGTTTAAAACTTGTCTTGGAGTTTAAGAAAATGACCCTCTAACTTGTAGAAACATATAGGAAGAAATTGGGGTTCAAACTGTGGCTAAAAATCAACGAACTGATGGGATTATCAAACCACCGGAAAATCGGGTTCTCACAAAAAAACCCACTGTTCGAGAAGATAGGGCAGTTTAAATTAAAAGTAAACCCTAGATATGGAACCCTTGTAAAAATTGGAATAAAACGGCATTCAAAAAGGAGGGAAAATCCATTGAAAACCGGCGACCATCGCCGGAGAAGACGATTGTATACAACCGGAACCCTACCGGAATGTCATAGGGAAGACAATGATAGGGGGTTGGTTCAAACGGCGTCGCATGCGGGCAGTGGGGCTCGAAGCTGCGTCGTTTTAGTGTAACTTTTGTTTTAATTAAAATGAAAATGGACTGTTTGGTTGCAGGGATAATAAATGGAAATTGGGTTTAGGCTTATCCCAACCATGGATAGCATAGGAGAACTGGTTATCTTGTTCTGGTTCTCAAGATTTGACTGAACCGCTTGGTTCAATAAAGAACCAGACCGGTTAGGGTTTCTAAATGGTGAACCCACTGGTTCAGACCAAGATTTAGGGAAATTTCATTTTGACCCCAAATGTTTTAGAAAATGTCACTGTGGCCCAAACAGGAAAATTTATAAAATATTACTTTTAATTCAAAAATACCCCTAATTCAAATAAGGGTCAAACGAAGTCCAAATGAGGTAAATGAATAGTCAAAACTTATTATCTCGGACATTTTGAGTCCGAATGGTAAGGTCCGTTTCTCGAGATGGGGTCCTGAAGGATAAAATACCGTAAAAGTGCAAAATGACCATTTTGCCCTTTTTAGTACAAAAGTCCAAATGGAATTCCGCGAAAGCCTAAACCGACTTTCTTCGGAATTTTGGACTCAATGGTAAGGTCTAAATTAATGTTAGAGATACTTATGATAGCAAGGCATAAAATTTGTTGAATAGCATTAATTCTAAGACGGATCTACTGATATATAGGGAATTCCAAAGGCAAGGCAAACTCACGGATTTCCTGATATAGGACTGCATTAGAGGTAAGTGGATCACTCTCTCTTACATGTGGTGTTTCCACAAGCCAAGTTTATTCTTTTACTGCCAAACTCGTACTCTTGAATGTATTGATATCCTTGTGTTCCACAATTCAATATTTTCTATCTTGTGGACATTTGATTGACTGATGTATCATTGTTATCATGTTACATTGTGCCTTGAAAGGCCTACTGTTGTATTCTTATTGAATGAATGATATTCCATTTTTATATTATATGGAATTACTTATGCTCATGACATGTTTATGAACACGGGAGTTGTGCTCAGTCACAACACCCATCTGATGCTATCTGATTGACTAGGACCTACGGCTCAAGTCCGTGAACAGACAAATGGCAATTCACTAGAATTCACTGGGGGGTATGCCGGGCCCCAAAAGATCGAGGGTCTGCCGAACCCTAACACAGAATAACAGCATCTCTAATGACTGATGAAACTTGATTGTTGAATGACATCATCCCTTATGATTCTTCGAGTCTCGAGGGACTTGTATTATTGATTTGATTGTGATCAGTTCATTGTGGCAGTACTTCATTTTTGTTATATTATCATTGAAATTCTTCATATTGATATTACACCCAATACTTCTGATTGTGTATTGTGATTACTGTTCATTGGCCCTCGTGGCAATTGTTTTCATTGGCTATCACAGCATCTTATTCTCATGATTGGCTGTCATGTCCTTATATGAATTCGTATTATTTATTGTTCATCGATACCAGTGTTGGAGATCTGCATTTACTTACTGAGCTTTGTAGCTCATTCCACCCCACTTATCCCCCATTTCAGGTGATGATGCTGTGAAACCCCAGTAGGAGTCTGAGAGCATAGGGGGACATTTTGAAGTACTGTACCAGTCTATGTTAGTTCTCCTATGTATTCACCACCCCCGGGATGCTGGTTACGTTTAGTTCTCATTTTGTCTTATGTAGAACTATGTCATGTATTTAATAGACTTCCGCTGTTTAAATTATTAAAAGACTTCCACTGGATTACTGTAATTGATAAAGACTTCCGCTGTTCATTGTTTAAAATTTTTAGTACATTGCATATTAGTACTATGATACAGGAATGGAAAAAGTAGGGACGGCCTTCGGGTCGGCCTCGCGACACGAGATCCGCATAGGGTGGGTTTCGGGTCGTGACAGCTTGGTATCAGAGCTTTAGGTTCGATTGTGAGTCATGTGAGATAGGACTAGAGTTAAGACTGTTAGATATGACTGACATTTTATATTTTACAATCATTGACTAATTGCCTTACACATTGACTGGTCATCTCATTGGTTATCTCACTGGTTATCTCATTGGTTATCTTATTGGTTATCATCACGGGTTATCCTTACAAACATGGTAAACACGAGGCAAGGTCCGTTACCTATGGATCATTTAGAACAATTGGAAAGACTGATGCAGATTGTCATTGAAACTCTACCACAGATTCAAGGCTAGTGCTAGCCAACCAGCACAGCCAGTACAACAGGAGCAGCTTGTCAACGCAGGCGACAACATCAGGAATCGTCAAGGGAATGAACGGGATGCTGCATACCAATACGAACGATTCCAGAAAATGAAACCCCTGACGTTTGACGGTACAAATAGGGCCACGGCGGCCAAAGAATGGATGTTAGAAATGAACAGGGTTTTCGATATCCTGAATTGCACTAACGTCCAGAAAGTGGCTTATGCCACGTATATGCTTAAGGGAATGGCACATAAGTGGTGGATAAATGAGGAGGCGAGGGAGCCAAACATGGACTGGCAACGATTTACTGTGGTCTTCAATAAGAAGTACTTCTCCCTAGGAAGTACGAAACCGCAGAGTTGCCGAATTCATGGTACTGCAACAGGGGTCGATGACTGTGGAGCAATACGAGGCCACTTTTACCGAATTGGCCAGATTCGCCCCTGATGCTATCAGAACCGAGGATCTGAAGGCTCGTAAATTTGAGGAAGGACTGAGGTGGTCTATCAAGGATAGACTAGTACCCCATCGACTGACTACTTACGATGATGTCGTGGAAACGGCTCGGATCGTAGAAAGGAGTGGCGAGGAATTCGCCAAGAGGCGAGGGAACCAGAAACGTGGAGGCAACCAGAATAAGAGGCAAGGGCCTTCTACTTCAGGACAGGGATCTACATTTACCAAACTTGGAGCTGCATCACAGGCGACAGGGTCCGGTCAGAAGAAACAGAGCAACACTAAAAAGGGGGCAGCCAAGTGCTCTCGTTGCAATAAGATCCACAAAGGCCAATGTCTCAAGGACAGCAATGCTTGCTACTACTGTGGCTAGGAGGGACATTATGCAAGAGAATGCCTTCAGAAGGATCAGGCCACGCCCAGCACTACTTCGGTTAAAGCACCAACAACCGGAATAGCACCACCTAGACCTCCGACCCAAAGAAGTGGACAGGGGAACGTCCAGCAGCAAGCAGGAAGAGTTTTCTCCCTTTTACCAGGAGACATGCAGGCTACAACCTCTGTAGTCACAGGTACTCTTTTAGTATGCTCACAGCCTGCTCATGTTTTATTTGACACTGGATCTACACATTCATTTGTATCCCCTACATATGCTGCTAGATTGAACCTAGTGACGGAACCCTTAGGGTATTTACTGAATGATTCTATACCATCGGGGAAATCATTGTTGGGGGATACCATGTATAGGAATTGTGGGATACAGATTGGGGATACACACTTATTGGCTAACCTTATACCCTTGGAAATTTATGGATTCGACGTTATCCTTGGAATGGATTGGCTGGCCGCCAATCACGCTACGATAGACTGTGTGGCCAAACGAGTTCTCATACAGAATCCCCAGTTTCCAACAGTTAACTTTGAGGGGACAGGGGTGGCTTCCCCACCCTACTTCGTTTCCTCTATCCAGGCAAGGCGTCTGCTTCGCAAGGGATGTCACGGATTCTTATGTAGTGTTCAAGATATTGATCCCAGCAGCCTGAGTTAGAAAAGATTCCCATTGCTAGGGAATTTCCCGGAGTATTCTTGGATGATCTTCCAAGAAAGCCCATAGATAGGGAGATCGAGTTTTGCATCGTCGTATTGCCAGGCACTACACCGATATCCAAGACTTCATATAGGATGGCACCGGCAGAGTTGAAGGAGATGAAGCTCCAGTTGCAAGAATTATTGGACAAGGGTTTTATACGACCCAGCTCGTCACCATGGGGTGCGCTTGTATTGTTCGTAAAGAAAAATGATGGAACTATGAGACTGTGTATCGACTATCACGAGTTGAACAAAGTTACCATCCGGAACAGATATCTATTGCCCAAAGTAGATGATTTGTTCGACCAATTGAAAGGGGCCCAAGTGTTCTCAAAGATCGACCTGAGGTCCGGCTATCACCAGTTGAAGGTCAGACCCACTGACATCCAAAAGACAGCATTTAGGACACGGTATGGACACTACGAGTTCCTTGTTATGCCATTTGGGGTGACCAATACCCTAGCTACATTCATGGACATGATGAACCGTGTGTTCAAGCCGTACTTGGATGACTTCGTGATTGTATTTATAGACGACATCTTGGTTTACTTTAAGAACCAGGAAGAACACGAGGTACATTTGAAAAGAGTCCTACAGAAGTTAGGGGAGTAGAAGTTATACGCCAAGTTGAAGAAATGCGAATTATGGCTTCCTAGTATAGCATTTCTAGGACACGTGATCAGTAAAGAAGGAATCTCTGTTGATTCCCAGAAGATCGAGGCAATCATGAATTGGCCTCAACCTACGAGTGTCACGGAAGTGCGAAGCTTCATGGGGTTGGCAGGCTACTATAGGAGATTTGTCAAGGACTTCTCCAAAATAGCTACGCCTATTACCAAACTGACCCGGAAGGGTGTTCCTTTTGTTTGGACAGAGGAACAAGAAAAGAGTTTCTAAGAGTTAAAGGAGCGTTTGGCTATAGCTCCTATATTGACAGTACCAGAAGGAACTGATGGTTTTGTAATTTACAGTGATGCCTCGTTCAAGGGCTTAGGGTGTGTGTTAATGCAGAACGGAAAAGTGGTAGCCTATGCTTCCGGACAGTTGAGACCCCACGAAGGGAACTATCCGACACACGACCTTGAGCTAGCAGCCATTGTCTTCGCCTTAAAGATATGGAGACATTATTTATACAGAACCACGTGCGAAATATTCACCGACCATAAGAGCCTCAAGTATCTGTTTACACAAAAGGAGCTCAATATGAGACAGCGCCGTTGGTTAGAATTATTGAAGGATTACGAGGTCAACATGCAGTACCACCCAGGGAAGGCTCAAAACAACACTGTGTGAGGTCACCCGTTATTGCGCCTAGGCGGGTCCTGACCCGACCTGAGGTCTGACCCGACCCGCGACCCGAACAATGTCTTCCTTCCCCACGATTTTCTAGCAGCAACTCTGGTCACCCTCTCCGGCACCGGTGATCGGAATCTGCAATTTCAATTTTTAAACTTAATTGTTTTCCACTGTTTTACACCCATTTTTTGCTTCTAATCTTTTCTAAACACATTTTTAAACATCTAGGTAGAGATTTGAGCCTTCAAAACTCAATGGAACATCACAAAATCACCAATTTACTTTTTCCGGGCATAGGTTGTTTCTGCCCCATTTCTTAATGATTTAACTTGCAGTTTCTTCCTAAATTCTTATTTTTCTTTCTAGATTAACACATGCAATTTATCTACAAGCTTCAAGCAATTTAAAAATAAATTTTGAATTACAATTTATAGTAAATTTTAACTTACCACTTTTCTGCACTATCTTTTTTCCTCTCCTTTTTCTCCTTCTTGTTCCTCTTCTTTTCGTCTTCCTTTCTCCTTCATTCTCAGCTTCTCAGTTTCTTTCTTTGTTTCTGAATTTCTCTCATGACACTCACCTATATATATAGCCAAAACTCACCGCCCTTCTCTTTCTCTTCCTTCCTCTTTCTTCCTACTTTTGTTGACTTTTCTTTCCTATATTCATTAATCAATTCATAGTTTAATGACTTAAGAGTCATCAACCTCGACACTGGTACAATTCTTCCCAAGAATCCTTAACCTTTGCCCTTAAGTATACTACTTTCTCCCAAAAGTCACTATTCATTTGATAATCTCAATCGTCCAAGAAACATCAAAGTCAATCATAGCATAGTCTTTCCCAAATACTATTAACCTTAGTATTTAAACAAGCTATCCTCCTCCAAAAGTCATCGATTATTTAACTATTTAAATCATCGGATTTTTAGTTTCTTTAAGGGTATCTAATCGGTTAATAACCGTGTACTTATGATCTATACCTCATATGCTCTATGTATATCATTCATGAATAATGATTACCTTAGAGTACCTCAAAAATCATATATCATCTCAATTTCATGGTTTCTCTAAATGATTTACTACCAGTTCAGTCTTTACGATCATTTAAATCATATTGATCTCTAACAGTTATTCAGAATCATTTATCATTTACCTTCATCTAACTTGATAGAGTATTGACTAAAATCGGGTCACACATCATCTTAGATCAGAAGATTCATTAAATTTCTTCCTAATATTTATTCATCATGTGTTAGCCTCTTTTTAAAATCATCATATTTCATAAGGTCAATTCTGATAATCTCGCTCATTTAGTAATCGTCTTCAAGACTCTATTCATCTTTACCCTATTAGGGTCTACTTATGACTTACTCAAGAATTTTCATATTTCTGTTACATCATTAATTTATTTAGAGTATCAACTCTTGATATAATTATCCATTAAGTTTCCTTCAAACTATCTCTCATTCAAGCCTCTTTAATTTATCTATGTGGACAGGTTGTAAACAATATGTGGACAAGTTGTAAACAACTGAAAAAATACCTATAACTACTGGTACAGTAGCCTGATCATCTCTCAGTGGTGTTTTTAAGACATTATCCTTGGTGGACTTTTAGGTAGTTAGGGCATTTAATTATACCTCTATTGTCATAATTGACCCTTCTTTTAGCAAATTCCTTCGTGCCCTATTTTATGATCTTTGCAGGTGCCACTACGTTATTGTAAGTGGTCAATTGCTAGAGCCTGATTCTAGGTAGAGCCTTAATGACTTTTTTCATAAGGCATTCTATTCTATCCAATTGATCTATCAGATCCATCTCAGTCAAATGATTTATGGCATTAGGCGTATTCCTGGTGTTAACCTTTTCTGTAAAAGGTAATCAGTCAATGTATACATAAAATAATAGTTAGTGTTCACAAAAAAATCTAACTTAGTAATATCAGTGTTATCTATCGACTAACTTTTAGACTTTAATAGTTCTAGTACTCTAATCCTGTCTCCCGTGGCTCACTAGAACCTAAGGCTCAGATGTGATACCAAGCTATCACAACCCGAAACTCACCCTATGCGGATCTCGTATCACAGGGCCGACCCTGTGGCCGTCCCTACTTTTTCTTTCCTTGTATCAATGACAACAATGTATAATATAAAACTTAAACAATAAATCAGCAGAAGTCTTAAATACATAATATGGTTCTACAATGTCAAAATAGGAACCAACATAACATCACCCTTAAGTGGTGAATACATGGGAGAACTACATCATAACTAATACAGTCCTCAAATGTCCTCCTATGCTCTTGGACTCCGACTACGGTCTTGGTTCCTATTTTAACATTGTAGAACCATATTAAGTCAAATGAATAATGTTTTCTTTATGTAATGGGCATTCTAAAGCCAGTGGAAGGGTCTGTTTTATAAGATGGGATCCCAAAAAATAAAGACCTGTAGAAATACTAAATGACCACTATGCCCCTAGTAATGCCCGAACCCAAATTGGAAACCGTGATAGCCTAAACCGACTTTCTTTGACGTTTCAGACTCAATAGTAGAGTCTATTTTGGCAAATGAAATACTTATAGCTACAAGATATAAAGTTGGATGAATAGCATTAAACTGAAACGTGTTTACTGATATAGAGGGAGATTAAAAGGGAAGGAAAAGGTTATAGAATACTGAACTAGAACGCACCGTTAAGGTAAGTAAAACCCAATCTCTTACATGTAGTCTTCCAAGCCATGTTCATTCTATTACTGCTAGATTTGTACTTTTGTACGTACCAAATGTTTATTGTTTCCACAATGTGATATTGTTCTATCTTGTGGACGTTTATTGATTGCCATATCATTGATCATTATATTATATTATGCCTTGAAATGTCTACTGTTATGTTTTTATTGAATAAATGATATTTCATCTTTATACACTCTTATGGAATCACGAATGATCATGACATATTATAAATGCCAGAATTGTGCTCAGTCACAATATCCATCCGATACTTTCTAAGTTAACAAGACCTACAGGTCGAGTCCGTGAACAAACATATGGCAAAGATGGTGTATTTACGTAGTATGTTATTATGGCATTTTATATGCACTTATTGAGGGGGTATGCCGGGCCCCAAAAGACCGAGGGTCTGCCAAGCTCTAAACCGAATAAATGCATCACTTATGTTTGACTGATATAATTACGTTTATTGGATTCATAGGACTATGTCTATCACGACCTGAAACCCACCCTATGCGGATCTTGTGTCGCGGGGTCGACCCAATGGTTGTCCCTACTTTTTTCATTCTTTGAATCAATGACAATAGTATATAATGTAACTTAACAGTAAATTAGCGGAAGTCTTAATACAAAATATTGTTTAACAACTGAGAAAACTGTAAACCGACATAAACATAACATACAACCACTCTTAGGTGGCGAGTACATGGGAGAGACTACATTATTCTATCATGCTCCTCAACTATCTCCCTAAGCTCCGGATCTCCTACTGTGGTTCTATAGCATACTCACCTGAAAAAATAGTAAGTGGGGTGAGCTAACAACGCTCAGTAAGTAAAATCCTATCTCCAATACGGGTTAGGGTTAACATAAAAAAAATATGAACTCAAAGGGTAACATGATAGCCAGTTATGACGACAGTTGCAGTTAACAGTAAAATGCCACAATGGCCAATGAATAGTAAGGCACAATAACAATTATGAGTAATGGTGTTGCATAAATATGGCAAAAGCTCAATAATTACAATCAACATAAATATACTGCCACAATAAATCAGTCACAGTCAAGTCCAATAAATAAGGAACTATCAACATGGAGCTATTTATAAGGAAATGAAAATATCCTATAAATCTCATAAATGTCAACATAACAATCAAACATGAGTAATGCATTTACTCTATTCAGGGTTTGGCAGACCCTCGATCTTTTGGGGGCTCGGCATACCCCCTTAACATGAATGCATATAAAATGCCCTTTTTACTCACTGCATAAAAACGCCATCATTTCCATGTGTATGTTCACGAACTCGACCCGTAGGTCTTGTTAATCAAATAGCATCGGAAGGAAATTGTGATTGAGCACAAAATCTAGCATTTATCATAAATCAGAATTCTATCGTAATTCTATAAGAAGTACATAAAGTATGAAATATCATGTAGTAAACATACAATGATAGGCCTTTCAAGGCACAGTACGACAAAACAATCATGAGTGATAGGCCTTTCAAGGCACAGTACAATAAAGCAATCATGATATAACAATTAATAAGCATCCATCGGATAGGACAATATCAATGGTGGGACAATAACAATGGGTGTGTAAATGAGTACAAAATTTTGGCAATAACAGAAATAATGTGGCTTGGAAAACCACGTAGAAGAGATAAAATTTTACTTACCTTATCAGTGCATCCTAGTATTCCATGACTTTTTTCTTTCCCTTTGAATTCCCTATCATTCAGTAAACATGTTTCAGTTCTAATGTTATTCATCAAATTTCATACTTCGTCACCATAAGTATTTCTTTTACTAATTTATACTCTACCATTGAGTCCGGAATATTGAATAAAGTCAGTTTAGGCTTTCACGGTTTCTAATTTGGACTTCTGTACTAAAAAGGGCAAAATAGTCATTTTACACTTTTCCATGTCTCTATTTTTTGGGACCTATTTTCACAAATCGGACTTTACCCTTTGAGTCCAAAATGTTTGAAATAAAAAAGATTCACTATTCATTTATTTTAATCGAAGTTCATTTGGCTTAGGGACATTTTGGTCTTTTGGCACTTTTACGGGTATTTTATTAATTTGCTAAAATTTTGGGCTGTTGTAATAGTTTCTAAAAATTAGTTCACTGGTGTAGTGGCTTGGCTCGGCAATGCTGCCATCTCGGTGGACTATTTAGAGTGTTGGTTTTATGAAGAAATGTGTTGGAGTTGGGGCTCACTTGGCTAATTGCATTGGGCTGGACAGTAAGGGACTATGGGCTTAGTGAATGATAGGCATCAAGGCGGGGGGTTTAGATGTTAGGCTTGGAAAGTTTTTGTTTCCCTCCAAACTGGATGATGAAATTTATACAACACGTGTAGATTCCTTTTTGGAAACCGAAGATTCTTATACTTATGGATATAAGTATTGTGTATCATATTTTTGGAATGAATGGATTTCAATTTGCAATCAATTTGCACAGAAGATGCAATCACTCTATTCAATTCATATCTTGAAATGCTCAATAATTGAATCTTGTCTAAATCTCATAAACCCCCATATAAATTACTCAATAAAGGGATGCAGAGAAAGTACGAAAGATAATGATTCCTTCAAACTGATTAAATTTGATGCTATTCTTAAGCACTCCAACTGAGTATTCTGATAGGCACCCAGACCTTGTAATGCTGCTTGTGAACCATAACTACCAATTATACTCGGGCTTATACTATTGATACCATAATTCCCACTGAATCCCATTGATGGGTTCACCCCAATTGACGTTAACTTGCAAGATGGGAACAACCAAAGCAGCCCCCAAAATTCTTGCAATCACTCCAGCATCAACAATCTGATTCCTTTGCTGATTCATCCCACCCGAAACCACCACCATCAGACACCAGCTTTTGAAGATCTGAAGGGAGATCTTTAGAGAGCCTCAAATCCAATCCACGTAAAAGCAAAACACCTTCCTTTCTAAACCGTCTGAGGTAATGTGCACGGATCCATTGAGGGGAGACATGAAGTGGAGTTCATTTCTCCTCAACCGGCCTTGACATCAAATAAGTCGAAGGCAATGAGGAAACTACCCGTACATCATTGGCAAGAACGCTCTTGGATTGATCCAAGTCAAATATATCAAAAAATTCACTTTCATCACCCCAAATTAACGGATGCAATCCATTGGCAACAAAGGGGCCAACCCGGTATGCTTGAAGGCTGAGGCCATCATCGGATTTGCCAATCCAATCCCCTGGCTCTGACCGATCAGCACTGCAGCTGAATTCACATTATGATCCGCCTGAACCACCATTCGGCGAGGCCACTCCACAGAAATCTCGCTGTATCGAGGTGGGTTTTGAGAAAGAGTTAGTGGGGGTCCAACCGATGAAGTCGAGGTGGCAGTCATGCATGGCAGATTGACTAAGAAAGAATTATGGAGATTTTTGAGAGAAAAAGAATTGAATTGTGAGAGAAGTGTAGCAGCAAAAGGGAATTGTTAAAGAATTGGAGAAAGGAGTATGTGAATGATCAGCCGCATCTCTCTCTTTCTCTCTAATCTTTTCTGTTCCAAAATCCCTTATCAACTTCATCTTCTTCTTTTTTTGAAATAAATCTCCTAGATCCCTAAGTCACGCCCCCCTCCCTTATCACAACTACCTACATGCCTATCCAAGTGGTTATATACATATATATACATATACGGTTTATTTTATATATATATATATATATGTGTGTCATGCTTTCATATATACACTGATATATATATATATATATATTTATTCATTTCCATATATATATTTTTACTTATTTTTATTTTATTATAATTTATTTTTCTTTTATTTTTTTCTTTTTATTCTATTTATTTTGTTTATTTTTTTATAATATTTTTTATTTCGGTATTCGTTATTGGCTTGCTCAGGCATCGCCCGTCATCATCCGTACATTCAAAACTATTGAGATTCCAAAATCGTCCATTTTATTCGATGTCATGACGTAAAGCCTTAACGATTCAGGTTTATTTTGGTATTACATTCATGGGCTCGATCTGCCTCGGCATTTTTATTTAACTCTTTTTGAGTATTTTTGGAATTAGTCCTATTTATTTGGGTTAGGGTGTTACAATATCATTCTCTATGAATAATCTTATGTTGAGAGTTCCCTCACTGATTACGATTGATTGTTATCGGTTTATTGTGGCAATACACTTATGTTGACTGATTTCTATTGAGATTTTCATGTTCATGTTTTATCCATTACTCATGATTAATTATTGTAACTTCTACTGTTCATTGGCCATTGTGGCATTTTATCCTTGTTGGCTGTCACAACATCTTATCCTATGATTGGCTATCATGTGCACACTCATGTTATCTTGGATTAATATTCTTTCTATGTTAACCCCAACCAATGTCAGAGATGAGAATTTACTTACTGAGCTTCGTTAGCTCACTCCGACTTACTTATTTTTCAGGTAGGGACACTACAAGACCGCAGTAGGAGTCTAAGAGCATAGGAGGACATTTTGAGGAATGTATTAGTTATGATGTAGTTCTCTCATGTATTCACCACCTAAGGGTGATGTTATGATGGTTTCTATTTTGACATTGTAGAACCACATTATGTATTTAAGATTTTTCTTAATTTACTATTTAAAGTTTTTGTACATTTCAAATTATTACTATGATACATGAATGGAAAAAGTAGGGACGGCCATAGGGTCGGCCCCGCGATACGAGATTCGCATAGGGTGGGTTTCAGGTCGTGACATCGCACATTCCATCTCCTGTATGAGGAGATGAGGAAATAAGAGATTGAGAGAGATCATAAAGATAACTTGCCCTATGTGGGCGAGTGGGAGATGTTAGTTTTTGGGTTTTGGATTAACCCATATGTGAATAAAATCCGCCCACTAGGGAATAGGCCTTGACCGATTTAAATGGCTGATAGGATAAGTTCCTATACTTATTCAAATACGTCTCTATCATGTGTTGATAGAGATCAGTATTTTGAATCCTAACAAATCCTATATGTATCTAAAATAAATATGCAAATATGTGGTCTGCGTGATATAGTTGTGAGATATAATACATTTTCTCTTTCTAGTTTTTCTCTCTGGTAGGTTTGGAATGTGAAGATTGAAGGGGTAACTCTAGTAGCCAACCATGCATAACTTCACGAGATTTGGGGACATACACGGAAGTCAGAATTCAACGTTTGGCTCGTAACAACAGGCAATAGTTGATCTACAGGTACCTTCCGTAATCAAGTATGACTTAACCTGTATACATGTTATGTGTATTGTATGTTTACAATTAGTAAGCAACAGAAAATACTCAAGTTAATAAATATTCATATGTGGGGAGAATGGAAGCAAATGGGAGAATAATGAAGGATTTATGTATATATCTATTTGTTATAGTTTATGTGTGTGTGTATATATATAATCTGACCCAACCCAACTCGTATTTTTTTTGAATTTTTCTAACAAATTCATGATTCAGATTTGATTCTAAAATTTTAGAATTAATTAAAGTTGAGTCATCGTAGTTTACAAATCCAAACCAAAACTATACTCCCATGAACTATCAAAAATAGAACTCTAACAAATTTAAAGTCTTATTTGGAATTTTGGAAGCCATGAAAGTTATAAAGACCCGGAAAATTTTTTTTTTTTGGAATAAATTAATTTTCCTGTTCCTTAATTTAAATAATTATTTTTATTTTTATTTTTATTTTTTTGATTTGTTAATGCATGTATAAGGATTGTGAGATGTGTGTATCATACATGTGTTATATGTATGTGTGTATAATTATATGTGTATATGTACATATGTACATAATCTGATTTTGTGTGTGCAAGTGGGTGTATATATATATATATATATATATAACAGTGCACAGTGCACTGTGTGTGTGTACCCGATTGTGTGTGTGTGTGAGTTTGAGTGTAACACACTCAAACAAGTGTGGGAGGGGCATGGAGTGTGTAAGAGGAGTGGTTGAAGATGTGTGGTGAAGTCTGTGTATATGTGTGTGGTGAGGGTTGAGAGGGACAGACTTGTCATGAGGACTGGAGAGAGAGAGAGAGAGAGAGACAGAGAGAGAGAGATATATATAGAGAGAGAAAGTGAAAGAAAATAGAGAGAGAGTGGTGTGTATGCTCTGATTTCTGAAAGGGAAGCAGAAGGAGGGAAGCTAAGGAGGCCAAAGGGGAGAACAGAGGCAAAGCAAGAGGAGAGAAGCACCATCACAAGGTTGAGAACCCATAACCGTAAGCTTTCTCTCTCTAGAAAAAATCTCTCAAATATCCAACTTGTTTTGTAGCTTATTGTTTAGATTTAATCCTTGGGTTTTATTGCATATGAAAAATGGAACCTAACGCAAAAAGAATGAATGAAAATGAGAGAGAAAATGGGGGAGAACCAGTCGCCAGAATCTGGTTTTTTTTTGGGCCGGAATAATCAGTCCGGGCGTGTTGGGGTGATGGTGTTTGGAGATTAAAGTGACCCCAATGAAGTCCCGAAGTTCCTAGGAGTCTTTTAGTGGAAGAACAGAGGAGTTTGAACGTGGAAATAGGGAGAAAATGGGAGGGGTAGTCACGGTTTTCCGGCGAACTGGCCGGAGTTCCGCCGGGGAAGATGACCGGCTTTTGGCCGGAAGATCGGGGCGCAGGGGCGTTGGGCCGTTCCTGATGGGCCACTGGATTGGTTTGTTTAAAAAGAATTAAAAGGGTTTGGGCCTGTTGGTCTTTGGCCCAACAAGTAAAGGAAAAAAAAAAAAAAAAGAAAAGAAAAGAAAAAGAGATGGGTGCGGCTGGTGGGAGTCGAACAGGAGACCGATGGGGTGAGGGGCCAAGCCTTGACCACTGAGCCACATGAACCCTTGTGTTTAAAATTTCATTGAAATATATATATGTAATAAAATTTGTTAAACAGAAAAATAAAATAAAAAGGTGCATTATGCACCTTAGGAGATTCGAACAGTGGAAGTTTTTGGAGGGGAGGTGGCACGCGTCCGCTGTGCCACCCTATTCGACCAACCATATTTGCGCACAGAATATATATATATACTATACATTATGAATTTAATTTAATTAAATATATTTAATTAACTTAAATACTCCTAAATGGTCCGACATCCAAATGAGGCAAGCCTTATATGTTTTCTTATTATCTTGGACCTACTAAGACCAACGGTGAGGTCTGTGACGCGATACGAGGTCCCGAAAAATAAAAGACCCGTGGAACCCTTTAAAATTACCAAAATGCCCTTGAGTCAAAACACTGTCAAACGAACCCCGATTTAAATGAACCAATAGTGAAATATTATTATCTCGAACATTTTGGACTCAACCGTGGAGTCCGATTTGTGAAAAAAGGTCACAAAATGTAAGGACCCGTGTAAAGTGCAAAATGACTGTTTTGCCCTTTCGAACCCAGATGTCCGAATTGAATTCTGCGAAAGTCTAAACTTATTTTCTTCGACGTCCTAGACTCAATGGCAGAGTTTAATTTAGCAGAATAGAAACCTATGAATTAAAGACATAAAATTTGATGAATAGAATAAATTCAAATGACAATAGACTGAGTTGTAATTTATGCTTTTAGGGGACACTGACAGGACAGGAGGAGGTGATCTGACCTTCGGTATTCTTACAGTGATCCTACCATACTACGCGTACACTTTCCCGGGTTGAGGTCGATTATCAGGTACGATATATTGTGCTAAGTAAGAAATAGAATTGAGATTAGGAATACTTGTTCTGCTGCCTTGATTGTTCACGTG
The DNA here is from genome assembly GCA_008638375.1 of Nyssa sinensis. Classification (NCBI taxonomy): domain Eukaryota; kingdom Viridiplantae; phylum Streptophyta; class Magnoliopsida; order Cornales; family Nyssaceae; genus Nyssa; species Nyssa sinensis. Next base: position 34,034,140 of record CM018046.1, read on the forward strand.
TTTGCTTGATTGTTCACATGCTTATGTGCTTCATGCTATCTTGCTGTAGGTTGGGTGATGACATGAATAATGATTGCATGTATATCGCATGTGTTAGTGAAGTGTGTGAATTATATGCTCTGAGAATTGTTGACATTATGAGATATGTATTTGAAAGCATGCTTCTTGTATGAATGAGATTCATCATCGAGATTATATTGTGGCATGAACGAATCAAAGCATCTTGGCATAGTGTGATTCCTTGTGCATGGCGTGAGTTGAGCACTTGGTGCTTTGCATTATGAGGGTGCAGATCCTGTGGTGAAAAACCCAAAATCGGCCATTAGGTACTCGCAAGCCTGACGGATTCCGGACTGTGAAGCGAGACATAGTCGGCGGTACTCATGCCAGCGGGGAAGGGCCGTATCATGAGACACGAGTGGGCATAGAGCTGCATGGGTGTGTCACACATACTGCTCATGTACTGTATACTGTTCATGTACTGTCATCATGATATCGAATGCCATATAGAAATAATTGTACACTTGCACATGCCACGCCCTTAGTTTTATTTCTTGCATTAACATTATATTGTACCAGCATGTTGAGCTGACCCCTTTAGTGGGGCAAACATTTCAGATGATGTCCCAGCTGTACGAGACATAGAGACGATCTGATTGGGGATTATGTTGGGCCCAAGGGGCGCTTTTGATATTGTGTAAGGGCATAAGCCCGAGACTGTATTTTATTTTGTATGTTGTGAACAAATGGGCCAGACCTTATGTATGTATCAAAACAGCATGTAGAATGTATGAAATCGTCCTTAATTATCTTTTATTTCTTTATTATTTTTATTATCTTTTGTCTCGTTACTCGCACCTCGAGTTCGCTGGAATTTGGGGCGTGACAAAAGCAAAGAAGAAAGAAAAAGAAAGTGGAGAAGAAAATAAGAAAGAGCGAAAATCTCCTATTCTCTTTCTAGTGTTTTACTAACAAAAAAAGTGGTATTATTTTTCTTTTGACTTCAATTCTTCTCACACTTCTTTTTCTTTTCTTTTCTTTCTTAATAAGCTATCATGTATGTAATCCTAGAGGCTAAGATAATGTAATGAGAATACAAATGAGAGCACCTTGTTTACCTACAAATTTGGAGCTTCATAAATTTTAGGTTCAAAAAAAGGATAACAGGACTCAAAAGAAAGAAAAAAAATTCTAAGATTATGTTTAGTACCAATGAATAAAATGGTCATTTCATAGAATAAAATAAAAAATGAAATGGAATGAGAATTACTCATCTAAACCAAATGAAAGTTTGGAAAAATTTTTAATAGAATGTTCCTAATCATATTAAATAAGAATAAGAAATGAAAAAATTAGAATAAATATTCATAAAATAGTTATTGTATCGTACCAAACATGACGTAAAAATAAGAATATTTTTTTCTAAAACTTTCTAGACTGTTATATATCACCTGGACTCGTAATTTCATGTCACCAATTTTTTGAACAAATATAAATATAAAATTGAAAAAAAAAGGATTATTTTTCAGAGCCAACCATACGAGGCCAAATAAAAAAAAAATGAAAGAAAAATCTTGGTAGAGACACAAAATCAGAAAGATGAGTGCGGATTAAGGTAACCACCAACAAACACAACCCATCAAAATATTTGTGTATTCTCTCACCATCCAAATCTAGTCAACTGACTTCCTCATCAATGTTTCACTTAGCAAATTCAAAGCATTTGAACAAGCCAGAAGAGGACCACCACTAGTCAGCAAATTCCATTTCTTTTTAATCAAACTAGGACCCACCACCCGCTCATCCAATGGGCCGCTGTTTTGTTTTTTTCCCCAACCGCATGGAAATCTTCAAACCAATCTCAGTCGTGCGATTCACATCTCCTGTTTTGACTTTTGACTCTTAACTCTCCTTCCACCCGGTTTCCCGGTCACCTTCTCTTCCTTTATACCCCCTCTCCTCCTCTTCCTCCTCAGTTCTCTACTCTATTTCTACACATTCTCTCTTAAATTGGTTGAATGGCCTCTCCCTCTTTCTAAATCTACACATATTTATGTTAAATGGCCATTGAATTTATAGGTTTTAGGAAGATGGACGAGCAGATCGCGATCCAAGAGGCTGGATCAGCTGGATTGAAGAGCATGGAGCATCTGATCCGTCTGATTTCTAATCAATCCCAACCAAATCAACCTTCCACCCAGTTAGATTGCAGAGAGCTCACTGATTTCACTGTTTCCAAGTTCAAGAAAGTAATTTCCATCTTGAACCGGACCGGTCATGCCCGGTTCCGCCGCGGCCCTACTTGTCCTCCTCATCATTCTTCATCTTTTTCATCGTCTCAAAGTGAAACGCTAACCCTAGCTCCGACCACGGTTGCGCTGCCGCCGTCCACCGGGCCTCCGGCGAGCTTTATTCAATCACAGCCGCAGACCTTGACGCTTGACTTCACGAAACCTAATATGCTGAACTCCAACCCTAAGAGTAGCGAGATGGTTTCGACGACGAATCAGTTCATGAAGGACAGTTTCAGCATCTCGCCGCCCATGTCGTCGGCGAACTCATCATTTATGTCGTCTATCACTGGCGAGGGTAGCGTGTCCAACGGGAAGCTCTTCTTAGCTCCGGTGCCAGCCGTTTCCGAAGGAAAACTGCCGTTATCGGTGCCGTACAAGAAGAGGTGTCGAGATCACGATCACGATCATGATCACTCCAACGATATCTCCGGCAATAACTCCGGTTCCGGTGGCTGTCACTGCACCAAGAAGAGGTATACCGCGTTCTGCACCCCTAGCGCATTTTAGCATGAAATTTTCAGACCCCTATATTGACCTTGAAGAAACCGCGTTGAATAGTATTATAATATTTGGAACATCGCTGTTACTTCCAGCTTTTGTTCTTAACCTGTTGACTTCCTAAGCGACCGGCTCACTTTATCACCAACACCAACCATACGGCGTATGATTACAAAATATTAAAAATTTATGTATTTATTAAAATATAAATTTTTTTTTTCAGGAAATCTCGAGTTAAGAATACAATAAGAGTCCCGGCGATTAGTTCGAAAATCGCCGATATTCCACAGGACGAGTACTCATGGAGAAAATACGGTCAAAAGCCGATCAAGGGATCACAATACCCACGGTAATACCATAATCCCTGTATCATCCAACCGTCAATTTTGTTTGTTCATTGGATCATAATAAAAGCTGGCGGCACGATCACCTGATTGATTGGTATTTGTTTTTCAGTGGCTATTACAAGTGTAGTAGCATGAGAGGGTGTCCGGCGAGGAAACACGTGGAGCGGGCCATGGATGATCCGACGATGCTGATCGTGACGTACGAGGGCGAGCACCGGCACTCGCAAGCCGCGATGCAGGAGAACGTGGGCGGAGGAGGGGTTGGTTTACTGTTCGAGTCAACGTGAGATAGGTAAAACAATGAAAGTAGAAAGAGAAATTCATTAGTAAGACTTTTTTTTTTTTTGTTCTTCTTTTTGTGTAATTTGGAAGAAGGTATGGTGGGGTTTTAATGTAAATTTTTGAACAAATACTAAAGAAGAAATTGAATGTAACAGTAACAGTAGCAGCAAGAGCTTTGCTCAATTAGTTTAGTTTAGTTTATTCTGAATTTGGTCCTTTGATTTAAATGTTGTAAGTTGTGTAATCATCCATTTGGTACTCAAAGAGGTACAAATGATGGGATGGTTGTGTTGTGTTTGGAACAACTAGTTTGCATTTGGTTGAGGGTAAGGTCATGTCTTATTTCAATGGACTTTTAATTTTATTTGTTAGAGGTATAATAGATTACAATAGAATTGTGTAATTTTAGTAGGATTAAGATTTCATGATTTATTAATATTTTTTATGTATAACATTTTCTTTATTACTATTTTTTATGTACAACTTCATAACCCTCCTATATAACAAGTTCTCTTGTTTAGTTTCAATATAATTCAGTCTAATACAACGTAATCTTTTGAATTTTTCTCTTCTCCCTCTTCTCTCTTTCTTCTTTATTTCTTGTCTCTCTTTTATATTACTCCACCAAGTCTAATATGGTATCAGAGCCTTCTCGATCAGTGTCTCATTGTCGGTAACCCATTTTCGTCCTGTCACCTCGGGTTTCTCCATCATCACCGATCATCAAGTCACAATAGCTGTCACAGACTTGTTCTGTAACAGCAGCAACACACCTCTCTTCCGTCACAGACCTGAATCCATCACTCGCACCAATCCATCATCAACACGCTGTTGTTCGAATCCATCACAGCAGCAACTGCATCAACCGATCTTCATTGTTACTGGTTAACAGTAGCAATTGCATCAACCGGACTTCATCTTGTTGGTTTCGTTGTCGGGAACGTTACTGGTTCCTTCACCATCACCAGTAGCAGAGCCCAACTGCATCTCTTCTTCTTTCACCGTCACCAAGCTGATTCCTTCATCTTGTTCGCTTGCTACTTCTCCAAGTCCTTCGATCATCAGCTCTGTCGTCTAGGTTTTACAGCCGTGCCAACTTCCCTGCTAGCCGTCTACATAGAGCCCAACATGGATAAACTCCTCAGCTCGCTTCAAAGCATTCTTTGGTTTAGCAAAAGTTGCCATAACAATCAATCAGAACTTCACCCGCTCAAGAGACAGCATGCAACATCAAAACAACCACCTCGAAGCTGGTATCAGCCTGCCCAACTGCATCTCTTTATTGTGATTAATTAGCCTCCCATTTTTCCTTTTCCTCTCCCATTCGCCCACAAGTCCTTAAACCCACCAAATTTAAACCCAGGCCAAACCCCAAAACCCAGGCCCGTTTAACCAATTAAATCCCAACCCAATTTCTGTAACCTACATAGACCAGGCCAGATCCAAAAAAAAAAAAAAAGCAGAAAACCACCAACGGCACCAATCCAACCCTTTTCATTACTATTGCTCCACCAAATGCTCTTGTGCTAGCAACCTCTCAACCACCACATCAAAGCTCCACCAAGATCATTAATGTCATCGGCCACGACCCAACCATAGTCGGGCACCATCACTCACTCACCACCATCAGCTATCATCAGTTGTTCTGAAATCAGCTACTCTTCCATCAAATCGCAACAAGTTATCACACTCCCTCATCGTCCTCGCAGGTTAATACCATTGGCCATCGTCTCTCAGCCATCGTTGTGTTTTGCACTAGATTTGAAGCCCGTTGCAGAACACAGTCAATTGTTCATCCTTTCAACAGAGTAGAGCACTTGTTGCCACTAGTCACAGATATAAGGTCTCACTCACTCACTCATTCATTGTTATTCAATCATAGACCGAAGTTCTCACTCACTCACTCGCTCATTCATTCACTGTTGTTCAGTCACAGACTGAAGGTCTCACTCACTCACTCACTCACTCGCTCACTCACTATTATTTAGTCACAAATAGAAGGTCTCACTTACTCACTCACTGTTGCACCACCGGAATCTTTTCATCATCATACAAAATCCTCTAGCCATGTCGTCATCTTCACCACTCTTACCATCATATACTCGCAACAACCTTTCTCAGCCTTGTACCTCCGCCATAGCTGTCAATCATCGGTGCAACGTCTCTCTGTTCATCAACATTCGATTAACCATATGGTTCAGTCGTTAACATGTCATTGCTCTTCACCATCCATGTCAACATTCAATCAACCATCCGGCTCAGTCGTGACCATGTCACTACTCCTCGACTATGCACACCATCATTTGCGCCTCTATGCGCCGCCTTCAGTTCCAGCTCCGCGCTTCCATGCGTCGTCATGAACTCTATTAAGGTTCCACCTCCACAACCATGTCAACTTGGGTAACATTTACATTTCAACCACAACGCCAACCAGTCACCTGTCAACTTTCAAAGATTTTTGTTTGCAAACTCAAGTTGGTTTACCTCCCACCTTAAGTTTGAGGGGGGTGTTAGAAGTATAATAGTTCACATATAGTATTGTGTAATTCTAGTAAGATTAGGATTTCATGATTTATTTCCTTTATTAATACTTTATTACTACTTTCCATGTACAACCTCATAACCCTCCTATATAAGGAGCTCTCTTATTTAGTTTCAATATAATTCAGTTTAATACAATGTAGTCTTTTGAATTTTTTCCTTCTCCTTTTTATCTCTTTCTTGTCTCTCTCTTTTATATTATTCCACCATGTCTAATTGTTACAACCCGAAACCCACCCTGTGCGGATCCCGAATAGCGACCACCACCATTCGGCCCGGGGGCCTTAGGCTCACATAAGCGACGGTATCGGACAGCGGTGCAGCCTGTGTTTGCGAAAGCGTGAAAAACTTTTTCTTTTTTTAAATTTTTCGCACATCCGTCTAGTACTGCCACTCATCAAAACAATACACATGATTATACATTCAAAGCATAATAAAAACTTTAAAATTTTATAACAATACATGTTCAGTTGTCCCTCAGGACTTAGTTACATAACATTTAAATATTTTATATAACAACAAGTGACTAACTATAATTCTTTAGTGCTTCCCAAAAACTGTTAATCCTGTAAGGAGCTTTCTATGCCCTTCCTCAAAGTAGGCAAAGCTCTAAACATCCTCATCATGATAAGTCAGGACTGCTTTCAGTTACCTATAATGTGGGTCGGATAAATTCGGGTAAGCTAATCTAAGCTTGTGAGTAATTCCAACATTTATCATGGATTTTCAATTGACAGTGACTTAGTACAAGAGAGTTTATAAAACAATCACGACCAATTGCTTGTATACTTCAAATACAAAATATATGAATTCTTTTAAACAGATAGCTTTGAAACATTCAAGGTATTCAAGCTAAACATGCACTTCTTCAAATAGAGTATAGGAAACTTCAAAACACGTAACACGAAGTAATTTAAAGCATTTGAGTAAAACAGATATTTCACGTGTACAAAGTGTAAGAATCTTCAAAACATATAACACGAGGCGTTTAAAGCACTCGAGTGGGATATGCAATATGCAATGTAAACTTGTAAACATGTATATGGTAACCAGTGTGACCAAAAGAGTTTAAATCTTTTGCTTCCCAATAGGATGAATAAAAATCCTTCTTCTTGTAAACATGAGGGTATGACCCTTTGTTTTAAAACCAGGTCATTTCCTTAAAAATAAATGCTTCTTTATGTGAAAGGGGTTTGAAAAACCTTCTGCCATTTCTTATGAAAATATGAAAACTTTAGTTCATGAAATCAACATATATAGTACATTTAGGAATGGAGGGATAAACCTATTACCATTTCTAAACGTCTCATCTTTTTACTTTGATTAGGTGAAAATTTGTTTCGAACCAGACTTCAGTCTTACTTCAATGAAAAAATCTCATGCCTAGGGGATAAGTCTTGCTACTTGGCATTTCTTCATGTCATGATTGAGTTCAAAGGAACCCAACGTCACTAATAGTGCTTACGCTTATCTTGTATTACCAGTGGCAACAGGAGGTATAAAACACTTACAAATAGATGCTATTTAAAAGCATTAAAACATGGCCTTCTTGTAGTTGCATTTAAAAGTATTTATCACATAACTTCTTCAAATGAATGCTTTTCATGAGCATTTAAAATATGACTTCTTCAAATATATGCATTTAAGAGCATTTGAAATATGACTTCTTCAAATAGATGCTTTTATGAGCATTCAAAACATAATGTTCATGATTTCATGATAAAATCTTCAAATACTTGGAATATGCAAATTCAGAATATTTTAAAGAGATTTGGCATTTTAAACTTAGACATGTAGAAACATATTTTTAAGAAAAACTGTAGTAGAAATCATTCATTGAGCATGTCACAATAGGGTTTATAAGAACAGATATATTTTAAAATAAAAATCAAGTGAATACTGAATTTGATATTCAAATGCTTCAGATATTTTGAACTTAAAACTTCTTCAAATCCATGTAGTTAAATCTCCACTTCAAATACAGGATTACCCACCTTTGTCCTTAGGGTCAATGCTACTAGTGCGCTTTCCCTCTTCTTCTGTAGTTCTTGAGAGCAATTTATAAAATTTCTATTAACTTCACAATTATTTCAATATCTCCTATTGATGCTCTTAACTTATGCTTAGATCCTAATTTTTATCTTAGCCTTATTTCTTCCAAGTATACTCTTATGGTAGCTTCATTAATTTAAAAGGTTTGATTTTATAACTTCACATATTTACGTGTCATATTTTTTTGTACTTTATTTCATAATTTGGACCTCACCATTGAGTCTAGAACATTGGAGAAAGTCAATTTAGACCCTCTTGGATTTCTATTTGGCTTTAGGGGTACTAGGGGCAAATTGGTCATTTTACACATTTAAGTGTCTTTATTTTTTTCGGGGTCCCGTATCATAAAATGGACCCTTTCATTGGCTTTAGAATGTTCCTTACGTAAAGAAAATACTAATTACTCGTCTAATTTGGACATCAGGAATTACTTTACTATTTAATTAATTAATTGTATTTTAAATATATACTATTTCCATACATGTGCACATTTGGTTGGTATGGCACAGTGGTGGCATACCCCCCTCACATGTTGCAGCTCCAGTGCTCAAATCCTAACAATGCACTTCTTCAATTTTTTTATTAAAAAAACTGCTTCTAATTCCATAATATATACATATATATTGGCCCCTTTTATCACATAAGTGTGCGTGGCACAGTGGTGGGCATGCCCCCCTACCTGCCACGACCTCTCAAGTTCAACACCCACCTATCGCAGGTTTTCCACCCCTTTTTTTTTTTTCAAAAACTAAAACAGTTTAAAGAAAAACAAAGCCCAACGGTGTAGTACCTCACAGTAGCCCGTCACTGTGCCCAGCCCAAGGCCCAGCCCGCTTCCTCTTCCCCCCCCCCCCCCCCCGTTTTTCCAGCAAGAACAGTGCAACTCCAGTCACCACTTCCGGCGCCAGTGATCAGACTGCACCTATTTCTTTTATTATTATTATTATTATTAATGTTTTTCCTTCATTGTTTTCATGATTTGAAGCCTAAAACCACTTCTATACACCCTAGAATATGTTTTAAAACATTTATATAGCAATTTAAGCATAAAAAACATCTTCAAAAATTTAAATTTCTCCAATCAACTTTCCGATAACCCTTAATATCTCCTTCATTTCTCAACTATTTTTTATGCACTTTCTTCCTACATGTTCCATTTTTCTCATAGAATTTAACTATATAATTTGTTTTAAGCTTCATGCATGTCTACAAAAAACCCAGAAATGAATTTTTAAAAAATACAATAAATTTCTTACCTCTTTCTCCTTATTTTTCTCTTCTTCTCCTTCTGTTTTCCACTTCTGAATATCCCAGAACTTCCTTCAGCTTCTTATTCTCCTTCCAACGCATGCTTAATGCATGATTTATATATATATATATATATATATACAACCATATGGCCGTATCTTTCTCTCTCTTCCTTCCCTCTCTTCTTCCTGTACATGCACACATAGTCTGCACACACTTACTCTCTTTCATAGCTCTGAACACGCGTAACCTGTACACTCACAGCCCATGGTTTCCCCTCTTTTCTCCCTTTTTCTGACTTCCTTTCTGTTGTCCTTATTTTCTTTCCGCTTCATATTGAATGCTTACAAGATTTTATACATATAATATGTATATCTACTTTTCAGCACAACATTTAGGTGATATTTTGTGATACATATATATATATATATATTATATTAAAACACACACTCACTTACCCACAAACACACTGTTGCCACAGCCTCATAACCCCCTCATTTCACATAGCAACATACACACACACATATATATTGCTGCATTTACTTCATTTCATACATATATAGATATATACATAATTCTTCATAGACATTTGTTGTACACACATACATACACATCTAGTATATGTATTCTACATATGTTATTACACATGTATTTATATGTATATCATTATACACATACACACACATATATATATATATACATATTTATATATATATATTTACTACTTCTCGGTCTTTTTGTAGTTAGTTTTGAACTACAATTTCAAAATCTCGTAAAATGTGTCATTAGGTTTAGGTATTTTAGGTCAGGGTATTACACTAACATTATTAAAAAAAAGAATGCTACCCATGTTTGGCACTTTAAAATGGACTGGGTTCTAGAAGGAATGGTCATTCCTGATCTCGGTAATACTATTCCTACATGGTGTATGAGATGGGCATTTCTTTTCAAAATCTAAGGAATACTATTTCATTTATGAAGGAATGAAATAAATAATAATAATAATAGTACGCATCATTTATATATATACACACATAATAATATATATATATATATATGATATACATATACAAATATCATGTACACATGCACACACAATATATATATATATATATATATATATATGTATATGTACATTTACATAACATTTGTATATATATATATATATATATATATACAATATACATATACACATAACATGTACATATAAATACACAGATATATATATATATATACATATACACAAAACACACACACATATATATACACACATATACATACTAGCATTGACCTGTGTTATGCACGAGTATTACAAATATATTTAAACATTATAAATAAATTTATAATTTAAAAATTTTTGTTATGCACGAGTATTATGAATATATTTAAATATTATAAATAAATTTATAATTTAAAAGTTTCCTAAACTGAATTAAATTTTAATTTAAAAATGACATTTTTTATTTAGGAAGTTTTAAGAAGAAATTTTAGTAAAAAATAAAATATTATTTAATCAAAACTCCCTACAATTAATAGCGTAAAAACAAATTTTACAAAAATTTAAAGGTTATCTCCAAGTGACTATTTTACCTTTTTATTGACAAAGGCATTCGTTTTTGTTTTATAATATATTTTCTTAATCTTTTTTTTTTCAAAATCTTATTCAATATATGTTCAAAAAATAATAAATTATGTAAATTTAGGTTTTTCATGTGAAGCTCATTGTTTGCGTAATAATTTTGTTTGTGTAATTATAATTAAATAATTGTATATATGTTTTATTCAAATGAACTTGATGGGTAGCAACTTTTGATAAAATTAAAAAATAAGCTTTGGATTAGGATACACCACTTTGAATAATTAAAATAAAAATAGAGAATATCTTAATCATCCTCATTCCTTATCTCCTTGTACTTACGTTTTTTTTTTTTTTTTTTTCTCTTTAATATCTTTTCAAAATTTAACCTAATCAAATAATCAAATTTACTATAATTCACCTAAATTTATGAGTTAACACTTAATTGGCCCAACTTTAATTAACTGTAATATTTAAATTTAGAGTAAATTACACCGATCTCCCTTGAAATTTGTCAATATTACAAATAGATCCCTGAACTATTAAAAATTATACTGATCTCCTTTGTCAAAGTTTGTCCCCAAACCATTCGAACGGAAGTGTCAAAATGACTATAATACCCTTAGTTATTATTTTATATTTAAGTCATAATATTTTTTTTAAAATTCATCCAAATCTGTAACCCATCTCGGCCATTGGATAAACAACTCTCTTTTAACTCTAACCGCCTCCCTCTCCAACCACGCTTGCTCTATCTCGCCTTTTCCTTCATCGGAAACCACCTATTCCTCATCCACTCAGCCATCGATTGTTCCCAAATCTTTCAAAGATTTTCCTTCTTCCCTTATTTTGTCTCTACATAGTTATTCAAAGTTTGTATAGAATTTTATCTTAGTTCTTAGTTTATTTATCAAACGATAGCTCAAGGTTTCGAAGTAGGGTTGGTTTTCTTTGTTTTTCCCTTCAATAGATAAATATAGAGATCTTTTGTTGGGAATCATTTTCAACTTTAAAAGTTTGAAGATCTAGGTTTATACTATTTGACTCGTTTTTTATTTTGAGCTTATTTGTCAAAACTCAATTAAAATTTAGAAAAATCTTTAAGCTTTGATATTTAAAACAGATGGGAATCGAAAAAGTTTTCAAAGGAAAACAATGGTAGGTAATGGGTATATCAGTATGTCACGACCCAAAACCTACCCCATGCAGATCTCGTGTCGCTGGGCCAACCCTAAGGCCGTCCCTACTTTTTCCATTCCTGTATCATAGTATTAATATACAATGTACTAAAAATTTAAACAATAATTAGCAGAAGTCCTATAAATACAATAATCAACGAAAGTCGGTAATATATGTATATCATATGGTTCTGCTATAGAGACCTGGAAAATGAGGGTAAATTTTTCGTTTTGCAGGTAGGACACTATTCATACACCGTTTGCCAATAGGGCGCTATACGTGTACATTTAGCTATAAGTCATATTTAGAAACATATTTTGAGTATTCCGTAGAATAGAAATATGTTTAGAATGTTAAAATACACCTCCTGTAAATATTTGAGCCTATTCAGAGACAGTTTAAAAAATTGGACCAAAAGAACATCTAGGTGGCTCGGGTGGATCTGGCCAATCCCTGTAACACCCCGACTCTGTATAATTAATAATTAAATAATTAATTATTAATTAGTACCGGCTTAGGGAATAATTAAGGAAATTAACCTTAATCTCCCGGTGGTCACACTAGACCAATAGAATGAGAAAACATGTCCGAGAATAGGGTATAATACTCGAACCTAATTATCCATTAATTAGGTGAAATAATGTCAATATAACACTGACGGAATTCGAATTAATTAGCCACGAAAATCCCGAATGACTAATAAATGACACGGAACCTCTGACACTGTAGATAACTGAAATAGAAATTGACCGGAAGAAACCGCACCGAAAAAGGAGTTACGGAATGAAAGTTATGAGGCAAACATCAGAAACTGAATTAATGCGCAGCCAAACAGGGCCTTAGCCCAAATTGTGGAAAAATGACCAAATTGGTGGTCAAGGGGAATTGAACCCTTGACCTATGGTGAGAATGAATTCCATCCAAAAAATTTACCAGTTAGGCTACCCATTACTTTGTGCATATATATGCAACTCATTTGTATATGTCTTTGTATTGCCCTAACTTGCCACCCAAAGCAACCAATGAGGTTACATGCAAACCCCATATGATGGATTAAATCAGCTTCCCTCAGCCCACATCACCCCATGACCCTACTGATTCTCTGATGTGGACATACACATAAATGGAGATATATATGTATAAGTGTGCATATATATATATATATATATATATATATTACATAAGAACATGTGGTTTTAAAAAAAAAAAAGGGGGGACTTGTGTGAGGACTGAATGACTGGTGTGTGTGTGCTCGGGTGGGGGGAGTCAAGAGGGAGAGAAAAGGCTGCCAAGTGAGGGTTTGCATGAGTCTTGATCATGGTGGGTGTGTGCATGTCAATCGTTGGAAATGAGATGCACCAAAAGAAGAGAGGATTCAGGAGGCAAGACTGACTGAGGCACACTTGAGGTGCCAAAAATCTGGACTGAGCCGTGTAGGAGCAGTGGCCCGAACCAAGAGGTAACACCTCAAATTTGCTAAATTTTCTGTTTAAAACTTGTTGCTATTTTTGATGGTTTTGAATCCTTTAAAATGCATGCACGAAACCCTCTTGACACTAGAAACATCAGGGTCAATTTAGTAGGCCAACAGGGCTTGAAAACCCACTGACCGTACCTAAGTCCACCATGGATGGACCAAGAATTGCAGGTCTGATTCGACCTCCATAAAACCAAGTTTTGATGGTTTATAAATGATCTAGACACTGAGAGGGTTCAAAAACCACTGACCCGCGACCCCATTGCCTGAGTTTAGACCCTCAAAACCGAACCTATAGGTCTCGGCCATGGAACCCAAACTCGAAAATAGGCCTCCAAACCGAAACTTCTAAATGGGATGTTGATCCCCATGGACACACGGTCACAACGAGCCAAACCACGTGAGGTTTGGTGGAGAAATGAGTCCACGCGACTGAGCTGAAACCCCCCATGATAATCCGTTAAACAGAGCTTAATCCGTGGATTCGAAGCTCAAAATGGATGTTAAAGGATGGATATGAAGTGCAGAAACCCATCGGGATTGAAATCAGCAAGAAATCGTGTCTAAATTGCCACGAAATTGAAAGAGAAATTCTCTGTAAATTAGGGCAACCGAGGGTAAAACAGTGGGGAAGATAGAGTTGACTCGGCCGAGTTGACCGAGCCAATCCGAGCTGACTCGGACACGTGTCGCCTCAAGACCGTGCCACTGTTTTAATAAAACTGCACCGTTTTGATGTTTTAAATTTAAAACCTAGAATTGGCCTGTTTGGTTACGAGTTTTAAAAATTGAAATTGATTTGGGGCTAAACCTGTATACGGATAAGGACCAATTTGGGGATATGAGGGATATGTTATCCCGGTTTTCTGGGGGACCTGAACCGGCTGATTTAGTTGATAAAGGGACCGGTTTAGGGTTTTGAATTGAAAACCCAATGGTCCACTGTTTGAAATTAAAAAAATTGAACCAGAACTTTTGTAAATTGGTTTTTGACCCCAACAGTTTTGGGGAATTACACAGTCGCCCAGATTTTGGAAAACTCTTTCATTTAAGCCCTGAATAAATTAATTAAATAATAAAATAATTATTTAATTATTTTATTAAATAGGTAAAATTACAATTTTACCCCTAGACATTAAATATGTCAAACGGAGTCCAAATTAAGTAAATAAATAGTGTATTTTCACTATTTCAAGCATTCTGGACTCAATGGTACAGTCCGATTTTGGAAATACAGTCCCGAAAAATACAGACCCGTAAGTGATAAATGACCGTACTGCCCCTGATGGTACCCAGACCCAAATAAAAATATCAGATAGCCTATTTTGACTATCTCGGGCATTCTGAACTCAATAGTGAGGTCCGTTTAATGAACCGAGGTCCCGAAAAATACAGACACGTAAGTGTAAATGACCGAATTGCCCTTAATGACACCCAGGGCCGATTAAACATAACAGATAGTCCAACTTAATTATGTCGGACACTCTGGACCCAATGGTGAGGTCCATTTTATGAACTGACGTGCCGAAAAATACGACACATGAAATTACCAAATTACCCCTGATATCGTACGAGACCTAAACAAAGTCCGATTGGGACGAAACTGATACTGGTAGGAGCCCAGACACTGGTGAGACTGTATACTTGATTAGATGACGAATCGGGGTCAAAATTACACAAAACGTAAAATGACCAAAATACCCCTGAGCACTATAAGTGCAAAGTAGAGGTCGAATAAAGGTCAAACTGATCTGATAAATTATCATAGGAATAATTATGAACACTGAAGGGCTAAATAAGACTCTGAGACAGTCAACGCATAAAACGAGAAATGACCGATGTGTCCCTACGATCTAAAACAGATACCAAATGAAGTCCAATGGACTTACAAATTTATACATGAGATATATGGGACGTTCTGAGGACCATGATAGGGTCCGGGGCAAAAATGACAAAATTACCATTTTGCCCCTAAGACTAAATAAGTACCCAACTGATACCGATTAAAGTCTAAAAGACTTAAAACTTCATATATACGATATATGGGATATTCTGAGGACCATAATAGGGTCCGGGATAAGAATGGAAAAATTTCCATTTTGCCCCTATGGTTAAAATGAGAACCTAACTGATACCGATTGGAGTCCAAAGGACGTAGAACTTTGTACTTAAGATATAAAGACTATTCCGAAGACCACGACAGGGTCCGGGACAAGAATGGTAAAATTACCATTTTGCCCCTAAGGTTGAATGAGTGCTTGACTGATAACAATTGAAGTCTAAATGACTTAGGATATAATCCTAATAACTGCTAAGCCTAATTAAAGAATGAAATAGCCTCGGGTGAGACCCAATGGAAGGGCGATAGGCTACTAGGCTATCTTAGGTAATCCGATAGATACCTAAGATGACGAATGAGACCTGAATGGATGAGTTCTGATCTGTCTGTGATTGATGATTATTATTCAGGATATACATGGAGATGCCTGACGTACCTGGAGGTTATCGGATTATTTATGCAAGGAAATAAGCGTAAAGTTTGTGAGTAACTTCTGACACTGTTTTGATACTGTCCCTTGATTTACTGATCTGTTTTGAATGCAATTATTTAAGTGCAATTATTTAAATACATGCTTTCTGTACTATATCACTTATGACATGGTTTCAGTCTTTTTAAATAATTGACTATATTCCTGATCCCTGTGCTAGCATTCCGTACTGTTTTGCCCGTTTTGAACTGTTGAGATAAAATGGATATATTGAACCATTATTTCCGAAACGATTAAATGAACCATGTGATATAGGCAAAGAACAACGTTTTCTTGTATCGTACCGCTTTGTATAGTATACTGTCTGAATGCTATATTGTTTAAATGTATGTACTTAATGTACGCCCTTTGTACCACATTCCACGTGATGTGCTTGTGTCCTTCGAATTAAGAATTCCGTTCAGTTCGGTTATGTGCTGTCCGTTAATGATATGTCTGCCTCAATTGATATGTTCCGTCCGGTTCTGACATGTTCCGTCCGTTAATGATGTTAAGTCCGCCTTGATTGATATATGGTCCAGTCCCGTTATGATCTATCCGTTAATGATATGTCTTTGTTTTGACTGATGTATTGTTCCGTTCGATTCTGTTATGTTCCGTTCATTGATAATGTGTCTGTCTTGATTGATATATGGTCCAGTTCCGTTGTGTACTGTCCGTTGATGATACGTCTGTCTTGATTGAAACATTGTTCAGTCCAGTTATGATTTGTTCCGACAGTGATGTGTCCCTGACTTGATTGTTATATTGTTTCTACCCAGTTTCGTTATGTTGTGTCCTGCTCATGATTTGCCTGTGTCCTGATTAGTGTATTGTTTCCGTTTGGTTCCGTTATAATTTTATCCGTTCGCGGTATGCCTTTACTTGACTGATGTATTGTTTCCGTTCGATTCCGTTATATTCCGTCCGTTGATGATATGTCTGGCCTGATTGATAGATGGTCTAGTTCCGTTATGTTTCCGTCCTGTTATTGGTATGCCTTGTCTTGATTGATCTTGTTCAACTCCGCTATGTTCTAGCCATTGATAATATGCCCCTGTCTTGACTGACTCATTGTTCCCACTCAGTCCCGATTGTGATTCGTTCCGTAAATGAAAAGTCTGTGTCTTGACTGATATATTAGCAATTGTTACTGTTTTGACCGATTGGTTATGTCACGTTCCGATCCGTTTGTATTGTTTGTTCGATTCTGTTTTATTGTACTAGACTGCTTATGAAATGGATTTATAAAAATAGTTATTTTGAAATGACTAAATTATCCATGTGCCTTAGAAGCACAAAACTGGTTTTGAAACCCATGATAGGGAATCTGTGTTACTCACTGGGCTTATTTAAGCTCACCCCATTATTCTGACATTTTTCAGGAATTACCTCCATTGGATTAGAAGGTACTATGACATGACGTGAATAGGCCAAGTGGCATCGCAAGTAAGGATCTGACGGCACTGAATTGTAGAGACTGGTTTACTGTAGATTGAACCTGGTTATTCCGGTGAGTGGTATGTTATGACTGACTTGACTGATATATACTAGATAGACATGGCTCATGGAATTAATGGTACTCTAGAGATATTAGATCTGCTCTGTTGTTATATGATTGATTTTAGATATGCTCTGAGATTAGAATTGTTGACTGACTGGATCTAGTCTTGCTCTGTGATACATATTCTTATGATGGATAAGTGAGTTGCATTCCCGTGACACAAAGAAAAAGTTTTAAATTCCGCTGCATCTGACCCTACAGTTGGAGTGCAATTCGTTGGAAAGTTCAGAATTTGCCTTTGGTTGGTCGCGTCGCGACTGACTGGCAGTCACGTCCTCGACATCCGCGTAGGGTGGGGTTCGGGATGTGACAATCCCGGCCACAAGAGAAAATTTATTTTTTAAAAAAATTTTATTTAAAATAATTTTAAGAACTTTTGCTAAAACAAAATGTTGAATTGAGGTGTTTTGGGACGGGTTGTAGTGTAACAGGGTCCCGGATTCATTAAGGGAAAAAGGGTCATTTTGCACCTTTACCCCTCTACTATAAATACAGCCCCTTAGTGTATTTTTTTCATATTTTGGTTTGAGATTCAGAGCAGAAGTCATTCATGGGAGAAAAGTGAAGAAAAACCCTAGGTTCTCCAAGTTTTAAGCCACCAAAACACACTCCTAGGCTAAGATTCTTGCAAGGCTTCCTTTTAGGAAGTTGTTCCTCTCATCAAGACCTATATTGTCACTGATCGGTTCGGCTGCACAGCGAACAAAACTCCCTCAGTTTGAGAAAAACCATTTTAGGTATGATATCTTGCTAAGTTAGGAATAGATTTAAGTTTCCTTGCCTTTCTATGTGTTGATTGAATGATTTAGGTGTTTACTTGATGTTAGAAAATCACTTAGGTGGTAGTTGCTTTGAAAACTTAGAGTTAGTAGTTTAGGTACTTTTGTGTTCTTTGAGTTTCTTGACATTTAGTTACTATGATGAATGTGTACCTTGCATATGTGTTGAATTATTATATTCTAGCTTATGTTCATGTAGAAAAACTCTTGTGGTTTGAGAGTTATGATTTATTCCTTGAGTTGGTAGTTTGCATATTTGTATTTTCTTTGAGAAATTGTTAAAGTAATGAACATGAAACTTGATCATATGCTTAATTTATTGAATTGTTACTTACATTCATGTAAAAAAAGTGTTGTGAAATTGAAGTTATGCTTTACTTTATGAATGAGGCATATTTTAAGTCATACTCCATGTGTTGATGAAATGCTTCATTGAGATTACATTATTGCATGCTGAAATCCAAGCATATTGGCATGGTATGATCGTTTGAAAATATGGTGTGGGTTGAGCAATTGGTGCTATGCATTATGAGGGTGTAGATCCTGTGGTGAAAAATCCAAAATTGGCCATTGGTACTCATGTCAACGGGGACGGACCGTGAAGTGAGACATAGATTGGTACTCGTGTCCAACGGGGAAGGGCTATGAAGCGAGACATGGGTGTGGCATAAAGTTTGCATGTGTGCATCATGTATATCACCGTTGCATTGCATTGATGAATGAGTATATGTATAGCTTTTAAAATGTACACTTGCACATGCCACGTTTTAAATTTGTTCCCAGCGTTAGCATTTTGTCATACCAATGGTTGTGCTGACCCCTCGTTGGATGTCATATTACAGATAACGCTCCTGGTACTTGAGACTTGTTGAAGTCTTGAAGAAAGGAAGAAAAAATGGACTATGAAGAAGATTTGGCCCTTGGGACTATTTTATATATATGGGCATAAGCCCAAAGGGTTTATATTTCAATGTGGATGAATGGTGAACTATAGACCTTGAATCATTGTAATGTAATGGCTTAAAACCCAAATGACATGTAGTGTGCTCTAGTTAAATGTGTATCAAATGTATATATGTTGGAAGAAATGATATGTAAGATATCTTTATCCAATGAGCATCATATATATATATATATATTAAGACAAATAGATGTGTATGTGAAGACAAGGGATGTATGTTTAACTTACATGAATTGTGGCCACCGAGTGAGGGTGGGTTGTGACATGTTTATACATATGAATGTATCATGAATATTAGGTGAAAAAATGCTTAGAAAATCAAGGAAACCATGTCAAAATTTTGTGAAATTAAAAGAGCCATTAGGTGTGTAAAATGCCCATGAATAAGTGAAAAAAAGTGCCACAAAGTGGGGGTTAAAAGCCTTAAAGAAATAGGCCAAAACTAGAAAAATTTAGCCTTAGCCGTAGCCGCTACAGTAAAAATTTAAAAATAGGAAAAATCAAGTTGCAGCCATGAACAGTAAAATTACAGAAATCAGACCTAGGCCATGCTAGCCCCTTACTGCGTGTCCAGCCCGCTTGCGCGTGCCCTAACTGCGCCACTACCTTGCGCGCGTGCCACTGCCTTGCGGCATGCGCGCCTATTGCCTAGCCCACGTGCACTAGCCTGACAACCCATGATACTTGCCCCTTTGGCAACCTTTTTGAGCCATTTTTGGGCTCCCATTTGAATCATGTTTGGGCACCATATTGGGCCATTTTTGGCCAACCTTTGGGCCATGTTTGGCCATCCTTTTGGACTATTTTTGGTCACCTTTTTGGGCCACGTTTGACCCTCCCTATTGAGTCATGTTTGGCCACTCTCATAAGCCATATTTGGTCACTTCCTCAAACAATTATTGATGAAATTTTTGACGTATTCTTGGCCTATGTCTTAGGACAATTGGGGGCCCATTTGGGGTCATTATTCTAAGATATATTTAGAGACATTTTGGGGCAAATCTTGGGGGCTAATCTTGAATGTAACTTAGACAAATTTTAGACATTGGTCAGGGGAGATGTTGACTACCATTTGGGACTTTTCTTGGGTAAGTCTAGTTAACAAATTTTCATTTAATTATATCGTTTATTAATTCTTTTAATTCATTCCCATTCACTCCCCGAGTTTTGGAAATTCGGGGCGTGACATCTACAATGTCAAATCAAGAACTAAACATAACCAGCACCTGTGGGTGGTGAATACATAGGAGAACTAAAACATAAACTGGTATATTTTCTCAAAATATCCTCCTACGCTCTCAGACTCCTACTAGGGTCTTGTAGCGTCACTACCTGAAAAATGGTAAGTAAATGGAATGAGCTACAAAAGCTCAGCAAGTAAATTCCCATCTCCGACACTGATATCGGTGATCATAAAGAATATGAATCCATGAATAAGAATATGATAGACAATCATAAGAAATGAGATGCTGTAATAGCCAATGAGAACAGTTGTCATAATGGCCAATAAATAGTGGGGTCACAATATACAATCATGAGTAATGGATATAACATCAACATGGAACTCTCAATAATAATATATTAACATGAATATACTGCCACAATAAACCAATCACAATCAAATTAATAAGGGATGTCTCTGAATATAAGATAAGTCATAAGGGATAGTGTCATTCAACAATCGTAGTCATATCAATCATATAAGAGATGCATTTACTCTGTATCAGGGTTTGGCACACCCTCGATCCTTTGGGGCCTGGCATATCCCCTAATGAACTCCAATAAATTGTCATATGTTCGTTCACGGACTTGACTCGTAGGTCTCTAGTGAGTCAGAAAGCATCAGATGGATATTGTGACTGAGCACAAATTCGGCATACATAAATATATCATGATCATAAATGATTCCATAAGAGTATAAAAATGGAATATCATATATACAATGAAAACATAACAGTAGGCCTTTCAAGGCATGGTTCAACATGATAACAATGATATAGCAGTCAAACAATGTTCACAAGATAGAACAATATCACATTGTGGAAAACAATAATATCTGGTACGTTCAAGAGTACAAGTTTGGCAGTAACAAAATAAACTTGGCTTGGAAACACCATATAGAAGAGAATAGGTTTTACTTACCTCTAAATGCGGTCCTAGATCAGTACCCGGTGGTTTTGCCCTTTTCTTTCGAGTCTCCTATACATCAGTAAATACATCTCAGTTTTAATGCTATTCATCAAATTTTATGCCTTACTATTATAAGTATCTCTATCACAAACTTAGACTCTACCATTGAGTCTGGAATGCCGAAGAAAGTCGGTTTAGACTTTCACAGAATTCCATTTGGGTTCGGGTAGCAATAGGGGTATTTTGGTCATTTAGCATTTCTACGGTTTTTATTTTTCGAAGTCCCGTCTAGCAAACGCGCCTCACCATTGGATCCGGAATGCCTGAGATAGTCAAAATACAGTATTTATTTATTTTAATTTGACTTCTCATCATTTTATTATTATTAAATTAATTTAATATAGTTTTTACATTATATATATATATATATTAATTCACATTGGTTCACATGGGCTTGCCTATCAAATTGGTTTAGGTTGGGGGTTTCCATATATGCGGTCTCAGGTTCGAGTCTCCAAGGGTGCAGCCCTTTTATTTTTATTTTTGATTTAGATAATTATATAATATATATATATATATATATTCAGTGGTCATATGACCACACGTGAGCCCATGGCTCAGTGGTCCGTGTATTCCATCCTTTCCTTAGGTCCAAGGTTCGACTCTCGGGGGCAGCAGCCCCTGCGTATTTGTTTCCCATATTTTCTAAACCAAATGGCGGTTAACCCCCAATCCATGCACAAGATGTAATATCCCGAAATCTGACCAGACTCAGACTATACCTCGACCTAATAAAAATAGATTACGTGACGATAATTATTTGAAATAGCTCAAAATATAGTGAGCCATGATTGAATTAATTATTAGAAAATATGAAATTAATCTAGATCACTAAAAAATGGTGCATGCTCGGGAAATGAACGACTCGGTCAATCAAGTGTCGAAATGGATAAATGGGACCGATACAAAAAATTTATTATGCAGATAATATGAATAAAATATAAGGTATTAACAGGGACCCAAAGTTGGCAAAATAAATTTCCGGCTTTATTGACATGTTATAATTTAATATTTTATAGAATAAAATATTAAACTGATATAGCGAAATAATTAAGATACCGAGTCTCGGTTTTAAGCCAAATTTTTTGCTATTCATAGATTAATATTTTATGAAATAAAATATACATATGAATATCTACATATATGATATATAAAGATATATATATATATATATATATTATTATCTTTATATTCAGGAAGCTAATGAGGAGCTGTCAGAATAAAAATAAATATGAAATACATATATATATATATATATATGTGTGTGTGTGTGTGTGTGTGAATTTATATAACAGCTTGTAGAAGTTGCTGGAAGTGGGCAAAATACATAATATGTATAAGGAGAGTGTAGAAGCTTCATTAAGGAGCAGCGCACTGTTTGACCATATGACCAAAAGAAAATATATTATATAATATATAGAGATGTATACATATCAGAAGCTTCTTGGCGAAGCTGGAATTTGGGGGAAAAGAAGTGAGAAAAGCAGCCGAAGCTGCTGGAACGTGAGAAAGAGAGACAAGGTTGGTGCGACAGCTGGATGTGTATATATATATGAAGAAAAAGAAGCAGCTTGAAGCTTCTAGAGCAGGAAAATTCCAGGCGGTGCAGCTCTGTATACGTCCCTGTCCGTAGGAAAATTGGGGAAATCTGGAGAATCCCAGAACCTGCTCAATGGTCACATGAAAAAAAAGAAACCGACTCAGAAAAGAAGAAAAGAATAGAAGCTGCTGGAAGGTAGCGGTACAACAGGATATATATATATATATGTGTGTGTGTGCGTGTGTGTATGTGTGTTACGATGCAGTATGTATATGTGGGTGTATATGTGTAGCGTGCAGAAGGTATATGTGTGTGTATGTGTGTAAGCAGTGCAGCAGGTATATATTTGTGTGTAGCAGTGCAAAACAAGAGAATGGGGGCTATGGGCTTTGGTTTTCCTCCAGCTATTGGACGTTGTAAGTGATGTGATGAATCGGATGAGGATTGGAAGCGCTTGATGCTATTGGGGAGTCACGTTAATCGAACAGTGGTCTCTAGAGCTGCAGTTTTAAACGTTTAAAAAGGACTTGAGGGTTCTGGGTGATAATTAAAGAATTGGCAGTGGTCTCACTAGAATAGGGGAATTCCGCAGTTTAGGGGCTTGGTCCGAATGTTGAAGACTTCAATTTATTGGCAATCAATTGGCCTGTGTCGAGTGCTACAATGTAGGAATGCAGATTGGGCTTGTTTTAATTCCAATGAAGTTGCTGAGATAGTAGCAGTAGTGGTTTTAAGGGAATGAGGTTGCTGCTGTTGTGAATTTTGAGTAGCAGCTCGAGAAGTCACCCTGTTCTGCTGGCTGCTTCAGTTCGAAGGGTTTAAGGAGCAGTTGTTGGCTGGTTCATGAACAGTGCTGCTTGCCACTCTGTTATCTCAAAAGGAAGATAATTTAAGAAGTGGAATCACGGTTTTGTTGGCTATATCTGAACATTTTGAGTGTTATTGAGCAGGTTGGTTAGGGGGTCTCATCTCGATCCCATTTTATGAGGGTGGTCATAACCTTCCATATTATGGAGAACAGATTAAGTTTTTCGTGGTATTTTTGCTGATTTGATGGTAAAGATGGATCAATGCCTCCTCAAAATGGGGGGATGCTTGACTGTGAAAGAGAAAGGAGTTTGCAGCCGTGTACTAGGGGCCTAGATGTCACGACCCGAAACCCACCCTATGCGGATCTCGTGTCGCAGGGCCGACCCGAAGGCCGTCCCTACTTTTTCCATTCCTGTACCATAGTACTAATATGCAATGTACTAAAAATTTAAAACAATAAACAGCGGAAGTTATTTATCAGTTACAGTAATCCAGCGGAAGTCTTTAAAATAATTTAACAGCGGAAATCTATTAAATACATGACATAGTTCTACAAAATTCAAAATGAGAACTAAACCGTAAACAGCACCCGGGGGTGGTGAATACATGGGAGAACTAACATAGACTGATACAATACTTCAAAATGTCCCCCTACGCTCTCAGACTCCTACTGGGGTCTCGCAGCGTCATCACCTGAAATGGGGGTAAATGGGGTGGAATGAGCTACAAAGCTCAGTAAGTAAAACAGATCTCCAACACTGGTATCGATGATCAATGTGAATCCATGAATGAGATAATGATAGCCAATCATAAGGAAGGAGATACTGTGATAGCCAATGAACATAATTGCCACGAGGGCCAATGGAACAATTGCCACGAGGGACAATGAAAAGTAATCACAATACACAATCAGAAGTAATAGTGTAAAATGAAAATATAACAACAATGAAGTACTGCCACAATGAACCGATCACAATCAAATCAATCAATGCAAGTCTTTCGAGACTTGAAGAATTTTAAGGAATAGTGCCATTCAACAATCAAGTTCTGTTAATCATAAGAGATGCTGTTATTCTATTTCAGGGCTCGGCAAACCCTCGATCTTTTGGGGCCCGGCATACCCCCCAGTCAATTCCAATAAATTGCCCTTTGTCCGTTCACGGACTTGACCCGTAGGTCCCATTCAATCAGATAGCATCAGATGGGTGTTGTGACTGAGCACAACTCCCGTGTCCATAAACATGTCATGATCATAGTAATTCCATAGAGTATAAAAATGGAATATCATTCATTCAATAAGGATACAACAGTAGGCCTTTCAAGGCATGGTTCAACATGATAACAATGATATAACAGTCAAGCAATGTCCACGAGATAGAACAATATCACAAGTGGATAGCAATAACATATGTGCTTTCAAAGCACAGTGAAACATGATAACAGTGATACATCAGTCAATGATACGTCCACAAGATAGAAAATATCGAAATGTGGAACACAAAGATATCAATACTTTCAAGAGTACAAGTTTGGCAGTAAAAGAATAAACTTGGCTTGTGGAAACACCACATGTAAGAGAGAGTGATCCACTTACCTTTATCGTGATTCTACCTCAGAAATCCGTGAGTGTACCCTTGCCTTTCGAGTTTCCTATATATCAGTGAATACGTTTAAGAATAAATGCTATTCATCAAATTTTATGCCTTTCTATCATAAGTATTTCAAATACTATTTTAGACTTTACCATTGAGTCCGGAATGCCGAAGAAAGTCGGTTTAGGCTTTCGCGGAATTCCATTTGGACTTTTGTACTAAAAGGGCAAAATAGTCATTTTGCACTTTTACGGTATTTTATCCTTCGGGGTCTCATCTCGTAAAACAGACCCCACCATTGGACTCAGAACGTCCGAGATAATAGGTTTTGACTATTCATTTGTATCGTTTGGACTTCGTTTGACCCAATTTTGAAATAGGGGCATTATTGTAAAATTAATATTTAATTAATTTTTTATGTTTGGGCAACAGTGTAATTTTTCAAAACATTTGGGGCCGGTTCAAAATTTCTAAAAGCTGCGGTTTGAACCAGTTGGTTCAGACCTAAAAACCCTAAACCGGTCTGCCCCTTCACTGAACCAAACGGTTCAGTCCATTCAGAGAACCGGATTCCAATAACCCTGATTTCCCATCCCATCCTTGGTCTGGATAACCCCAAACCCAATTCCAATTCACTATCCATGTAACCAAACAAGCCCAATCCCATTTAAATTAAAACCCAAAATGACACAGCTTCACTTAAACGTTTATGTCCGGTCGGGTACCGACCCGATCCGAACCCAAACCCGTTCCAGTTTTGACCCGATAGCCCCCACGCTTTTCCGGTCATCTTCCCCAGAACTCCGGTTGGGTTCCGGCGTGCACAGTGACCTTCTCCGGCGACGGTCACTGGTTTCCGGTGGTTTTTCCCCCCATTTCGAATGCCATTTCATTCCCCTTTTTATGTAGATTATATTTCTAGCTTTAGTTTTCCATTTAACCTTCCAATTCCTCATGAAATAGAGCTTAAACATCTCCGGCCGAATCTCCGGCCAAATGATTTTTCTCATTTCCGTGGCTGTTTCTTCTAGGTTTTAAACCCATTTCGTTCCTAGAGTGCTTCTGCACTTTATAGAGATATTTCTACAAACTAAAAGCAAGGTTTAACGCATGAAATGACCCATGGCCGATTATTCCCTATAACCTGCAACTTGGGATATCTCTATGGTTTCTAAACCATTTAACCTAATTCTTTTTGCATTTAAAAGCTAATATCATGCTCATTTAGACCCTAGACTTAGATCAAACGTTCATGCTTCAAATCCCAAAAACAGAACTAAATGGCTTACCTAGGTGTTCGGGTTTTTGCCCTGTGTGACCCTCCAAACTTCCTTATTTCTGCTCCTGAGCTCTTTGCCGACCTTCTCTCAATCTCAGTTTTCTTTTTGCTTTTAAAACCCACACCCGTATGGACATATATAGGGAGAAAAGTTTCCACCGCCTCTCTCCCTTTCTCTCTCTCTCTCTCTCTCGGTTTCTCCCCCTTCTATGGCCTCTTTCCTTGACCTAGGACTTGTGCTCCCTCTGCCAAATGCAACCTTTGCATTAAATGGTTCGGGAGACTTGTTGTGCACTCATGTATATATATATATATATATATAACACACACACACTTCACACCTAGCCGACACACACACTCCCCACATGCATCACACCTGTATACTGCCCAAGGGCAGTTCCCCTTTTTCTTTTTCTTTTTCTTTTATTCCTTATACATGTTCATGTATACATATATACATAATGCATGTATAATACATCATATTATATACATAAATATATACACATAAAATACCCATTTTTATACATAGATATACAGGTGTATGTAGGGGTACAATCCCATTTTTAATCGTATACACATACACTGATTTTAATTAAGCTATGTATCTATGTTCACGTATGCATGCATGGAAGTATGTGCATGCACGCATTTCGATGCAATGCCCTGTGATGCTCGGGTGTCACCCAGCCTTGATCATTTATTCCTATCATTCCAGTCATTCATTTCCATGAAAATATTAAGATATACATATCTTACCATTCAAGTTACATGTTTTAACCGACCTACCTCGGTATACGTGACGTATCCTGGGTCGGGATATTACACTAGAGCCACAATTATGGTTGTTCATTATTAGTTTTTCTGTCTCTTTAGTTCAGTACTTATTCTTGGTTAATAATAAAAAAAAAGCATCAGAGAACAATGGGCTAGGCCTTCTATGAAAATGAAAAGTGATATCCTAGCAATTATATTTGTAACAAGTGGCGAGTGCTTAGCAGAAATATGATTCAAGACAACCCCCATTTGATGTTCAGCAAACAAAAGGCTATGGATTCTGTAGCGGCAGTAGCTGTAGCCGTAGCTACAGCTGCTATAGAGAGTTCGAGGATTAAATCAGTGCTTGACTTAGCAGCAGCCACTACCTTTGTCACGACTCGAAACCCACCCTGTGCGGATCTCGCATAACGACCGCCACCCTCAAGCCCGGGGACCTTAGAGCGAAGGCTTACATAAGCAGCGGTATCGAATAGATGTGCGACATGTGATTGCGGAAGTGTGAAAAACTTTTTCTTTTCTTTTCTTATTTTTAAATTACGCACATCCGTCCGGTACTGCCACTCTTTACATAGCATACATGATTTAACATTCAGAGTATAACTAAAAACTTAAAGACTTATAAACAATATATGTTTGATTGCCCCATGGGGCTTATACATAACAGGGTACCACTTTACTAATACAATATTTCATACTTAATGTTTGTAGTACTAGACAAAATTACTTGAACATAACTTCCAAAAACAGTAGATTCATCATCATTGTCCCCAAGTCAAGACTACGGCTAATCACCTGAAAGGGGGATCCGAACAAAGTCCGGGTAAGCTAATCTAAGCTTGTGAGCAATTCCAGTATTCGTCATGGGGTTTTCAATTAGCAGTGGTTTTTAGTACATAAGAGTTTGTAAAACATTCACCGCCAATTGCTCGTATACTTGAACATAGAACATATGCATTTCTTAAAACAGATAGCTTTGAAACATTTAAAGTATTCAAGCAAAACTCAATACTTCGTCAAATAGAGTACATAACTCAAAACATATGCATTTCATAAAACAAATAGCTTTGAAACATTTAAAGTATTCAAACTAAACTCGTACTGTAATAACCTGAAAATTTTTTTTTTATATAAAATTTTCTTGGTTATTACATTTATTTTTTTTTAATAATGTTATGGTTATTATTATTATTATTATTATTATTATTATATGAATGTAATGTGTGTATTGTATGTGTACAATTATGTATGTATGCTACATGTGCATGTATATATATATTATATACATATTTAAAAAGCTGATTGGAGAATATATATTTATGTATATATATATATATAACAGTGCACAGTGCACTGTGTGTGGTGTCGGTGGAGTGTGTGGGTGTCTAGTGTGTGTGTGATGAGTGGTATATATATATATATATATATAGGTGTATATAGGGCAGCTTTGCATTAAATGCAAAGCTGCATTGGGGAAGGGCATGGGTGGCTGAGTAGAGAGAAAGTCGGGTCAAGGAAGGTTGCAAGTGGAGAGGAATGGAGAGAGAAAGAAGTCGGTTAGTGAGTGTTCTATGTATATGTTTGTGCATCCATGAGTTAAAAAGGAAAATAGAAGGAAGGGATTGAAAAGGGAAAGGTAGAAGTGGATCAAGAGGAACAGAAGTGAGAGGAGAAACCTGCACAAAGAGAAAAACAGAAATTATAGGTAAGTGGGTTTGTTTCTGTTTTAAATTTTATAGCATGATTTGTTTAGTTTAAATCAGAGGGATTTATAAAGCATGAAATCAGGAATTTAATGCAAGAAAAATCAAGAAAATTGGTTGAGAAATCAGTGAGTAAGCCCTAGTTGCAGGTTTCGGTCATGGGAGTTGGGTCTTGTCATTTTATGTGTAGAACTCAGTTTAAATGATAGGGAATGAACCCTAGGAAGTGTAGAAATACTTTAGGATGAAAATGGGGGTTAAACCAGGACCGAACTGTCACAAAAATGAAGGGGAAAGAGTCGGCCGGAAGTTTGACCGAGGGGTTGACCCTCTATTTCGTGAAGATCTAGAGGCTTATACACAAAACCGACCTTAGATATGAAATCTACATGAAAAACCCTAGGAAACTACATTTTCAAAACCTTGAAAACTCGCCGAAAAATTCTCGCCAGCGCCGGAGAAGCCGCCGGAACCCTACCGGAGGCTCACCGGGAAATCGGGGAAGAAGGGCACTGTTCGGGTCCTGGTCGGGTCTGGTTCGGGTCCGGTTCGGGCAGGGCTGAACCGCCCCTGCCACGTGTCGCTCCCATGTTTTAAATTAAAAGGGACTGGGGGGCTGTTTGGTTACAAGGTTAAGAAATTAAAAATTTAAATTGAAACAGGAACAGGGATATCCTATCCCTGTTCTGGTATGATCCCTGTTTGGTTATCCGAATATGGGATAAGGGTTTTTAAAATTACAGGATTGCCCCTGAACTTTGTGGAAATTAAACCTTGACCCAGAACTTTCGAAATTTACAAACTGACCCCCCAACTGTTGGTTATTATAGTTTGACCCTCCTGAATAAATATTAATAAAATATTAATTAAATTAATTAATTAATTAGTTAATTAAATTAATTTAATTAATTAAATATTCTAAAATAATCTGGAGTCCAAATGGGACAAGTCGTTAGTGTATTTTGACTATCTCGACCATTCTGAGGCCAATGGTGAGGTCCGTTTTATGAGACGGGGTCCCAAAAAATAAAAGACCCGTAGTAACCTTTAAAATTATCGAAATGCCCCTGAATTAAAGTACGGTCAAACAAACTCCGAATTTAGTAAACAAATAGTGAAACTTTATTATCTCGAGCATTTTGGACTCAACCGTGGAGTCCGATTTGTGAAAAGAGGTCACGAAATGTAAGGACCCGTGAAAAGTGCAAAATGACTGTTTTGCCCTTTTGAACCCCGATGTCCGAATTGAGTTCTACAAGAACCTAAACTTATTTTCTTCGACGTCCTAGACTCAATGGCAGAGTTTAATTTAGCAGAATAGAAACCTATGAATTAAAGACATAAAATTTGATGAATAGCATAAATTCAAATGACAATAGACTGAGTTGTAATTTATGCTTTTAGGGACACTGACAGGACAGGAGAGGGAGATCTGACCTCTTGCATTTCATTGACTAGTTCAGTTACATATCGTGCACGTTCTTCTAGGGTTGAGACTAACCCGTCAGGTATGGTGTTTTGCTAATGTTAGAAATGAAGTTAAGTTAGGAATATTTGTGAATGACTGGAATGCTTTATGTGTTTATTTGTAATGTGTTTACTTGATAATTTGGAATTGGTTGTTCACATGTTTATGTGTTACTTGCAAGTTTAGTAAAGTGAAGAACATGAATTATTGTAACACCCTGATCCCGCGAAATTAATAATTAATTAATAATTATTAATTAATACCGACTTACAGAATGATTTAGGGAATTAATCATAATCCCGACGGTCACCATAGACCGATTAAATAAAGAAAATGTCTGGAGGGAAGGGTACCTTACCCGAATCCAAATTGCTGGTTAAATCGGTAAAATAATGCCGTTTTAACGCTAACGGAACCCGAATTAGTTAACCCCGAAAATCCCAAATGATTAATAAATGACATGGAACCTCTGACACTGAAGCGAACTGAATTATGAAGCTCTCGGAAGAAACCGCATAGAAAAAGGAACTACGGAATGAAAGTTATGTAGCAAACATTGAAAATTGAATTACTGTGCAACCAAACGTGGCCTTAACCGAAAATATGGAAAAAATGGCCAAATGGGAGGCCAAGGGAATTGAACCCTTGACCTTTGAGTAGAAAGAAACCTCATCCAAAAATTACCAACTGGGCTACTACTGTCTTTGTGTACAAATATACAATGAAAGGTATATAAACCAGAATTCTGGTGGGGCCACCTCCTAAACTGACCAATGAGGTTACATGCAAAACCTCCATCATGACCTAAACCCCTACACTTCAGCCTCATCATCACATCTCAAGTGTCTACAATTAGACCTAGACCCTACATGTATGATTATGTATGTGTATGAGTGTACACTAATATACACATGAACTGGGGATCTCTACAACAACAAGTGTGTGAACTAAATATTCAGAAATCAAAAACTGTTGGGAGGACTAATCTGTTGAGGGAGAGAGAACCCATGTGAGAAACCATTGTGAGGGTGATGTGTATATCCATGGTCTATGCATGAGGGTGTTCCATGAAGAAGCAAAAGAAGGGAATAGAGGACTGAGATGCATGACTGAACTGAGGCACCATCGAGGACCCCATACTGAGCCATGAATGAGGGAGCCGTGGTCGACCAAGGTAAATGCCATGAAAACCTAGAAAATTTCCTCTTCTTTTTCTTACTGTTTTCAGTCATTTGAGACCATATAAACTGTATGTATGAACTACTGTGAGGTCTAGGAACTAATATAAGTTAACTGGGAGGTTCGGATAGGCCTAGAAACCCAAACCGTGACCAAACCGCCATGGATGACACCTCTAAAACTGGGTCTGATTCGACCTCCCAAAAACCAAGTTTTGATGGTCTAGAAATGATCTAGACACTGAGAGGGTCCCAAATACACTAAACCGCGATCCAAAATCGCATGAGAAGACCCTCAAAACCGAACCTATTGTCTCGGCCATTGGAACCCAAACTTTAAAATAGGCTTCCAAACTGAAATGTGAGAATGGGAAAATGAAGCCCCTGTTACTACGGTCACAAAGAGACAAGAAGCATGAAGTTTGGTGGAGAAATGAGGATTTAATAGCCGAAATATCTTTTCTGTTATTCCTCCATATATCAAGCTATTGAGCTTGATTCGACTCATGAAACCGATGCCAAAGTGTTGGCATGACGACCAGGAACCATTTGGGATCAAAACAGATTGAAGAATGTACTTGAAACTCCCCGAAATTGGAGAAAACCGTGACTGCAACTAGGGCGACATTGTTGGAAGAAACGGGGAAGACGGAGTCGACTCGGCCGAGTTGGCCGAGTCATGCCCAACCGACTCATACACGTGGCAACGCAAGATTGTGCCACCCCATTATTGAAACTACGCCGTTTTGGGTGTTACTTGGTTTGTTTTAAAATCAATTCCACCTGTTTGGATACGGGGCTAAGAAATTAAAATCTGATTTTGGGCTAAACCTGTATACGGATAAGGAACGATTTGGGATAAGAGGGATATGTTATCCCGATTTTCTGAGGGTCACCAAACCGGATGGTTCACAGTGATTTGAACCGGTTCATCCCCCTGAACCCTAGAACCGTTTGGTTTGAACCCTAATTTAATGAAATTTACTTTTAACCCCCAAATGATTTCTGAAAATTACGGATCCACCCCTACTGTTTGACAGAATTGCACAGTGGCCCAGACTGTTGAAAATCTATTCATTTAAGCCCCTGCTAAATTAATTAAATAATAAAATAATTATTTTATTAATTAGGAAAAATTACGATTTTACCCCTGGACATTTAATATGTCAAACAGAGTCCAAATGACTTAAATAAATAGTGTATTTTCACTATTTCGAACATTCCGGACTCAATGGTACAGTCCGATTGTGGAAATACAGTACCGAAAAATACAGATCCGTAAGTGATAAATTACTGTACTGCCCCTGATGACACCAGACCCAAATAAAAATAAAAGACAGTCTATTTTGACTATGTTGGGCGTTCTGAACTCAACGGTGAGGTCCGTTTAATGAACTGAAGTCCCGAAAAATACAGACACATAAAGTGTAAATGACCATACTGCCCTTGATGCTTCCCAGGGTCAATTGAACATAACAGATAGTCCAACTTAATTATGTCGGACACTCTGGACCCAATGGTGAGGTCCATTTTATGAACTGACTTGCCGAAAAATATGACACGTGAAATTACCAAATTACCCCTGATACCGTACGAGACCTAAACAAAGTCCGATTGGGACGAAACTGATACCGGTAGGAGCCCAGACACTGGTGAGACTGTATACTTGATTAGATGACGAATCGGGGTCAGAATTACACAAAACGTAAAATGACCAAAATACCCCTGAGCACTGTAAGTGCAAAGTAGAGGTCGAATAAAGGTCAAACTGATCTGATAAATTATCATAGGGATAAATAAGACTCCGAGATAGTCAACGCGTAAAACGAGAAATGACCGATGTGTCCCGACGATCTAAAACAGATACCAAATGAAGTCCAAGGGACTTACAAATTTATACATGAGATATATGGGACGTTCTGAGGACCATGATAGGGTCCGGGGCAAAAATGATAAAATTACCATTTTGCCCCTAAGACTAAATAAGTACCCAACTGATACCGATTAGAGTCTAAAAGACTTAAAACTTCATATATACGATATATGGGATATTCTGAGGACCATAACAGGGTCCGGGATAAGAATGGCAAAGTTACCATTTTTCCCCTATGGTTAAAATGAGAACCTAACTGATACCGATTGGAGTCCAAAGGACGTAGAACTTTGTACTTAAGATATAAAGACTATTCTGAAGACCACGACAGGGTCCGGGACAAGAATGGTAAAGTTACCATTTTGCCCCTAAGGTTGAATGAGTGCCTGACTGATAACAATTGAAGTTTAAATGACTTAGGATATAATCCTAATAACTGCTAAGCCTAATTAAAGAATAAAATAGCCCCGGAAGAAACCCGATGAGAGGGCGATAGGCTACTAGGCCATCTTAGGTAAACCGATAGATACCTAAGATGACAAATGAGACCTGAATGGATGAGTTCTGATCTGTATATGATTGATGATTATTGTTCAGGATATACATGGAGATGCCTGACGTATCTGGAGGTTATCGGATTGTTTGCGCAAGGAGATAACCGTAACAGTTTGTGAGTAACCTGGAACTTCTGACTTGGTGTATAAGTACACCGTCTAGTTACTGTATTTTGATTTACTGTACTGTTTTGTATACTGTACTGTATGAATGCATACTTTTTATATTGCATTACACGTAACATGATTTTGTACTGTCCTGCTCTCCTGTTCAGTTCGGGTCTGTCTTGTTCTGTTGTATGGTCTGTCCTGGTTTTATTCTGTACTGTTGCGTCCTGTGAGTAAACCTGACTCCTGAATTGGTGTATAAGTTCTGTCTAGATACTGTATTTTGAAGCACTGTACTGTTTTGAACGTTATACCGTTTAAAAAAAAAAGCATATATTTAAAGTAGCATATGCCTTGTCCTGATTGATATTGTACCAGTTTGTTCCGTCCTGTTCAATTCCGATATGTCTTGTTCTGATAGATGTATTGTTCCATTTTGTTCCGACATGTTCAGTTTCGATATGTCTTGATCTGATTGATGTATTGTTTCGTTTTGTTCCGTCCTGTTCAATTTTGATATGTCTTGATCTGATTGATGTATTGTTTCGTTTTGTTCCGTCCTGTTCAATTTCGATATGTCTTGATCTGATTGATGTATTGTTTCATTTTGTTCCGTCCTGTTCAATTCTGATATGTCTTGTTCTGATAGATGTATTGTTCCGTTTTGTTCCGACATGTTCAGTTTCGATATGTCTTGATCTGATTGATGTATTGTTTCATTTTGTTCCGTCCTGTTCAGTTCCGATATGTCTTGTTCTGATAGATGTATTGTTCCGTTTGTTCCGACATGTTCAGTTCCGATATGTCTTCATCCGATTGATATATTGTTTCGTTTTGTTCCGTCATGTCCAGTTCCGATATGACTTGTCCTGATTGATATTGTTTCATTTTGTTCTGATATGTTCAGTTCCGATATGTCTTGATCCGATTGATATATTGTTTCATTTTGTTCCGTCATGTCCAGTTCCGATATGACTTGTCCTGATTGATATTGTTTCGATTTGTTCCGTCATGTTCAGTTCCGATATGACTTGTCCTGATTGATATTGTTTTGTTTTGTTCCGTCATGTTCAGTTCCGATATGACTTGTCCTGATTGATATTGTTTCATTTTGTTCCGTCATGTTCAGTTCCGATATGACTTGTCCTGATTGATATTGTTTCGTTTTGTTCCGTCATGTTCAGTTCCGATATGACTTGACCTGATTGATATTGTACCGTTTTGATCCGCCATGTTCAGTTCCGATATGTCTTGTTCAGATTGATGTATTGCTCTGTTTTGTCCCGTTATGATCCGTCCTATTATGCCTCTGTCCTTGATTATGCCTGTGACTTGAACTGGTGTTTTGTTTCGTCTGATCCCGTTATGTACCGTCCGTCAATAATCTGTCTGTCTTGATTGATATATGGTCCAGTTCCGTTATGATCTGTCCGAATTCTTGACTTGGTATATAAGTTACTGCATAGATACTGTATTTTGATGCACTGTACGGTTTTAAAAGTTAAACTGTCTGAATGCATGTTTTAAATGCAAACTTTTATACTGTATTGTACGCGGCATGATTTTGTCCCGTCCTACTATTATTTTGTTCGGTCTGTTTTGTTCCATTTTATGGTCTATCTGATTTTGTTCTGCTATGATGTGTCTGACTCTGGGTACCATTCTGATTATGAGCGGTCTGGCATAAGTAGGCTTGATTACGCGCCTAACTGATATACTATTGTTATGCCCTGTTATGTTCCGCCCAGTACTGATCTGTTTTGATATTTGAATTAATTGCCTATACTCTCATTGATATTGGCATCATGCACTGTTCTGTCTATTCTGATTTGTTGTTCCGTTTAGTTCAGTCCTGATTTATTCTACTGAAACTGCATTTAAAGTAGATTTATAAAACTGCCATTTCAGAAACAACTGAACTACCCTTGTGCTTTGTAAACAAGAAATGGTTTGAAACCCTTGACAGGGAACCTGTGTTACTCATTGGGCTTTTCGAAGCTCACCCCATTCCCTAACATTTTTCAGGAATAATATCTGTTGGATCTGACGGCACTGATCTGTGGAGACTGGATTACTGAGGATTGAATCTGTTTAATCAGGTGAGTGATGTAATACGACTGACTTGACTGATATGTACTAGATATAGACATGGCTCATGGATTTAAACGGTACTCTAGAGATTATAGTTCTGCTCTGTTGTTATATGTCGGATTATAGATATGCTCTGAGGTTAGAATTGTTAGCTGTTGGATTTTAGACTGGCTTTGTGGTACATAACCTTATAGTGAATACATGAGTTGCATTCCCCTGACAAAAAAAAAAAAGTTTTAAATTCCGCTGCATTTGACCCTACAGTCGGAGTGCAATTCACTGAAAAGTTCAGAAATTGCCTTCGGTTGGTCGCGTGGCGGCTGACTGGCATCACGTCCTCGACATCCGCGTAGGGTGGGGTTCGGGATGTGACAATTATGATGTATGAACACATGAGATATGCATGTATATGAAACTGACTGATGATTTATTTGTTATTGTCCAAGCATGCTATATTATTGAGATCCATGTTCATTGAGATTGCATTAGCATATTGGCATATGATGAATCCTTAAGAACATAGTGTGGGTTGAGCACGTGGTGCTATGCATTATGAGGGTGTAGATCCTGTGGTGAAAAACCCAAAATTGGCCATTGCATTGGTACTCCATGCCATCGGGGAGTACCCGTAAACGAGACATGGGTGTGGCATAGAGTTGTGCATGGGTGCGTCATGCATACCATTCATATATTACTGCGATGCTTTGAATGACATTTAGATATAAATGTACACTTTGCACATGCCACGCCTTAGCTTTATTTCTTGCATTAGCACTTCATCATACCAGCAGTTGAGCTGACCCATTCGTGGGCAACATTTTTCAGATGAGGACCCTCCAGCTACTTGAGACTCCATGATACTCTGATAAGGTGAAGCACTTGTTATATTTTTGGTCCTTGGGACTTATGTTGTGTAATGTAAGGGCTTAAGCCCGAATGACCTATGACTGATGTATTTTATGTTATCTTATGTATTGATAGGAATGGATGCATGTTTAGTGGATTTATTTATATTTGTCCTTTTATTTATTTTATTTTCTGTCTCGTCAGTCGCGCCTCGGGTTTGCAGAAATTCGGGGCGTGACACGTACTTCGTCAGATAGAGTATATAACTCAAAACATATGCATTTCATAAAACAGATAGCTTTGAAACATTTAAAGTATTCAAGCTATATTTATACTTATGAACTTCAAAACATATAACATAACATGTATTTCTTAAATAAAGTATATAAAACTCAAAACATATGCACATTGAAAATGAGGGTAAAACTTGCTTCTATTTTCAAATCATTTGTCATCTTATCACTTCTATTAGTGGAATCCATTTCGAATCGGACTCCTATATTACTTATCACTGAAGATATCTTATGCCTGGGGGATTAGATCTTGCTACCTGGCATTTTGACAGTCAATTGAGTTCCGTGCAACCCAAAATCCCATCATGTTTTTATAGATTAATTGAGTTCCGTACAACCCAAAAATCCATCATATGTTTACAGATTAATTGAGTTCCGTACAACCCAAAAATCTGTTATTTAAAAAGTCGGCTGAGTTTCGTACAACTCAACCAAAAACCTATGGTGCT
Source organism: Nyssa sinensis (assembly GCA_008638375.1). NCBI lineage: Eukaryota > Viridiplantae > Streptophyta > Magnoliopsida > Cornales > Nyssaceae > Nyssa > Nyssa sinensis. The sequence continues at coordinate 34,072,214 of CM018046.1, forward strand.
TAGGCACAATTTTTCTTACATTCAAATACATTTAATATATAATTTCTTCAAATAGGTGCTTTTCATAAACATTTCAAACATCATGTACATAATTTCATAACAAATCCTTTAAACATTTGATATAAAAAATTCAGAACACTTTACATAATTTGGCATTTAAAACTTTAGACATGCTGAAATATGCTTTAAGAAAACTATGGTAGAATCCATTCACTAAGCTTGTCATAATAAAGTTTATAAAAATGGAACAATTTAAAACTGAATCATGTAAATACTGAATTTGGAATTTCAAACACTTCATATCTTTGCATTTAAAACCTTTTCAAATCCATGGAGTTAAATCTCCACTTCAAATACAGGGTTACTCACCTTGGTCCTTTAGGGTTAGTGCTAAAAATGCGCTTTCCCACTTTCCTTGTAGTTCCTAAGAACAATTCATAAACATCTCATCAACTTCACATTCATTGTAATATCATCTCGATATTCCTTAACTTATGCTTAAATCGTATTAGATCCTAAAACGATTTTATAATTTCATATGTACTTAACTTATCTCGTACTCTTAACCTATGACACAATTTAATGTGTTAGAAATTGAATTTATTTCAATTTATACTCTTCTGGTAGCTCCATTAACTTTAAGTTAAAGTTATTTATTTCACATGTTTACGTGTCGTGTCTTTTCGTATTTCCTTTCGTCGTATACGCCTTAGATTATTACTTTGGCATTACTTTAATTTATAGTCATCTGACAGATGCTATTCAACAAATTTTATGTCTTTTTATTTTAGACATTTCTTTTGGTCGAATAGACTCTACCATTGAGTCCAGAGCATCGAAGAAAGTCGGTTTAGGCTTTCCAAGAATTTAATTCGGACTTTCATATGTAAAAGGGCAAAATGGTCATTTATCGTTTTACGTGTCATATTTTTTCGTACTTCGTTTCGTAATTTGGACTCCATTATTGAGTCCGGGATGTCAAAGAAAGTCAGTTTGGACCTTCTTTGGTTTCATTTTGGCTTTAGGGGTACCAGGGGTATTTTGGTCATTTTACCCCTTTACGTGTCTTTATTTTTTGGGACCCCGTCTCATGTCGTAGACCTCACCATTGGACTCAGAAGGTCCGAGATAGTAAGAATATACTAATAACTTATTAATTTTGGTCACGGGGTATTTTGGTCATTTATCCCTGTACGTGTCTTTATTTTTCAGGATCCCGTCTCGCAAAACGGACCCTGCCATTAGTCTTAGAATGTCCTAAAATAGTAAAGATTCACTATTCGTATGTTTAATTTGGACTTTATTTGCCTTAGTTATGACCTAGGGGAAAAATAGTAATTTTACTTTATTTATTAAATAATTAAATAAATATTTAATTATTAATTTATTCTTCAGGGGTCTTATTGCATAGAATTTTCATCAGTTGGGCCACAGTAGGATTGTCCAGAAGTTCTGGGGTCAATCCGCAAATAACAAAAGTTTGGATTTATTTAATTTAAAGAAAATTAGAAAACCAAACGGTTCAGCTTGATTTTAAATGAACCAGTCTGGTCTGGTTGTAAACCAACCGGTTCAGTGGGTTTATTTACATGTGGTTGATGTCATCATGACGTCAGCCCTAGGGTTCATTCAAATTAAACCAGAGACAAAACGCCGTCGTCCCATTTAATTCGGTGGCAAGCCTAGAGGCTGCCACGTGTCCCGAATTAACCCACCCGTTTTAACCGAGTGACGAGTTGACTCGTCGTCATCCCCATCATCTCTATCACTGTTGGCCTAATCCCGAAGTTAAAAACCTCCATTTTCGTAGAGTTTGGCTCGAGAATTCTTGACTGTTTTTAATCAAAAATGTTTCTAGTATATAAACAATTCATTTGGCATTCGTTTGAAGAATTAAAACTGGTTCATGTGCTCAGTTTTGGGTTTGATAATTCAAACCTGCAAGTCAGTCGTAAATGCTCGATTCTGAGCCAAATCTAGTGGGATTTGTTTTATTGTGATCCCCTCTTCATGGGGTTTTGTTTCCTATTCAAAAAAATGGATTTAAAGGTAGATTTATAGGGTTGGGTTTTGAAACCCGTACCTGCAATTGGATTTTTGGAGGGCTTTCTTTGAGTTTTGTGATCGCGCACATAGGTTTTTAACATGCTTATAGGGTCTATTTGATGTCTCTATACACCAAACAAGGTTTGGTTTCCATCGGATCAGACCTGCTTTGAACATGGTCTCCCATGGCCGTAGCTTCTGGGTTGGTGTTTTCTTATTGTTTTCAAGCTTAAATTTTATGTTTAAACAAGTCTAAATATAACCTAAACGTTATATCTACATAAACAACTTAAAAACAATTCATATTCATGCTTAAATTCTAGAGAGAGAAATTAATAAACTTTCAAAATTTCTCACCTTTTGTTGCTAAGGTTTTGATTCTTCTTGATCTTTGATTCTTCCTCTATCCTCCTCAGTTCCTTTTTGATTTCTTTTGTAAGAAACAAGCATGCTTTGCATGCTTTGGTTTTTAAAGAGAAAGTAACCGATCTCTTTCTCTCTCTAAATTCTCTCTCTCTCTACAAGACTTCAGCCCAAATTCAGTCCCCAATTTCGGCTGCCATCCCAGTCTCATAAATTTCTCTGTTCCTCTTGTTGCTTTACATTTATTGTTTGCTTGATATTTTGTATATTATATATATATATATATTATATAAGCACACACACTAACACATGGAGACACACACACACACACAAACCTCAACCGACACACACACACATACTGCTTGTACACTTACACACACAAAGATATTTTTGGTTTTCTTTACTTTATGTATAATTATACATAGATTTATATATATATATATATATAAAATTATATTTATATATATATATATCTACTATACTTGTATACATACATGTAGGTGTATATGTATATACACACTTGACAATATGTACATACTTACAATACACTTTAAACAATTTTATCTCCTTACATTTGATTAATTAATCTTTATTACATTAATTAATTATTTTCTTATAATTTAGAATTTATGCATTATTTTTCATGACCTCGTAATACGTGTCATATGACCCGGTATCCCGAGTCAGGATATTACAACCTTTAAAGATACAACAACTGTAGCTGTTAACAAGCAATATGAACAGATGGAACTCATTCACTAGGTGGTGTTGCCATGTGTTCCAACCCAATGGATTGTGCACAAGTGATAGAGAGGGCTCAAAAAGAGTTTTATTTATTTCATTCATTTCTGGCTAGCAAAGTACTGTTGGCACTTGGTTCTGGTTGGCTAGTAGACATTGATCCTTTAGATAGCATAAAGGCAGCAATGAAAAGAATACCTCCTGGTTTGGAAAATGCTTGGATTCATCAAAGCGTAATAGACTAAATGAGGCATTAAATGCAGTATGCAAGGACGTGCTCGACATAACTGGAGATTATCAGAATAACTATAAATAGAGATAAACATATATTCAGGTGAGTAACTCGGATTCCTGACTTGGTGTATATTTTTCGTATACTGTACTGCTTTATATGCTGAACTGTTTTATACACTGTACTGTTTTAAATGCATATGCTTTTATGCATACTCTTTGTACTGCATTACATGTGGCATGATTCTATCCTGCTTCCTGATATTTCCTATTCTGATCATGTTTGGGTCTGTTGTTCTAACTTGTTCTATGCCATTAGAGTCTGGTTCGATTCTATTTTATCATGTTGAGTCTTACTATGGGCCCACTACAGGATTAAGTATACTAGAAGGTGGATGGCTGGCTATAAGGCGTGGTGAACTCAGAATCCTAGTACTCAAGCATCCGCTCAATCCTGGCCTGTTCCGCCATGATACTAGGATAGCTAGTTATGAGGCATGGTGAACTCAGAATCCTAGTACTCAGGCAATCCTGTCCTGTTCTGCCATGATACTAGGATAGTTGGTTATGAGGCATGGTGAACTCAGAATCCTAGTAATCAGGCATCCATTCAACCCGGTCCTATTCCGTTCTGATCCAACCCCAGAGGGGGGATGGCTGGCTATGAGGCGTGGTGAACTCAGGATCCCATATCACCTTGGGAAGGATCAGGCACATTTGTTAATATACTTTTGATTGTTGATCTGTTCTATCTCAATTTGATTTACCTGTTATGTTTTATCTTGCTCTATTTTGTTTATTCTACTCGAGTTGCATTTGAGCATGCATGTATATATAAACTGGTTTTGAAACACATAGCAGGAACCTATGTTACTCACTGAGCTTGTTTAAGCTCATTCCATTTATCTAACATTTTTAGGATATATCTCCATTGGATTAGAAGGCATAAGGACATGACACTAGTGGACTGAGAGGCATTCCCAAGTGAGGATCTGATGGCAATAATATGTGGAGACTTGGGTTATGATGGATTGACTCTGGCTATTCAGGTGAGTGTGATGATATAGTTGACTTTATTTATATGCAATAGATATGTAGGGACATGGCTCATGAAAATGGTACTCTAGAGAGATTAGATATGCTCTGTGTTATATGTTGTGACTTTGTGGCTACAGTTATTAGTTGTTTAGTTTTAGACTTGCTCTATGGTACATAACTTTGTGGTGTATGGATGAGTTGCATTTCTGAGATGAAAAGGTTTTAAATTCCGCTGCTCTGACCCTACATTTGGAATGCAGTTCATAGTGAAGTTCAGAAATTTGCCTTTGGTTGGTCATATTGTCGGTAGGGAGACCGACAAGGCGGCTAACTGGCATCACATCTTCAGCATCCGTTTAGGGTGGGGTGCGGGATGTGACACAAGATATCCCCAAATTTTCTTATGTAACACCCTAACCCAAATTGTAATCGAGCGAACCAAGTAAACCTGAGCCGATAGGGCTTTATGTCATGATATCGAAAGGAATGGACGGTTATGAAATTTAAATAGTTTTGAAGGTACGGATAATGCTCGGGCGATGCCGAGCAAGCCATGAACGAATACCGAAATCAAAAATGAAATTTAAAATAAGGAAATAAAAATAAAAATGAACTAAAAATAAAAGAAAAAAGAAAAAAGAAAAAAGAAAAATAAATAAATTTAAAATTTAAAATTTTAAAAAATAAAAATATAGATATGAAATGGAGAATATACGTGTATATATGTAGGCACCGAATGTGTACCAAGTGGGGATAAGGGAGGTGTCACGACCCGAAACTCACCCTCTGCAGATCTCGTGTCTCGACGCCCGATTCGATGCTGCTTGTCGAACCTAAGGTCTCAACTTGCTACACAATCAGTGCTACTAACATGCAACAACTAAAATGGGGAAATAAATAATTAAAAGCTGCATGTGATACATATAATGGTTACAAAATGCGAAATACAAAATTTTCTTAATACAACTGTTCATCCCGAAGATGTGGATAATATGGGAGAGCTACAAGACTGCATGTACTAAATATTACACTGTGACTTCAAAAGAAATGTCCACTGCTATCTAGTTGACTGCTACTGCTACAACTACTGCTCTTCTACAACTTCCTTTCCTGAAATAGTTGGTAAGTTTTGGGGTGAGCTAACTTAAGCTCAAAAAGTAATTCTCTTTTGCTCTGCCATGCGTACAAGAATATAGAAAGCATTATCCATAAAAGAACTAGGATAAATGAAAATGTGCTATCTAGTCAAGAAATAAGGAAGCTCATCAAGAAATATCGAATGGTAGGAACTCAAATGATAAAACAATGAAAATCTGTCTGATAATAGAATCATACTAGCTACAGTCATGAGCTGTCTCAAGTATAATCATATGCACTAAATAAAAAGCAGTGAAATCTCATGATTATTCATAATGAAATAATATGATCAAGCTATGATAATCAATAATAAATGATAGTGATATCAAAACTGGGATGCACTGGTGGGACCTGGCTACCTCTTGGGTGCATAAGCACCTGAGCTCAACTGTACGTCCCATGCCTCACATAGCAACGTAATAAATGTTCCACTTGGAACCTGGACCCGAAAGTCATAAATAGCATCAGAAGGAAATGTGATTGAGCACAAATTCGGCACTAATAATATATCAGGATCATGCTATCTTCCATGAAGACTATAGTGGAATCATAACTGGTTCTAGACAATCTGACGTAACAATAGTTATCTAAACTATGGTTACTATACTGCTTCGAATATAACTGTCCGGTCCTCACGACCTTAGGTACAAAAAGAAATCTATGCACAAATGTACAATCATGATCAAAATATAGATAGAAATCAACAACTGTCTCCCACATGATAGGGCAATATCAATGTGGCTAAATAAATATTGGTATGTATGTATGGAGTACAATAGGCAATATATATACAAAGAACTATGACATGGCTTGGAAATGTAACACATGCAGTGATCGAATTTTACTTACTTCTTTCTGTATTTGTCTAGAAGGTCAAACCGCCTTCTCCTTTTCTCTTGGTATTCCTATGACTCAAGAAACTCAATCTCAGTCTATAGTTATATGAACTATGCTATTCATCAAATTTTATGTCTCTTTACTATTGGTTATTTATTTTACTTAAATAAACTCTACTATTGAATCCGAAATGTTGAACAAAGTCGGCTAATGCTTTCGCTGAATTCAATTTGGACTTCTGTACTAAAAAGGGCAAAACGGTCATTTTGCACTTTTACAGGTTCTTAATTCTCGGGATCTCGTTTCGCAAATCGGACTCTACGGTTGAGTCTAGAATACTCAAAATAATAAAAATTCACTATTCTTTTATTTTAATCAGAGTCCGTTAGACTACTTTTTGACTTAAGGTCATTTTAGTAATTTTTTTTTAATTAATTAAATAAATATTTAATTAATTTATCCCTCGGTTTAATTCATAATTAATCATAATTTCACGACGTTCTATTTTAATTTAAAATAATTAAACAATAATTAATTCTAACTTTGTCGGACTGTAGTCAATATTCCACAAGACAGGTGCAACTCTCCAAGCTTGATGAGCTCAGCATCTCACATTCACCCCATTCAAACGCCCATAAGGATCGATAACTTTCTTGGGCATGACCCAATAAATGCCAAAACAGAGGGAAATGATTGATAGATTCTTCCTCTTTCTCATGCATGGCCCACATATTGATGAAGGCCTTGCCACTTCAATAACAAATTTCACAGAGAACTGCCCCTAACTCTCAGTATTCCAATAGTGCTATCAGTTGAATCTCTTCCCACTCGCACTTGACAGTTCTAATTTACATAATAATACAACTCCTTGCAACACCTCTCTCATTATCAAATCAACCCAATCTATTCACAGCAACCAATCAGGTCCCCTTTTCACTAATTTATCACAACAACACATCAGGTCCTCCAACCATCCGGTGCCAGCCTGATCAACAGACCCGAGAGCAACAACTTCTTCACTTTTTCCTGCTGCTCTCTTCTTGTTCCACCACTACAAACACATGCATATATGTATACCGGCCTACTGCACTTCCATCCCCTTAATCTAATCCATCACAGGAACTGAATCAGTCCTTCAACAGCAGCTCTCTCTTCCTCTATAATTCATCTCTTTGCTCTAGCACTCTCTATAGCATCTAATGACCTAGCTATCCAAATTAAACCATCTTCCGCTCCTTCTACTGCTGCTGCGCCGTTACTATTGCTGCTGGATTGCAGCAGCAGCAGCTGCTACTACACTAACACCACCACAAACACACACCACGTAGCGCAGCACACGCTGCATTTGCTGCAGCGCTGCTACTGCTGCTACGTCTCCCTCTCGGCTGCTCTCTCTCCTTTCTCCCACTGCATAGCCATCTTCTTCTCCAATTTTTTTTCTCATTTTTTCTTTATTGCACCACTGCTCTACTCCACCGCCCCAACACACACTATATAATTATATATATCTCTAAATATCCCTGCTGCGCCGCCCCTCTTTACTTCCACTTTCTCTTCCCAACAGCTACGGCTGTAGCCTTACACATATAATATATATATATACTTATATTGCTTCTTGCACTGCCCCACAAACACCACACAGAGAATACAAATTGCCTGCTGCGCCTAACCTTTTTGACTTTCCATTTCTCTTTCTGCTTTTTCTCTTTTTTTTTTTCTTCTTTTCTTGCTTGAGATATTTATATACTTATATTATATAATATCACGCACACACACACACACACCACTACCTTGTTCTGTCGACACTCCCTTGCCATTTCTTTTCTATTCTTTGGTTTTCTATCTTTTTCTTTTCTTGCTTTCTTTTCATTTTGCATGCATTATATCTATATATATATATATATATTTCTATAATAATTTACATTATATATATATATTTATACTAATACATATATTTATATAATACATATATATATATATATATGCTTTACCGTATATATATATATTTATACTTGTATATATATATATATATTATCTCATATACATATATATTCTTATATTTATTAAAATACCTATGCACGTATATCGAAGCATGTATTGGCCTACGTACACGATTTTTCTTACCGCTCGGTTTTATTGTATGGTACTACTGGGTACTCGGGATCGCTTGTAACCACTTCTCGTATATATATTAAATATCGTAACCGCTCTATCGGTAACTCTCATCGTTCGTCTCGAACTACATGCCTATTACGGTACATAATTTATTATGATAACTCGGGTCTATTTTGCTATTATTTTTATCAGCTCGGTCTGTTCGTACTTGGATTTTCTAAATCTCGAAATTCTTTGAGATTATTACTTCTACCAATTGTCTCAGAAATCGTACCCGTCACTGTATATTACTCATTAAAATAGTTCGATATATTTTGGGGTCTACTATTCTCGGTCTGAATCGGTCTCGGTTTATCTTTCATATTATGATCATTGCTTGGTTAAAGCTCGATATTATTATTTGACTCCTTTTAGATAAAATGGAATTATTTTATTTATTCGAAACTCATGTTCGGTTACAACTGATGTTACGCTACTCGACTCGTCTTATCTCGATTTACGTGTACTCGATCGGGTCTACCTCAGTATAAATGCCATATCCTAGGTTGGGATATTACAAGAGGGGCATAAGGCATAAGGCATAAGAGAGTTTTAATTCAAAAAGAAAGAAGATAGATGAAATTGATAAGGGATGGTGTAACAGAAAAGTCAGGGAGTGAAGAAAAGAAAAGAAAAGAAAGGGAGAGCGAGAGAGAAAAGTAGCCAAGAAAAGGAGAGTCGCAAGACTCGACAGCAACAACAACAGCAACCATTGCTGCTATCTGTGATCGGCAATCATGGAACCCCCGCTCTTCCTCAATCCTCGTCCCTCTCATCCAAACGACTGTAGTTCTGTCCCCAACGCCGCCACCACCACCACCACCCACTGCCTCCATCCCGCACCTCCTCCTCGACTGTCGACGGCAGCGGCTTACAATCCCTAATAGCACCACCACCACCCAATTGTAGACGTTTCAAGAAGACCACACCTTTATGACCTCACCCACTGTCACTCACCCCGACCAAGAGTTTCCAATCAGACCCTGTTCAATGAAGATCGCCCCGTTTTCACTTTCCTGGATTTGACAATTCATTACCAGATTCCCCTCCTGATTTTTGGGTGAATCCATCTAGGTTCTACCCCAAGTTCGATTGGTAAGGCCAATCCTTCTCAATCTCGACCATGAACCCCATCACCACCGTCCCTTTAACAATCAGATCCTTGTATCGCTCTATCGAACAGTTGACAAATATAGGCATGACGTTGAAGGTAAATGTAAGAAAATTTGGGGGGCTGCTTTGGTTGTGTCAACACCAGTTGGAGTGAACCCATCAATGGGATTCAGTGGGTGACGGAGAGTGATGAGGGTGAAGAAAAGACCCAAGCGGAATGGGAAACCGTTACTTTGATTTTTGCTTGTTCCGATCACTGTTTGTGTTTTTTTTTTTCCAACAATTCTTGAATTCAAAACCTCAAAATCGGAATTTGCAAGATTGGGTTGTGGCGTTGGATTGATTTGCAGGGGATGTGGGTTGTTCAAATGGGATTTTCATTTTATTTTAATTTGATGGGGTGAAGGCTTTAATGCTTGTATACCGATTGTTAATTGATGGTTACCTTGTTTGGGGCAAGAGATTCTGTATGCGAGTTAGAGAGGGACTTGAGTGTTGAATATGTCAGAGTTTAGGGATAAGCCCAGTTATGGGATGAATAGGAGGTCGAAGTCTTATAGAGATTTTGGTGAATCTGTGAAGCAAGAAGAAATAAAGGAGGCAATCCCTGTTAGGGAAATGAAGCTTGAAAGGGTTTTGGAGACATTGAATCAGTTGCTTCGACTTCTTGATGGGTTCTTGGCTTGTAAGCCCACGAGAGTGGTAAAGAACAATAGGAGGGTGCTTGTTGCCTTATATCTAGTCGTGAAGGAGAGGTTTAGGCTTTATGCGGATATATGTGAAATTTTGGGAATTTTATTAGATCGATTTTTGGAGATGGAGTATGTGGACTGTGCTAAGGCTTTTGATGCTTATGTTGGAACGACAAAGAGGATTGATGGGCTTGTAGGGTTTGATGGGTGGTGTAAGGATATAGGGGTTGCAAGGTCATTTGAGTACCCGGAAGTACAGAGCTTTGCATGCGACTTCTAGGTGGTGGTTTGGCTGGAATAACTGCTGCTACCGTTATTTCCCTAACCCTTGTATCTTCATCAAATAATGGAATGCATGAGTGTGCTCGATGTTGTGGTCCAGCTATAACCCGCTGTTTTTGATGCAAATTCGTTCACTACTAGTATGATCGATACCCTAATTTTTAGAAGTACGAACATGTTTGGTTTATCTATATATTGATTTAAGAAATTACAGCTTAAAATTAGAAGTAGGATTTTAGAATTTAGACAAGCTCATTGATTTATAGTTTTCTTTGACTAATATGGAAGATGCTATCTTAACATTTTCGAACGTTCCAGAACAATTAAGGTATAAAATAGAAAATACAAGTAAAGGCTAAATAAGGGCCAAGCTGATATCATGAACTGTCATAAGTATAAGTATGTGAATTAAATAGCTAAATAAGACTCCGAAACAGTCAGACTATAAAATGAGAAATGACCAATGTGTCCCGGTAATCGAAAACAGATACCAAATGAGATCTAAAAGACTCAAAAATTTATATACAAGACCCGGTAATAAACTATAAAATGACGAAAGCATCCTTATGACTTAATGAGGTTACCAGAAGTATAATGATGAAATAAATACTGATTCAATGTCTTATATATTTTAATCCATGATAATAGGACTATTCAAATGACGAGAAATAGAAAAAAGCTATGGAAAAGCTATTGTGGTAATCGGATGAAAATGCAGTGTTAAGAACTCAAGGTAAGTGAATTCCTATCTCTTATACGTGGTTTCCAAGCCACGATTTTTCTATTACTGCCAAAACTTGTACTCATGTATGTATCCACTGTTATTGTTCCCACCATTGATATTGTCCTATCTGGTGGAGGGCTATTGACTGATATCTCATGATTTGATTCATTGTAATGATGCCTATCATTGTATGCTTGTGTCATGTTATTTCATACCTTATACACGATAGAATCTTGATTTGTAATTGAATGTTGAGACTATGAATGGACAAATGGTGATTGGGGTGTTTTTATCGATTGACTGTACCTTCGGGTCGATTGACTGGATCTACAGGTCGATTGACGAGACCTACGGGCCAAATCCGTGATCGGACATATGGTGATGGGGGTGTTCTTACATATGGAGTTATGAGGGTATTTTATATGCATTGACCATTCGCTCATTAATTGTACTTGACTGTGACCATTTTATTGTGGCAGTATTTGTGTTGATTGTGATTATTGTGCTTTATCCATATCCATGCCACACCACTACTCACACTTGTTATTGGGCTTTGCTGTTCATTGGCCTTGTGACACTTTACTGTTAACTGCAATTGTTATCATGACTAGTTATCATGTTACCTTTGAATTAATGTTTTTATATGTAATCCCTAACCCGTATTTGAGATAGGCTTTTACTTACTAAGCTTTGTTAGATCATCCCATTCATTATATTTTTCAAGTGAAAATGCTACAGAACCACAGTAGGAGTTCAGAAGCGTAGGGAGACAGTCGAGGAGCACAATGGAATAAAGTAGTCTCTCCCATGTACTCACCACCTAAGAGTGGTTAATGTTTAGTTATTGTCAGTTTTATTTTCAGTCTTTGAACAATATTTGTAATAAGGCTTTCGCACTTAAATGTTATGTTTACGTTATTTACTGTTATCTTTGATACAAAGAATGAAAAAGGTAGGGACGGCCACTGGGTTGGCCCTGCGACACGAGATCCGGATAGGGTGGGTTTCGGGTCGTGACAACTTATTTCCCAATTTCAAAACTAAACAACCTAAAGCCAAACAATCTCATTTCCATTTAATTTAAAAACCCTTAACTCGAAACAACGTAGCATCATCCATAAACAATCACAAACGATGCCGCATCAGAAATTCATATTCATCTCCTTCCTCGTTTATCCGGTGAAGGAACATTAGGGTTCCATCACCTTCTCCTGTGACGGAAACCCATTTCTGATCAACTTTGCCCCAAAATTCAATTCAGTTCTCTTCTCCCTTTCATGGAGATTACAAATCCAATCTTGGTTTTCCATTTAAACCTCCCTAACCTCACGAATTGTGAGATTTATAGCTTCAGCCGATTTTCTAGTCAAGTCTTTATTTTTATTTTCGTGACTTTTAAGTCACTGTTTTCACTCTAATTTAATTCTAAATGGTTTCTGCACTATTGAGGATCATTTCTCTAAAGTTAAAGCAAATTTTGAAGCATGAAAATTTAGAAACCCGAATTATTCCCTAAACTTGCAACTCAGTATTTTTGCCTCTTCATGGCATCATTTCTATTGATTATTTTTGCATAATACTCCCTAATTCATGGTGATTCGGACCCTACTAATAAAAGCTAGATTTATGCTCTAAATTATAAAAATAGTAGGTTGCTAACTCACCTTATTTGCCTCAGTCCCTACTCATTGTAACCTTTCAGAACCTCCTAGCTTCTGTTTCTGAATTCTTGAAACCACTCCTCTCAGTCTCAGTTCTTCAATCTCCTTCTCTGTTTTTTAATTCCCCTCAAAACCTTTGCTGTATTTATAGGCACAGTTCTTCCCATTTGCCCCATTTTCACACCCACATTTTTCTCTCTCTTCCCCCCTTTCTTGCAACTATTTTTGATTGCCTTCAACCGCCCTTCTTCTCTCTATCATCCACGTCCAAACTACACAATATATATATATATATATATAAAATTCTCTCAATTGCACCCTTAAGTCGGCAGCCTTGCTGCCTTTACAATAGCCACACACCTCACACACATTTGACACATACACACACAGCCAACTATGCACACTGCCATGCAACCCCCTTTCCTCCTATTTTCTTTTCATACACAAATATATATATATATATATATATATACTATGCTATATCGTATATACATATATTTATACTTGAGCTATGCATATTTTATACACCCATTTAGCTCTCTCTATATATATACTTATATACTAATTTATATAAGCATATACATACACTCATATTAAATAGACTACGCATCTATGCAATGTTCAAGTGCATGGAAATGCATGCATGCATGTATTACGAGGCTCAATCTTGGGTTACTTGGGTGTCGCCTGGCACTAGCTGTACAAATAAACTATTCACATTCCAAAATCGTTCAGTCCAATAAAATGTCATGGTATAGAGCTTAAATAGCTCAGGTTACAACTGGTGTTACACTACTCGATCAGGTTTACCTCGGTATACATGTCATATCCCAGGTCGGGATATTACACAATATGTGTATCTGCGTGTATATATCTTCTGTGTATATGACTTTGTACATAGAATGATTGTTGCAAAATGAGTTGAATTCCATTGTTAACTATTGATATAGTCAAATGGGTTTCACTATATGTGATTACTTCTCTCTCATTTTATTTTGGTGATGGTAAGGATTAGAGATGGGGATTCAATGTCATCACAATCATAGAGCTGAGAAAATGGAAAAATAAAATGAGAGAAAGAGATGAGAGAGAAAGTGAAGAAACTAAAAAATCAACTTACTGGGTTTCTATACATCGCATTCACTTTTGTTACACTCCTATATTGTATTTGTAATGTAAAAGTCGCAATTTTTGTTTTTCTAGATATATATATATACACACACGTATACACACACACACACACACATATATATATATATTGATGAGTGTAGATGATGAGAATTAGGCAAGATTTTCTGGTGTGTGTACATGTGTTCGTCTGTATGTAAATTGGAGCTTGAATGGTTTATTTAATTTCCACTTTCAGCCATGGGCAAACTCCAAATGGGAAAATGGCATCCGTTTGCTTGCCGAGAAAATGCAAGAAAATAAAATCCAAACTTTTCTTTCATTTTTTACTAAAGCTTGAATGATCTATCTAATTTCCACTTTCACCTATGTAAAAACTCAAGGTAAGAAAGTGGCATCCATTTTCTTGTCAAGAAAATGCAAGAAATAAAGTTCAAATTTTTCTTTCAACTTTTTCTCTATTTTTTGGTTTATATATATATATATATAAATATGTCTGTGTGTGTGTTCATATATGAAAACATGTTGCAGTGAAAAAAACTTTAAAAAAGGAGAAATTTATCTTTTTAGTTTTTAAATTTCATAAGGTCAAAGTTTGTATTTATAAAAATATTTGAGACGAATTCAGCGAAATCTGTTAGGTTAACTAACAGTTGACTAACGGAGGGTTTTTTTTTGTAACAGACAATAAAATACAAGGGAGGTTAGTGTAATTTTCAATAGTTCAGGAGTCTATGTATAATATCGACAAACCTCAGGGGTGGTCAATGTAATTTACCCTTAAATTTTGTTGCTCCACATCTAAAACATTGTGTTATTATTTAATAAATTTGATTTATTATTATTGAGTTTCATATTATCATGCATGTGGATGCTGTTATTTTATACCATGAAATGGTTAGTCCTTGAATTGTTATTGAAAATAGTTCATGTGTATAAATGAGATTTATGTACAGGAGATATGAACTTATGATCAAGCAATTCTAGAATTGTTCGCAGTCATTGATGAGACTAGACTTCTTGTTTGTAAGACTGTAATACACTTGACTTCTATATGTTAGGGTGGTTTATTTCTACCACTAGAGTAATAGACTCTAGGTTATTGTATTAGTTTATTTGAAATACACTGAACTGGATCATTATAAGAAACATGTCATATAAAGTTGTCATCTTTGATGTGATTCTTATATTCACTGTTCGCAATAAGCTCTTAATCTTGAGAGAATAGTGGACTCAAGTTCTTAATGGTGGTGACTTTGAGTTACCAATGAGTGAGGTCTTTTAGATCATCACATTGGTATCTTGGGAAATCATTATTTAGACTGTGGGAACACATATTCTTAAGATGAAATCTACACTCTCTTTAAATTAGAGAGAAAGATATCACTAATGTATTAATTCAATTAATTAATCATTGAAATTTGGATTTGATATTTTCAATAAATTGTTTCTTGAGATGTTGACCATTTTATAGTGATTAATAATTGGTGAATTAAGTTGTAAAAATAATTAAGAATTTGTTTGATAGTGTATAAGCTCAAATCCTAATTATTGATATCCAAATAAAGGAGTTTATTGTATATGTTTGGTGATTATGAGTTTTTCTCTATTTTATCAAATTAGAGTGTAATTCTAATTATTTAGTAGAATTAATTAAAATTAATTAGTCATTAATTAATTAAGAATTAATTAAAAATTAATGGACTAATTTGAGCTAATTTGGTGGGACCCTAGATCCATCATTTTGCTTTAATTTTGTAAACTCCTATAAATATGTAATTTAAAGGGGATAGCCACACAACAACAAAAAGATTATTTGCTCGTGAGAGAGAAAAAAAGGAGTCCACTCTCTTCTCTTGTGTACAACTTGCATGTAGGGAAAAGAGGAGAAGACCTAGAGGAGTAAAAGAATGAAGATTGCATCAATCTCTTCAAGAAGGCTTCTTCAGCAATCAAGATTATCAAGAACAAGGAAAATTGCATCAATCTCTTTAAGAAGGCTTCTTCGTAAATCAAGATTATCAAGAACAAGGTAATTCTAACCCTCTTTTCAAGATTGTATAATTCATTTAAAGAAAAAGACCCAAATAGATTTTTGAATTCGCTTTCGCTGTGGTTACAAACCCAACAATTGGTATCAAAGCAACTTTACATGAATCCATTAATTTTGAAGGTTATATTTTCTTTGTTCTAGGCCTATTCATGGATCCCAATAAAAATAAAGGATTGTGTTGGGTATATTAGAATGTGATTTTGTAATAAAATCTATTAATACAAAGATTTAATCCTCGTTTGATACCCATAGGGATGGATTAATTAAATAATTTTATTTTTTTATATGTCTATCCTTTTATATTAGGGGTATATGATATCAATGGATAGAAAATCTTGACAGTAATATAGATTATTATTTTAATTGGGTATTAGATACCCAAATTAATTAAATTATTTAGGTATATGATACCTAATGGCTCAATTTTATTTTTATATATCCATCTTTTTATATTATGGGTATATGATACCTATGGATAGACAATATTGACAGTAATATAGATTATTATTTCAATTGGATATGAGATACCCAAAATTAATTAAATTGTTTAGATATATGATACCTAAGGACTCAAATTTTATTTTCTATATCAACCTTTTATATTCTGGGTATATGGTATCCATGGATATTTAATACCCAAATATGTTTGATTTAAAATTATATAAAATATAGGTAAATTGAGACTTCACCTATAGGAGTTCGTAAATACAAGATATACATGGATGATATATATGATAACTCAGATGCTCAAATGCTTTAATATTTTATTTCTCATATTTGAATGGTTCATTTATGTGAATGGATGTATCTTATCTCTCATGGTTGGCCATTAATGTAATACCCTGAACTTATTTTATCTATTAATTAATGTAATGATGTATTTTTCAGGATTTAATGTGTTGATTTAATCGTCTTAGCTAGATTTTAATACTACAAAAATTTGAATTGGTAAACCACGAAGATCATAATGAAATAGATACGACGCGAAGCTTAGAATATCGAGACCAACTCGGGTAGGAAACTACTAAAAGAAACCACTTCGCAAAAAGAGAAATAAAAAGAGAGATGAAAAGTAAAAAGCTAAAATATGTATTTCCAATAGCCAAACAAAGCCTTAAGGCAAAAACATGGAAAAAATACCAGATATGCAATGGATGGGTTTTGAACCCTTGACCAAACCTAGAGAAGCATTTAAGTCCCAAAAAAATAACCATTGGGCTACCAACCAATTTTGTGTTATATATTACCCATGAAATATATACATATATATATACATATATATATATATATATATCTAGGTGCATAATGGCCTGCTACAAGTAGACCTATGATTATAGATGTACTTATATATAAGCTGCTGTAAGCAGCATGGTAGGTGTATCATGGGTGGTTGAAATAGTGAGGGCCAGTTCAGAGCAATAAATTGAACATATATATATACACACACACACACACACATACACACATAGGCCATTCGACCATACCACAAAAACACACAGAGAGAGAGAGAGAGAGAGAGAGAGAGAGATTGCTGTGAGCAAGGAGGAGGAGGATGAGAAGAAGGAAGGAGATCAGAGGCATGGGAGCAGAGAAAAGAGGTAAGTTTCCTACTTTTCTTTTCTGTATTTTATTCATTGTATTTACTGAGTTTTTCAAAAACTAAAACTAAATGCCCAAAGAAATATATGGTTTAAAAGAGTGGGAAAAATGATGAATTTAGGAAGAAACGGGAGAATTTTTGGTGGAGAAATGAGAGAGAAAATGTAGAGAGAGAAAGGTGGCCAAAAATAATGGGTGGAAGAAAAGTTTCCCAGTTGAAGCTAAAAACAAACCCAAATGAATTATTGAAGTCCCTAGAGTCATTTTGATATAAAATACGTTGAAAATGGGAGTTGAAATAGCAAGAAAAAGCAAAACAAAAAGTCATCGAAAAATGGCTTCTCGCAGAAGCAGCCACTGGAAGTGGCTGTTTGGCGGCCTGTCGGGTTGTCCAAAGTTAGATTTGGTTAAAAAAAAAAAGGAACCCTTGAGGAAAAATGGAACAAAATTGCATCTTTAAAACCTTGAAAAACCCACCCAGAACCATTGCTAGCATCGGAGAAGACTCTAGAGACGTACGCTAGAAAAATGGTTGAGGAAGACAAACTATTAGGTCGGTGGTTCGGGTCAGGGTCAGACCAGCCCAGGAGCAGGTGGACCAAACTAGAGAAGAAAAAAAAAAAAGAAAGAAAAACTAGGATGCGTCGTCAAGGGGTTTTGAACCCCTGACAGAATGGAGGGGAGGAACTTAAGATAAGGAATTGGGCCACTGTGCCACTGCCTCACTTGTTAACAAATGTGGCTTAACAAATATATAATATTATATTATATTATTAAATTAATTATATTAATCTAATTATGGAAAATAACCTCGATGCCCAAATTAAATAAATAAATAGTGTACTTTGACTAATTCGAACATTCCGGGCTCAACGGTGGGATCCGTTTTACGAAATGAGATTCTAAAAAATATAGACACATAAATTATAAATGACTATATTGCCTCTAATGGTATCCCGTGTGAAACATAAATTAGGTCCCTGAAGGCTAAAATTTTTTTGAAAAATTAAGGCATATAAAATATGAAATTACTATTTTGCCCTTGGAGGTGCCTAAAGTCAAATGAGAGACCGTGAAAGCCTAGACTTATTTTGTTAGACATCTCGGACTCAACAGTTGGAGTCCGTTTACCCAAATAAAATATTTTAAAAACTGATGTATAAATTTAACAACTGAAAAACGCGCTAAATGATACTTGCAGGAGGTTAAATAAGTCACAAGCATTAGTATTGACCTAAAAAATTAAAGGCAATGGATTATTAATAATTAAATTTTTGATTTATAGGAACCTCCAAAGGAAAAGAGAAAGAAACTTGAGATTAGTGGAACAACTGAAAATTATTTTGAGGTAAGTAACTCCTACGCTTTAATATGGGTTTTTCCCCAGCTAGGTCACATTTATTTTCAAATGTTGCCAACTTTGTACTCTATCACTACCTAATGAGTTTGATTACTCCGATTTGAGGCCAATCAACCTGTGATTATTGATTATGCCTGTACTTCAGATTTGATTTGCTTGCCCACATCATTTGTGATCTTCATTGTTGATACTTGAGCATAACTGCACCATCATGTATACCATGTCTTGATCTTGTGATATATATATATATATATATATATATCTTGTTGATAGAGATCTTGTTGTTCCACACAGTTCATGTATTGTTGATTGAGATTTTGGCTGCTCATATTATTGTATATCCAATGTGGAATGTTGATGATCATGATATTTGTAAGTGCCTGGGGTTGTGCTCAGTCACAATGACCCATCTATTCACAGATTGAGTAGGGGAAGGACCCTTTGGGGTCTTATGTGTCTTTTGCGACCCGAGATAAAAGAGCTCTAGCACTATTCCAGTAAGCCCGGGATAAAGAGGCGAATTTGAATGTGTGTCTTCAAGGGGTATGTCGGGCCTTGGGTGATTCACGCATTCTGGGTTAGTAGTACTCGATGATGATATATTTTTGACATTCGTTGAATGATCATGTTCTATGCCCTGTGAATGATCATATTATTGCTGTCACGCCCCAAATTTTCACAAACCCGGGGAGTGAGTGAAATGAAATAAGAAAAGTAAAGGAAAAATCATTAAGGTAAATTTAATTAATTATGCATTTCTTCCCCCATGTTTCCCCAAAATTTTAAGTGAAGACTTGCCATTTAACTCAACCAAAATGGTCCCCTAATGTTGTTAAGTCTCTCTCCCAATTAATATTTAAAATAGTTTAATTCATATTAAAAAATGGCTCCAAAATAATCTCAAAACATTTCTAAAAATGCCTTGGGATAATGGCCCAAATGGGCCCCAAATACCCTAAGGCATAGTCCAAGTATGGGTCAAGAAGCCTACCAAAAATTATCTAAGGAAGGGGCCAAACATGGCCCAAAAAGGTTACCAAAAATAGCCCAAAAGGTGGCCAAACATGGCCCAATATGGTGCCTAAACATAGTCTAAAAATGTTCCCAAACATGGCTTCGAAACATGACTAAAAAAAGTCCCAAAAAAAAATGCCCAATGTGGTTTGATGTAATGGCCTAAAATAGCCTAAAATGGGCTCAGAAAAATAGGGTCTAACATGCAATTAAATGTCCTAGAAATGGCCTTGAAAGCAGGTCATGAAGTGTCATGACATGGCCAAAGCAGCAGCTATGCAGCAGGGCAAGGTAGGGGCATGACATGCAGGTAGCAAGCTGGGCATGCAGGCAGGTGCACGGGCAGGCGCAGCACGCGTGCCCCTAGGGCATGTCGATCATGTTTCACTAGTACCGACTGCAAGCTAATTTTCCTGTTTCTGCATTTTTATTGTTCATGGCTGCGAGAAAATTTCTCATGTTTTCAATATTTTTTTCCAAGTTTTTCAAGCCACTTTTCTTCCATTTTTAGCCCATTTCCCCAAGGTTCCTAACCCTCAATTTTGAGCACTTTTCTCACCTAATTAAAAGATGTTTTACACACTTAACCAATTTTTTAATTTTCTCAAAATTTTGACATAACCTCATTTGTTTTCTAAGTCCTTTTTCCACTTAATATACATGATACATTTTACAATTATGGGTTTGCACATTCCATCCTCACTCGATGGCCATAATCTTATTGAATTTAAATATATACAATTCATCACACCTACACATATGCTTGAACTTTAAAGGTCACAACATCATATTCATTACAACATATAAGGTATTTTCCATTCTTTTCATAATACACAAATCTTCTACAACATCATTTCATATGGTTTAGAGCTTATGCCCTTGTACAACATCAAAATATGCCCCAAGGGCCAAAAATCTTCCATGGTCCACCTCCCCCTTCATCCTTCAAGACTTCATCAAGTCATCAAGTACCAGGAGCCTCGTTTGTAATATGATATCACACGAATGGGTCAGCTCAACTGCTGGTATGATACCATTAGTGTGAAGAATTTTTGAATTCTTCATTTTTGATACTCAACATCTTGACAAATGCTTAACGCAACTAATGCTTGAGTTAGGTGAGCAATCATAGCATGAGTAACAAATTAAGCATTTGTCAAGAGATTCTACTATGTGCCTAATTATCATAACATCATGAGTTCTCATATGCTATAAGAACTAACTCTAGTGGATAAGGAGCGGTCTACCTTGCCAATAAGGTTTCTTATAGGTCTTTCCAATCAAATAGGGTTTGCACATTGATAGACTCATTTTTGTGAGTAACCCCAATAGGTCTTCTTAATCTAATCTAGTCATCCAATCTAGTTCAATGTATCCATGTTATTGCTCAAAAATAACATCATGGAAAGCCATAAAGAGATAAGTGCAAAACTATCAAATAATCCTAGTGAGACAAAGCCACTATCATACTTATATAATGAAGTTGCTTCGAACGATAGATCAAACTAATAAATCTGCAATGAATGATTATTCACAAAGAATAAATAGTTCCATTCAGTCCCAAAGACTGAAAATTAAAGATGAGAAAATGTCACGCCCCGAATTCCAGCGAACCCGAGGCATGAGTAACGAGACAAAAAGAAATAAAATAATAAAGGAATAAAAGATAATTAAGGACGATCATATACGTTCTACATACTGTTCTAATACATATATAAGGTCTGGTCCATTTATTAACAACATACAAAATAAAATACAGTCTCGGGCTTATGCCCTTACACAATATCAAAAGCGCCCCTTGGGCCTAACATAGTCCCTAATCAGATCATCTCCTCGTCTCGTACTGCTGGGACATCATCTGCAATGTTTGCCCCACTAAAGGGGTCAGCTCAACATGCTGGTACAATATAATGCTAATGCAAGAAACAAAACTAAGGTCGTGGCATGTGCAAGTGCACAGTTATTTCTATATGACATTCGATATCATGATGGCAGTATATGAACAGTGTACAGTATATGAACAGTATGCGTGACACACCCATGCAACTCTATGCCACCCATGTCTCATGATACAATCATTCTCCGCTGGCATGAGTACCGCCATGTATGTCTCGCTTCACGGTCCGGAATCCGTCAGGCTCGCAAGTACCTAATGGCCAATTTTGGGTTTTTCACCACAGGATCTGCACCCTCATAATGCAAAGCACCAAGTGCTTAACTCACGCCATGTCCAAGGAATCACACTATGCCAATATGCTCTGATCTCATCATGTCATAATGCAATCTCAATGATGCATCTCATTCACACATAAAGCATGCTTTCAAGTACATGTTTCATAATGTCAACAGTTCTCAAAGCATGTAATTGACACACTACACTAACACATGCAATATACACATAATTATCTTCCACATCATCACCCAACATCATCAAGATAGCATGAAGCACATAAGCATGTAAACATTCAAGCAAACAAGTGAACAATCAAGGCAGCAGAACAAGTATTCCTAATCTTAATTCCATTTCTTACTTAGCACAATATATCGTACCTGATAATCGATCTCAACTCGAGAAGGTGTACTCGTGGTAGGGTAGAATCACAGTGAGAATACCGAAGGTCAGATCACCTTCTCATTGCCCTCTCGTGTCCCTAAAATCATAACAGGTAATTCAGTTCATTGTCATTTGAATTTATTCTATTCATCAAATTTTATGTCTTTAATTCATAAGTTTCTATTTTGCTGAATTAGACTCTACTATTGAGTCCGGAACGTCGAAGAAAATAAGTTTAGGTTTTTGTAGAACTCAATTCGGACATCTGGGTTCAAAAGGGCAAAACAGTCATTTTGTACTTTACACGGGTCCTTACATTTTGTGACCTCTTTTCATAAATTGGACCCCACGGTTGAGTCCAGAATGCTCGAGATAATAAAGTTTCACTATTCGTTTACTAAATTCGGAGTTCGTTTGACTGTGTTCCAATCTAGGGGCATTTTGGCTAATTTTAAAGGTTACTACACGTCTTTTATTTTTTTCGGGACCCTCGTCTCAGTAAAACAGACCTCACCATTGGTCTCAGAATGGTCGAGATAGTCAAAATACACTAATGACTTGTCCCATTTGGACCCCGGGTTATTTTAGAATATTTAAATAATTAAATTAATTAAATTAATTAATTAATTTAATTTAATTATTATTTTATTAATATTTAAATCAGGTGGGTCAAATCATAATAACTAATAGTTTTAGGGGTCAAAGTATAATTATTTAAAGTTTTTGGGTCAGAGTACAATTTCCAGAAAAAGTACAAGGTACTTTTGTAAATATTAAAAGTTCAGGGGTATTTTTGTAATTGTGAAAACCCTTATTCCCCATTCGGATAACCAAACAGTGAATAGTGACGGAACAGGGATAGGATATCCCTGTTCTGATTTCAATTCTTATTTCCATTTCTTATGCCCGTAACCAAACGCCCCAAATTCAAATTTTAATTTAAAACAGTAGGCCGACACGTGGCAGGGGCGGGTCGGCCTTGGCCCGATCTGACCCGAGCCCAGACCCGACCCGAGGCTCGAACCCGACCCGGAACAGTACTTCTTCTTCCCCGATTTTCCGGCGAGACGCCAGTAGGGTTCCGGCGTCCCTTCCGGCGCCGGCGAGATTTTTCCGGCGACATTTCAAGGTTTTGAAAATGCCATTCTCTTCGGTTTTTCACGTAGATCTCATATCCAAAGTTGGTTTTGGGTCTAAGCCATTAGACCTCCACGAAATAGAGGGTCAACCCCTAGGTCAACACTCCGGCCAACCCATTTTCCAAGACCTTCCCCCACTGTTTTAAACCTAAATCACTTCCATTCACTTTCTGCACCTCACCCCATGTTTTTCCCCCTTTTTAAACCAAGGTTTACACATAAAATATGAAACCCAACACCCCATGACCGTGACCTACAACTGGGAAGTTCTCCCTCTCCCCTTAACCATTTTGATTGATTCTTGTCCCTAATTGTTCCATATTCCAAGCTCTTTCTAGCCCTATATTCAAAAGGAATTAATTATGCAAGAAAAATTTCAAAACAGAAGGTGGCTTACCTTGGTTTCGGTTCTCTCTCTCTCTAGCCGTGTGCCTCCTTTCTCCTCCCTTCTAAGCCTGATTCAAGCTCCAAGGTGCCTTAGCTCAGCCTCTCCCTTCTTTTCTGATTTCCTCTCTAAACAGACACCTCATATACACACATACGGATGCACATATATTTCCCTCTCTCTCTTCTCTCTCTCTCTCTCTCTCTGAGATCAACCAACCCCACTGTTCAGTCTGCACCTGCCACCCCATACCCTGAATCCCACTCACACACACAATCACAAGCCTCACCCCTTTGAGTGTGTAACACTCAATACATACTCACACACACACGGCACACACATCACACACAGTGCACACATGCACTGATTTACATATATATATATATATATACACATAATTATGCACACATTATATTCTTTCATAATAATAATAATAATAATAATTCTAATAATAAAATAAATAACCACGAAAATTTATATATTAAAAAAAAAAAATTTTCGGGTTATTACAGAAAATGAAAAAAATTAATTGGGCAAGAGGTGGACTAAACGACTAGTCAACCACCAATATCCAATTATTTTATCAAAAGGCCATATGTTGCTCAAAGAAATTAATTAGCTCACCTTTGTAGTGATTAGTTCTTGTGCTACCATTTGTGCACTAATGTACAAAACATTATGAGCATTTGTAAAGTTGCACTCTCTATGCGACATTTTAAACCTCTTACTCAATCTCTTATATCTATTTTGAATAAAATTGTCAACTTTGACTTAGTACACTTACTAGAAAAATGATCCATTTTATTGTCAGATAGTAGTACATTCTCTAATATATTTCATTATCTGTCATGCATATTCCTACGACACTTGACTTTTTTGCTTACTTTTGGTGCAAGTTTCTCAGCCCCACCTTACTTAGTAACTTTTCATTGTCTTTAAACATAAGCCCAAAAGCCTTATTTGGCCCACCCTAGGTGACAAGGTTAGTTTACTAGTTCGCCTCTTGGCGCTCTACCTTTTGTCTCAAGATGACTTATTATTTTGAATTTTTTTTTTTATTTAAATAAGTAGCTTTATGTAGGAATTTTTTTATTTAAAAAAAAATTAAATACGAGTCAGGTTAGTTGGCGAGAATTTGCTGCTCATCAAATGCAAATCTATATTTGTCATAGAACAAATCCAAACAATTTTTCAATGAGATTTATGTATATGCTGCTCTATATAATAAAGTGCATTCAAGAACTTAATTAATTATGACAGGCTTCCATGTCTCAAGGTATTGGATTATTTTTCTTATTGGTCAATGTCTACACATATGCTATATGTGTGATGTGGTCATTCTAAGCATTTATGTTGGTCAAGTTGCCATTCACATTTATTGAGGCTATTTTATTACTATCATAGTGCGCAAGGTAACATTTAAGCATACATTCATCATATTACTTTGCTACCATAAATTCAATTAAAAATATTATTATATTATACACTATAAGATCGAAAATTTCGTTAGGCTCATAATCATCTCCCATTTATGTAAAGAGAAGTATGTTTTTAAATAATTTTGAATTAAAACAAATTTAATTCATCCACACAATGATTTTTAAATTAAAATAAATTTAATTTATCCACATAATAATAATAATCAGTTTGCATATGAGTTTGCAGTGAAAACACATCCCCTTATAAGGCTTCATAAATAAATGCAAGCCTTTCCAAAATTTATTTCATTGTAGAATGCACCTACTACATCAATCTACTAAAAGCAATAAAATAAATGGGGATGCCACACCTGCCACGCCCTGAATTTTTACAAACCCGGGGAATGAGTGAAATGAATTAAGAAAAGGAAATAAAAGACAATTTAATGGATTCAGTTGATTATGCATTTAGTCTCCCATGTTTCCCCAAAATTTAAAATGAAAACTTGCCACTAGGCTTACCCAAAATGGGTTTCAAATGGTAGTCAAACATCTCCCCCGACCAATGTCCAAAATTTGTCTAAGTTATGTTCAAGAATGGCCCCCCAAGATTTACCCCAAAATGTTTTTAAATATGCCTTGGAAAAGTGACCCCAAATGGGCCCCCAAATGTCCTTAAGACATAGGCCAAGAATAGGTCAAAGAAATCCACCAAGAGTGGTCCAAGAGAGTGGCCAAACATGGCCCTAAAAGAATGGCCAAATATGGCTCAAAATGGTGGCCAAACATGGCCTAAGAATTGGCCAAACATGGCCCTAAAGGGTGCTAAAAAATAGCTCAAAAGGGTGGCCAAACATGGCTCAAAAAGGTGGCCAAGGGGTTGTCAAGCTGGGTTGCCATGACAAGGGAGCAGTAGGCACGCATAGGAGCGTATGGTAGGCAGCAAGGCGCGCAGGGTGCGCAGGTGGGGTTGGCATGGGCCTAGGCGGTTTGAACCTGATTTTCTGCAGGTTTACTGTACCGACAGAGACAGAATTTCTCTATTGCTGCAGTAGATTTTCTCTGTTTTCCTAATTTTTTTCCAAGGTTTTGAAAGTTTGCTTTTCCCATTTTTTGCCCATTTCCTCAAGGCTTTCGACCTTCCCTTTTTGACACCTTTTCCACCTATTTAAATAGTGTTTTACACACTTAATTTCTCCCTTAATTTCACGAAATCTTTGACATAAAGTCCTTTATTTTCTAAGCATTTTTTCACCTAATATTTTGCAATCGTTCATATATATAAACACATTACAGTCCAACCTCACTCAGTGGCCATAATTCATGGAAATTACATATACATTCATTTCTTTCAACATATATATATATATATATATATGCAAGGCATATTAAACAAACATATCCCACATGTCATTTGGGCTTAAACCCTTACATTACAAATTGGCCCAAGGCCTATAGTTCACCATTCTTCTAAATTAAAACACAAGTCTTTTGGGTTTATGCCCATACATATAAAATATGCCCCAAGGGCCAAATATCCTTCCAAGTTCTTTTCCCCTCCTTCCTTCAAGACTTCATCAAGTCTCAAGTATAGGGAGCCTCATCTGTAATATGATATCCCACAAGGGGTTAGCTCAACTGCTGGTATGACATAATGCTAATGTAATGACCAAAGTTAAGGCGTGGCATGTGCAAGTGTACATTTATAATCTACATGCCTTCCAATTCATTAATACAATGCAATGGCAATATGCGTGACACACCCATGCAAACTTTATGCTACCATGTCTCAGTTTACGGATTGCTCCTGTTGGCTCTGCAAGTACCAAACCCGTTCACGGATCGCTTCCGTTGGATACTGGGCACCAATGCAATGGCCAATTTTGGGTTTTTCACCACAGGATCCACACCCTCATAATGCATAGCACCAAGTGCTTAACCCACATTATGTTTTCAAGGAATCATACTATGCCAATATGTTTTGATTTCACCATGCAATAATGCAATCTCAATGAAACATTTTTTCAAACACAAAGAGCATGCTTTAAATAATGCAATGTACTTAAAGTAACTATAACTTTTATATCATAAAACTTTGTCTGCATGAACCTAACATGTAATTCAATCAATTTCACATATAAACACAGTACATATTCACAACCTTAACAATTTCTCAAATATCAAAAAATACATAAAGTACCAACACATGGAATAAATCATAACTCTCAAACCATAAGAGTTTCTCTACATGAACATAAGCTAGAATGCAATGAATCAAACAGATAAACAAGTTACATGTTCACCATTTTGACAAATTCTCTAAGATTACAAAATACATAAAGCACCAACACCTTGAATAAATCATAACTTTCTAACTACAAGATTTTGTTTGCAAGAACATAAGTTAGAATACAATGAATTATACACATAGTCATGGTTCATGTTTATCACATTACCAAATTTCCAAAGAATACAAAGAACACACAAGTACATAAACAACCAACTATAGGTTTTCAAAGCAACTATATCCTAAGTGATTTTCTAACAACAAATAAACATATAAATCATTCAATCAACTTATAAAACATTCCTAAACTTAATCCTATTCCTTACTTAGAAAAATATCATACCTAAAAGAGTTTTTCTCAACCCTAAGGAGTTGTGTTTGCTGCATAGCTGAACTGATCAGTGAGAATATAATTCTTGGTGTGGGGAACAACTTCTTAGAAGGAAGTTTTGTAAGAATCTTGGCCTAGGAGTGTGTTTTGGTGGCTTAAAGATTAGAAAACCTAGGTTTTCTCTTCACTTTTCTCCCATGCACGACTTGCTGCTATATCTCAGACCAAGAATTTGATTTTTAACACTAAGGAGCTGTATTTATACTAAAGGAGGAAAAGGACAAAATGACCTTTTTGCCCTTAATGAATCCAGGACCCCGTTACACTACAACCCATCCCGAAACGCCTCAGTTCGATATTTTGTTTTAGCCAAAGTTTTTAAAGTTATTTTAAATGATATTTTTCAAAACATTTTATTTTCGCCTATAGCCAGGTTTGGCCGGATCCACCCGGGCCACCTAGGATGCCCTTTTTGGTCCATTTTTGAAGCTGTCTCCGAACAGGCTCAAATTTTTACAAGAGATGTATTGGAACATTTTAAGTATAATTCCCTTCTATGCCATAATGAAAATATGCTCCTAACCATAACTTATGTCTAAATGTGCATGTGTAGTTCCCTACCAACAAATAGTGCATGGATAGTGTCCCACTGGCAAAACAAAAAATTTACGCTTATTTTTCAGGTCTCTACAGCACCAATATCTCATATAACACAAAATTAACCTTGTAATCTATACGTCACAACAAACAAGTGTACTAGAATATAAATTAAATAAGCATATCCAATCACAATATACATATGCATGCATAACCATATAATGAGTCTTGATAGATGGCTTTACCACACCTCACCAAAATGGGAGTGGGTATTTGGGTCTCACAATTAATAGGGATCAATATTGTGCAACAATAATGCACTAAATAATTATCCACATGATAATTAAAACAAAAATAATCCACACATGACCCAAAAAATATAATCCACACATAGTGTAATTGTTCCTAATTTCTAGATCCCTTCCAAGAATTTTTCACATTTAAAATAAATATTTTAGAATTTTTAATCGATTTTTGGGATAAAAAGTTAATTTTTAAAGCCCCAAAAATATCAAAAATAGGTAAAACATTTACCAAAAAATAATTTGGATCCCCAACAGTATACTAAATACTGATATGTAAGTTTAATCATAAATATAACTCTCTAGAATTTTTGAAAAGTATTTAAACACATTTTTGACAATTTTTTATTAATAAAAATTAATTTAAACTAATTTTTGAAAGCTAGAAAATTACAAAAAATACATCACAAGGTCAAAAATTCAGTGAGTGAGGCACACTTTTCGTAGGTGTCAAAAAATAGGCTCCGGAAGATGATGTACGTGCTCCCACGTGCCCCACCAAGAGTAAGGGTTGCATTTATCTACAATTCATCTTCTCCAAAAACAATGTTTGGCCATAGCTATTGTCAAACTTTGGGACCTTATCTCACTCATTTTTAGACGAAAAATTAGGTACCAAATATAGTTGGAAAGCTTTTAGAACAAGGCACATATCGATAGAAATTTCATGCACAATAATTAAGCTTTTACAGATCGTATTAAAACCCAAAGATTTGTATTAAAGTTGTGTTTTCTTGAAAAATCAGAACTTTAAACTTAGATTTTTTACAGATTTGACAGTGGATCGTCATGAAATTTTAAGGGCTACCTGCTGGATTTACAAAGAACACAACCACCGTGGCAGATCGTTCAAAAGGTATTCTTATAATGATATTTTAAAAATCAGTCGTGTGGGTTTAATGCATGATTTTCCCTCTTAATATTTATACATGCATACAACACATATATTAGCGATCAAAAGCGTATGGCTCTGATACCAATGAAGGAAATACATAATAAACACAAATTGGTGTTCAACCTAGTTACTTCTTTGGATCAAGAAAGCGAAACAAGCGGCTTGTATTATGAGCTTTTTTGGAACACAACGAAGATCTTTGGTACACTGCAAGAGATCCTCCTCGTCAAATACGACGGATACAAGATCGAGTCACCAATAGATTTCCACGATCCAAAACCAAGGGTATTATGATGGTCATCCAAGAAGAATCTGAGAGAGAGCGTCACTCAAAACCTTTGTGATAATTTGGGAGACTACACCTGGATAAATTTATTACGCTTAACCAATGTGTATATGTTTATATCCAATGACCACAACTAATGAGATAACCGCAAGACTTGAGTTATAATATTTAAGTCGGTCAAAGCAACCAAAATGAATAAGAGTTTTAACCACATATAAACTTTTATCATGATCCGCACAA
This sequence comes from Nyssa sinensis, assembly GCA_008638375.1. Taxonomy (NCBI): domain Eukaryota; kingdom Viridiplantae; phylum Streptophyta; class Magnoliopsida; order Cornales; family Nyssaceae; genus Nyssa; species Nyssa sinensis. Next base: position 34,102,821 of record CM018046.1, read on the forward strand.
ATCTTATGGATGCCAAATGGACTCGGGTCCACATGACCTAATGTCCAACATGTATAAAGATCAGCATAGTTGAAATCGTTCCTACTCATTCTTTTACAGCTGAAGACCGTTCTATCTATGTCAATAGTCATGATGGCCATTGCTTCTTTGATATTTATGATTATGCTGATTGTTAAAATTATGTCACGCCTTAATCTCCAAAGATCTGAAGGTGAGCGCTTTCACTTTGGTTCTCTTACCAAATAATTTCCATTGCCTATTTTAATTAATTTACTTTTAATTATTATTAACTCCTTAATGATTAAACAATCCTGTAAAATGTTAAGGAAATCAATTAAAATGAAGATAGGTTCATTTGAGAAGAAATAGACTAGTTGTTGGGCAATGGGTTGGTTCAAACCAGACATCAAACCAAGTTCGAACGAACGGTTTTACCCACTCTTTGTCGTACAACATGATATGTTGTAAAACATGTTCAACTTATAAATTCAATAACTCTGAATCGGCTTGGCTAAAATTCATGAAATGTTGTAGGGATGTTCCCCTATGAATCTACTTGCATTGAGTTTTGGAACCATTCAAAAAGAGTTCCTATAGCTCAAGACTTGGGTCAAATAGTCCCTAATGGTAAGAATTTTCTCACTTTTACTAAAATGAGTATATCTAATTTATTTCTCATTTAATCTAAGAAATTCTTACATCATTTTAAAGCTAACACATAGGGATTTAATTCTATATATGGTTTGTCAATTAAATATTAAGGAGTAAGGAGATATGGCCCCTATAAATGGGCCATTGTGCATTATCTCCAATAAGAAAATGTCAGTACTCACTAATTATTTTCAAACACCATTGTATCCTTATAAAATGTAATTCCACACTTATAAAACATGTTATTCAATTTTAATACATGTCCATGGGGTACTCCATGAGTCCCAATATTCAATTTACAACTTTTGAAAACAAAACATTAGATTCCATGACGGTTTTTACAATTCATGTTTAGCACACCCAAAAGGATTTTCAAGATCCCTCTTCCCAAAACCTTCCAAAAACTAAAAGAGCTCATATCTTTCATGACTCTAGCTCCTTGCCATTTCCTCACACTATAGGGGGTGAGCTTTTGGGAAAAATCTAAGTAAGAAAATATCGGCTCACAATGAATGTAAAGTTTGGTGTATGCAAATGAGTGAAATGGAATGTTTCATGCTACTATTCAAGACATCTCATTTCATCATATAACTCAACCATGTCATCATACACCATGTCACAACATAGTTCTATTAATAGTATTCCCTAAAACCCTAATGGTTGGAACAACTGTTTTAGGGATATTATGTTTGAAACATTCTCATTTATCTTAATTATAATATAGGAAAATTTTATTTATCATAGTTATACTATTATTTGTTTGCATGATAAGTCCATAAATTAAAGTTAAGAAGATATGTTCTTAAAAAGTTAAGAATTGTAGACTTTATACTTATTTGTACTTTGTTCTTAAATATGTTCTTGGTTATAGGATTACTAATTGAGAAATATTAATCCGAATAGACTAGCACATGTTATGTTTGGTTTACAAAACTGTGACTAGTCTGAAAGTCACTAAGTATAAAGATACTTAAACAAACATGTGGGTACTTATTAAAGAACAAGTACACTGAATGTGACCAATTGTTAAGAATGTCCATATGGAGTTTTACTTGTCAATCATTGGATTTTTACTTGACTAATTCTTAGTTATAGTTGTACAAGTGATCTTTAGACCTAGGACAACATGGTTGTTGTAACAGCCCGAACTTATTTTACTGTTTAATGAATGTAATGAAGTTTTTTTTTGGGAATCTAATGCAATGATTTAGCTACTTAAGCCTTATTTTAACACTACTAAAACTCGAATTAGCTAACTATGGAAAACACAAGGAAATAAAAACCGACGCAAGGCCTTTGACATCGAAGCTAACGTAAATAAGGAATGACCAGAATAAGTCACTTTGTAAAAAGAGCAATAGAAAATAAATTACGAAGGAAAAAGCCAAAATAGAAATTTGCGCTAGCCAAACGAGGTATAAGCCCAAAATGAGGGAAAAATGCCAAAAGTGAGGCCAAGGGGATTTGAACCCTTGACCAAGTGAGGAAAGTAATTTCATCTAAAACCTTACCAAGTGGGCTGCTAGCACTTTTGTGCCTAATTAGGAAACCAAAATGTATATAACCTTAATTTAACCAAGCCCACCTCCCAAATTGGCCAATGGCCATTCATGCAACACCTCACCCCACATCACCCTATGCTTCAGCCCTAATCATCATGCTTGCTCTAGCTATCATCATCACAGCTGCACACCATGATGTGCATGCATAGGTAAATGTATAGGTATGCAATCATGTATATAAGTCTTACCATTTTGAAATGCTTCAAGTGTGTATGTTGTGTGTGTTTAGACAATGAGTGTGTGAGAAACCAGGGTGTGTGTGTGTGCGTGGGTGTTGTGAAGAAGAGAGAGAAAAACACATTGTGTATATGTGCATGGTGGTTGTGCATCCATTAGAGGTGCAAAGAAGGAAAGGACTAGGGTGTGCACCACAGAAACGGAGTCAGCCACTAAAGGTCTCACTTTAAGCCCAAGTAAAGGAAGGTAACAGTTGAGGTATAAAGCACTAGACCTTGAAAATCTTCTTCTTAAATTTTGGTTTCTATTTCAGTTTTAATTTGGAATCTAAAATGCATGCATGAGTTAATTTGACACTAGGATCTATTTTAAACCAATTTGGGAAGCGAAGGAGGGTTGATATGCTCCAACTAGTGAGGAGCTGCCATGGACAGACCTCCATAGTAGTAGGTCTACGATGACCTTTAGGAAACCAATTTTGACAACTCAAACCTAAAATAGAACCTTATAGCATTCTAGAAACCTTAGGATGTGATCCAAACCCTGAAGGGAAGACCACTAAAAATGTAGTTGCAGGTCGTGGGTCCTCAATCCAATTCCATTTACTGTGCTCTAAATCTTGTTTAAGGAATGGGGGCTTGAACCCCATGACGAATAGAACCTAACAAAGAAAATACCATAGGATTTGAGTCAGAAATGAGCATGCATGTAGCAGTTGCAGGCCGAGACCACCACAGCTCACCATTGCTTACAGAGCTCGATTCGAGCTCTAAAATGGATGCCAAAGCTTTTCCCTTACCAGTAGCCTAATAGACCTAAAAACATAGAGGAAACCCACCCCAGATTGCATGACAATGGAAAAACTTGAAAACGGAAATTAGGGCAACGCAGTGGGCGAGTTGGGGAAGAAGAGGAATAGTGACTGGATCGGGTTCGGGTCAGGACCCGACCCATTGCAGTTATAGGGTAAGTAGGATGACGTTATAGAGGGTTATGTTTTAATTTTAAACCCAAACATGGCCTGTTTGGTTATTGAGATATGAAATTAAACTAAATTGGCATCCACGCGCAGAATACGTATATTGTGTTATCCCAGCCTTGCTTGTCGTCATTTGGATCAAGAAAAATTAAAAAAAAAAGGGAGCCGTAGCTCCCCTGGAATCGAACCCGTGACTGATTGGGGAGGTGGCACCTCAACTAGTGAGTCAACCACTGTGCCACCCATTACACGCTAGTTGCCAATTGAAAACTCACCCAAATATATATATATATATATATATATTATATTGATATTATTTAATTAAATTAATTAATTTAAATTATTTAAAAACAGGTAAATGTCCCGATGTCAAAATTAATTAAACAAATAGTGTATTTTGACTATGTTGGACATTCTGGACCTAATGGTGAGATCCATTTTGTGAACCGGGGTTCTGAAAAGTTAAGTCACATAAAACATGAAATTACCATTTTGCTCTTAGGGGTACCCGAAGCCAATTAAGAAGTTGTGAAGGCCTAGATTTATTTTCTTGGACGTTTCGAACTCAACGGTGGAGTTCGTTTATCCAAATAAAATACTCTAAAGGCCGATGTATTAAATTTAGCAACCTTAAGAATATAATTAAATAATACCGAGTGTTAAAATAAATCACGAACGTTAACATCGACCTAAATAATTGAGATGAGTTAATGATAATTAAATTTATGATTTATAGGAACATCCAAAGGGAAGGAGAAGGAGACTTGAACTTGTAAAACTGCTGAAAGTTATTTTTGAGGTAAGTAATTCTGATCCTTTAATATGGGTTATTCCCAGCCAGTCACACTTATTTTCATATGCTGCCAAATTTGTACTCTATCACTACCTAATGTACTTGATTTGAAGCTGATTGACTTGTGGTTATCGGTTATACCTGTTCTTTGGATTTGACTTGTTTGCTTACATCATTGTGAATTTGATCATTGATACTTAAGCATCACTGTACTATCATGAATACCATGTCTTGAACTTGTTATATGTCCTGTTAATAGAATTCTTGTTATTTCACACACTTCATGACTCGATGATTGTGATATCAATTGTTTTGTATGGTTGGGCATCCCGTGTGGAATTTTATTGATCGTGATATTTAGTATGTATCCGGGGTTGTGCTCAGTCACAATGGCCCATTTATTCACAGATTGCGTGGGGGAAGACCTTTTGGGGATCTTGTATGTCCTTCGGGACCTGAGAGATAAGAGCTTTAGCGCTATTCAGTAAGCCCTGGATAAAGAGGCAAATTTGAATGTGCGTTTTAGTGGGGTATGCTGGGCCCCGGGTGATTCACGCATTTCTGGGTTATCAAAACTCGATGATGATATGTTTTTGGCGTTGTTGGATGATCATATTTTAGACCCTGTGAATGATCATATTGTTGCAAACATGTTATACTTTTGATTGGCTATCGTATTTGTTGTGGCAGCGATCCATTATGATAGGTTAGATCCCATTTTGATTGATTTACTATCATCTTCTTGTATCTTATTTTGGGATAAGCCTTCTTGGACCCTCGGGTCATTGCTGATCATCTTGGTGACTGGCTATGTCTATCCTTGTTGCCCATTTGGCTATTGGCTATTTGTTATCTCTTTATTCCATTATTATTTTGGACTAACCCTGACCCGTGTTAGAGCTAGAAAATTACTTACTGGGCTTTGTTAGCTCACCCCTCCCTTATTTTTTTTCAGGACAACAGGAAGTAGGAGAACCCTCAGGCGCACCGGAGGTTTAGACGCTTGCTAGCCACTAGTAGCTCTTTTTGGCGAGTTTTGTATTAAATTAAATACTAGAAGGTCTTAATATCTCCCATGTCACCACGATCTTGTCGGTTCTTTTGGCATGTATTAAATGATGACCTGACTATGCTACCAGATTTATTGTTGACTATAAAATGCTTTATTAAAAACCTTACTTAGCCTTTCAGATCCTTTTGACAGGAACGGCCCACGGGCTGCAGACCCAGTCACGGACTTCTAATCTGCATAAGGTGGGTTTTGGGTCGTGACGGAGTTGGTATAAGAGCTTATGGTTCTAGTGGTCCATGGGAGATTAAGACTAAAGTATTACAACTCGCTAAAGTTTGGGGGTCATAAGTCTAGAGGTCAATTAATTAAATAAACTTTGTGAACTTGTCCTTTTTGCAGTATATGGTGCAGACTTGTAGTATGGCTATAGAGTCTGACAGAGAGTGTATGGATCGAATGGAGCAGATCCTGAACCATGTAGTAGAGGCGTTGCCAAGAATACAAGCTCAAGTAAATGAGCCAACGCGATAGAATAATCCCGCAGCCCTAGAGACCGACCTAGGCGTGAGGAGGATCCCACTTATCTGTATAAACGGTTTCAGAATATGAAGCTGCCTACCTTTGATGGCATAGGGGGAGCCACTGCAGCAAAAGGATGACTGTTAGAAATGGAGAAGATCTTTAGAATTTTGACATGTACGGAGACTAAAAGGTGGCCTATGCCACTTACATGTTCCCGGGGACAGCACACATATGGTGCCTATTAGAGGAAGCCCGGGAACCCAATATGGCTTGGCCATGATTTGTCAAGATTTTCAATTAGAAGTATTTTCCCCAAGAAGTTTGAAACCAAATAATTACCGAGTCTATGGTCCTCCAGCAGGGAGGCATGTTTGTAGAAGAGTATGAGGCCAAGTTTACTGAATTGGCCGGGTTTGCACCCAATGTCGTCAACACAGAGGCATTGAAAACCTGTAAGTTTGAAGGCGGACTGAGATGGGCCATCAAAGATAGAATCCAGCCCCACCAATTACCCAGCTACAATGAGGTGGTAACAACCGCCAAGATCATAGAGCAAAACGGGGAGGAATTTTCTAAACGAAGAGGAACCAAAGGGCATGAGGAAAACAGAGTCCAAGGCAGGGATCTTCATTTTCTAGGACTAGTACAGGATCACGTAATTCTAGAGCAGGGCCTAGTCAAGGGAAAGCAAAGTCTCATAATGGGAGCGCACCTAAATGCCCCACCTGCCAGAACTATCATATGGGACAGTGCCATGGGGATGTCAAAGCCTGCTATAGTTGTGGACAGGTTGGGCACTTCAAGAAGGACTGTCCTAAGGACAACAAGTCAGTGGTCAGTACTACACCAGCCTGCATTAGCTTCTGTGGCGAGACCCCAATAAAGGAGTGAGGGACCTATAGCTGGGCAGCAGCAATTGGGGAGAGTTTTCTTTATCACACCTAGAGATGTTCAGGCCACTACCTCGGTAGTTGCAGGTACTATTATAGTTTGTTCTTAACCTGCACACGTTTTTTTTGATACTGGATCCACGCACTCATTCATATCACCAGTATTTTCTGATAAACTGAACATAGAAGCCAAGCCCCTAGGTTATCTATTGACTGTTACTATACCGTCGGGGGAGTCGTTATTTGGGGATATTGTATATAGATCTTGTGGGGTTGAGATCATGAGTGCTCAGTTCATGGAAGACCTAATACCGCTAGAGATCTGTGGATTTGACGTGATTCTCGGTATGGATTGGTTGACTACGAATCGTGCCCCTATCGACTGTGTAGTTAAGAGAGTTCACATACAAGGTCCAGGGCAATAGAGGGTTATCTTTGAGGGGATGGGAGTGGTCACCCCGCCTTATTTTGTCTCTTCCATCCAGGCTAGAAGTCTGCTCAGAAAGGGATGTCATGGGTTTTTGTGCAGTCTTATTGATACCTGCTCATAAGAGCCTATTCTTGACCAGATCCCAATTGCCTGAGAGTTCCTTGATGTATTTCTTGATGACCTGCCTGGCATGCCTATTGACCGAGAGATTGAGTTCTGTATCGACGTGATTCTCAATACAACACCAGTGTCCAAAACCTCGTACAGAATGATGCTGACTGAGCTGGCCCAAGCCAACCAGCATCACTGAGGTCCGTAGCTTTATGGGGTTGGCTGGATATTATAAGTAGTTTGTCAAGGATTTTTCCAAGATAGTAGTGCCGATCACGCAATTGACTCGCAAGAATACCCCATTTGTATGGATTGAGGAGTGAGAGAGGAGCTTTCAGGAACTAAAGAACCGTCTGGTGTCAGCCTCGATTTTGACAGTGCCAAATAGGACCGAGGGCTTTGTGATTTACAATGACGCATCACACAAGGGCTTAGGGTGTGTACTGATGTAGAGAGGCCGGGTAGTAGCCTATGTTTCGAGGTAGTTAAGACCCCATGAAGAGAACTACCCGACTTATGATATGGAGCTAGAAGCAGTAGTGTTTACGTTGAAGATTTGGAGGCACCATCTTTATGGGGCAACATGTGAGATCTTCACAGATCATAAAAGCCTCAAGTATTTTTTCATGCAGAAAGAGCTCAACATGTGGCAGCGCCGATGGTTAGAGCTGATTAAAGATTATGAACTCAACATCCAGTATCATCTCGGGAAGGCCAATGTAGTAGCCAATGCTCTCAGTTGTAAGTCGTCAGGGAGCCTTGCCTATTTGTTGACCACACAACTGAGAGTTGATGAGGGAGCTAGAGGAATTAGAAATTGAGGTGGTTCTACCCAGCACTAGAGCGATGCTTGCCAGTGTCACAGTTGGGCTGACGATTGTGGACAAGATTAGAGAGTGGCAGATCCACGATGAGAAATTAGTCAAGCTCCGTGAAGAAGTTGAGTCAGGAGGGAAACTCAAATTTCGTGGTACATGATAGGGATGATGTACTATCAGGATCGGATTTGTGTGCCAAACATGCCTGAGATCAGAAAGGAGATTCTTGATGAGGCATATAATTCAAGATTTTTCGTACATCCTTGGGAGTACTATAATGTACCACAATGTCAAGATGACCTATTGGTGGCTAGGGATAAAGAAGGATATAGCTGGATATATTACACGATGCATCAGATGCCAGCAGATCAAAGTCAAACACCAGAAGCCTAGTGGACCATTACAGTCGCTTCCAATACCCGAGTGGAAATGGGAGCACATCACTATCGACTTTATCTCAAGGTTGCCAAGGACACCTTGAGGGAGTGACTCGATATGGGTGATTGTCGACAGATTAACAAAGACAACTCACTTCCTAACAACCAAGACAACCCAGTCATTAAAGCGGTTGGCAGCGCTCCCCATTCAAGAGATAGTTCGACTGTACGGAGTCCCGGTATCTATTGTGTCTGACCAAGATTCGAGGTTCGTGTCCAGATTTTAGAGGAGCTTACAGAAAGCAATAGGCACGAAGCTTAGTCTCAGCACAGCCTACCATCCTGAGATTGACTGGCAGTCCGAGAGAACCATTCGACACTAGAGGACTTGTTGAGATTTTGTGTCTTAGACTTCAAAGGGAGCTGGGAGGATTCGCTTCCACTGGTAGAGTTCACTTACAACAACAGCTACCAGTCTAGCATTGGGATGGCTCCATATGAGGCACTATATGGTAGGAAGTGCCGATCTCTAGTGTGTTGGACCGAAGTAGGCAAGAGGAAGTTATATGGCACCGAGATGGTAGAACTGACTTCAAAAAAGTTCTGATTGATTAAGCAGCGGCTGCTAGCAACCCAAAGTCGTCACAAGAGCTATGCCGACGTTCAGAGACGTGAGCTAGAGTTTGAGAAGGGCGACCTTGTGTCTTTGAAAGTGTCGCCCATGAAGGGCTGTGGTGAGATTTGGGAACAAAGGAAAGTTGGGACCTTGCTATATTGGACCATTTTGAGGAACAAGTCCATTCCCCTTGTGAAAGTACTTTGGAGAAACCACCAGATTGAGGAGGCTACATGGGAAAGAGAGGATGAAGTACATGCCAAGTACCCACAGCTCTTTGTAGTATGAAGTGCCTAAAGTTTGAGGAAAAACTCTTTTTGAGAGGGGAAGGATGTAACACTTCGAACTTATTTTACTGTTTAATCAAAGTAATGAAGTTTATTTTTGGGAATGTAATGCAGTGATTTAGCTACTTAAGCCCTATTTTAACACTATTAAAACTTGAATTAGCTAACTATAGAAAACACAACGAAATAAAAACCTGACGTTGGCCTTTGACATCGAAGCTAACCTAAAGGAGGAATGACCAGAAGAAACCGCTTCGTAAAAAGAGCAATAAAAAATAAATTACGAAGGAAAAAGCCAAAATGAAAATTTACGCCAGCCAAACGAGGCATAAGTCCAAAATGAGGGAAAAATGCCAAATGTGAGGCCAAGGGGATTTGAACCCTTAACCAAGTGAGGAAAGTAATTTCATCTAAAAACTTACCAAGTGGGCTGCCAACACTTTTGTGCCTAATTAGGAAACAAAAATGTATATAATCTCAATTTAACCAAGCCCACCTCCCAAATTGGCCAATGGCCATTCATGCAACACCTCACCCCACATCACTCTATGCTTCAGCCCTTATCATCATGCTTGCCTTAGCTATCATCGTCACAGCTGCACACCATGATGTGCATGCATAGGTAAATGTATAGGTATGCAATTATATATATAAGTCCTACCATTTTTGAAATGCTTCAAATGTGTATGCTGTGTGTGTTCAAACAATGAGTGTGTGAGAAACCAGGGTGTGTATGTGTGCATGGGTGTTGTGAAGGAGAGTGAGAGAGAGAGAGAAAGAGAAACACATTGTGTATATGTGCATGGTGGTTGTTGTCACGACCTCGAAACCCACCCCGTGCTGATTACCGGATCGCGACCTGCCGCCCCGAGACCCGAAGGCCTCCGAGACAAGGCTAGCATCTGCAGCGGTATCGAATAGATGTGCGACACATGATTGCGGAAGCGTGAAAAACTTTTTCTTTTCTTTTCTCATTTAAATTATGCACACCCGTCCGATACTGCTGTTTCCATATATAGCATACATGGTTACACATTCAGAGTATAATGAAAACTTAAAGACTTCATACATCAATACAATACATATTTGGTTGCCCTGAGGGCTTATTACATATTCTTACTTTGTTTATTAATACAAAACGTACTACTAATGTTCATAGGTTCTTTAAAAGAAACTACTTAACATATCCTTCCAAAAACAGCTAGACTCATTGTCGTCGTCCTTAAGACCCTGTCTGCTGCATCACCTGAAAGGGGGGTCAGAACAAAGTCCGGGTAAGCTAATCTAAGCTTGTGAGCAATTCCAGTATTCGTCATGGGGTTTCCAATTAGCAGTGGTTTTTAGTACATAAGAGTTGTAAAACATTCACTGCCAATTGCTTATACAATTTAGAATACAGAGTACATGCATTCTTAAAACAGATAGCTTTGAAACTTTTTAAGTATTCAAGCTATACTTATACTTTGTCAAATGGAGTATATAACTCGAACATATGCATTTCATAAACAGATAGCTTTGAAACATTTAAAGTATTCAAGCTAAACTCGTACTTCGTCAAATAGAGTATATAACTCAAAACATATGCATTTCATAAAATAGATAGCTTTGAAACATTTAAAGTATTCAAGCTAAACTCGTACCTCGTCAAATAGAGTATATAACTCAAATCATATGCATTTCAAATAGCTTGAAAACATTTAAGATATCCAAGCGAAACTCGTACTTCATCAAATAAAGTATATAACTTTAAATCACATCAATATGTATTTGAAAATGAGGGTAAAACCTGCTTTCATTTCCAAAATCACTTGTCATCTTTTCTCTTTAATTAGGTGGAATCTGTTTCGAACCAGACTCCTATTTTACTGCCAATACTGTCGATCTCATTTGCCTAGGGGATTAGATCCTGCTACCGGGCATTTACTGTTGAATCCCAAAGGATTTCAACCTTCATAGGGGGTGGTACATAGTACCGTTTATCTTGTAAAACATTTATCACATAACTTCTTCAATAGATACTTTCATGAGTATTTAAAACATGAAATGTATAATTTCTACAATAGGACTTCAAATACTTGTAACTATCAAATTCAGGATATTTAACATAAGTTGGCATTTAAAACTTTAGACATGCTGAAATATGTTTTAAGAAAACTATGATAAATACCAATCACTGAGCATGTCATAATAGAGTTATAAAATAGTACAATTAAAAGCTGAATCATGTAAATACTGAATTTGAAACTTCAAATACTTCACATCTTTGAACTTAAAACTTTTTCAAATCCATGGAGTTAAATCTCCAATTCAAACACAGGGTTACTCACCTTGATTCTTTAGGGTTAGTGCTAAAAATGCGCTTTCCCACTTTCCTTGTAGTTCCTAAGAACAATTCATAAACACCTCATCAACTTCACATTCATTGTAATATCATCACGATATTCCTTAACTTATGTTTAAATCGTATTAGATCCTAAAACGATTTCATAATTTCATAGGTACTTAATTTAACTCGTACTTGAAACCTATGACATAATTTAATGTGTTAGAAATTGAATTTATTTCAATTTATACTCTTCTGGGAGCTCCATTAACTTTGAATTAAAGTTATTTATTTGACATGTTTACGTGTCGTGTCTTTTCGTATTTCATTTCTCGTACTTGCCTCAGTTTAGTTCTTTGGCAATATTTCAGTTCATAGTCATCTAACAGATGCTATTCATCAAATTTTATGTCTTTTTATTTTAGACATTTCTTTTGGTCGAATCGACTCTACCATTGAGTCCGGAGTGTCCAAGAAAGTCGGTTTAGGCTTTCCTAACATTTAATTCGGACTGTTATATGTAAAAGGGCAACATGGTCATTTACCGTTTTACGTGTCACATTTTTCTGTACGTCGTTTCGTAATTTGGACTCCATTTTTGAGTCCGGGATGTCAAAGAAAGTTAATTTAGACCTTCTCTGATTTCATTTTGGCTTTAGGGGTACCAGGGGTATTTTGGTCTTTTTACCCCTTTACGTGTCTTTATTTTTCGGGACCCCGTCTCGTGTCGTGGACCTCACCATTGGACTCAGAAGGTCCGAGATAGTAAGAATACACTAATAACTTGTAAATTTTGGTCAAAGGGTATTTTGGTCATTTACCCCTTATGTGACTTTATTTTTCGGGCTCCGTCTCGTAAAACAGACCCTACCATTAGTCTCAGAATATCAAAAATAGTAAGGATACACTATTTATATGTTTAATTTGGACTTCATTTGCTCTATTTATGCCACAAGGGCAAAATAGTAATTTAACTTTATTTATTAAATAATTAAATTAATTATTTAATTATTTAATTAGTTTTCCAGGGGTCTAAATGCATAAATTTTCCCTCAGTTGGGCCTCAGTATAATTTTTTTGAAGCTTAAGGGTCAATTCGTAATAACCAAAAGTCTTGGTTTATTTAGTTTTAATTAATTTAGAAAAACCAAAGGGTTCAGTTAAATTGGAAGTGAACCGGTCCGGTCTAGCCATAAACCAACCGGTTTATCCGGTTTATTTACGTGTGGCTGACGTCATGATGACGTCAGCCCTAACGTCCATTTTAATTAAGCCAAATCCAAAACGTCGTCGTTCCGTTTATTCGGTGGCAAGCCTAGAGGCTGCCACGCGTCCTGAGTTAACCCGTTCAACTCGAAAGAGATGACGAGTCGACTCAACGTCGTCTTCCCCATCTCTCTATCACTGTTGCCCTAATTTCAGAATTCCTTCCTTTTCATTTTCGTGCAGTTTGGATCCATGGATCCTTACTGTTTTCATGTAGAAATGTTCCTAAGGCATGAAGGACCAATTTGGCATTCATTTTGGAGTTCAAGGTGAACTCTTTACATCGGTTTAAGAAGTGATAATCCGAACTGTAATTCGGTCATACATGCTCATTTTTTAGCCAAAACCCTTGGGGTTTGTTTCTTTATGATCCCCTCTTCATGGAGCCTCGTTTCCCATTCAAAAAAATGGATTTAAATGAAAGTTCGTGGGGTTGGGGTTTTGAACCCGTACCTGCAAGTGAATATTTGGAGGCCATTGTTTGTGATTTTTGGTCGCGGTCACACGTTTTTATAACCCTCATGACTTCTTCTTGAAGTCCATATGCACCAAAAAGAGTTTGGCTCCCCTTGTTTCAGACCTGCTATAGCATGGTCTTCAATGGCAGTTTCTTCTGGGTCTTATGTTTTTAGGTGTTTTCAAGGCTTCCTTTCATGTTTAAAACACTTCTAAACATATATTAAACATCACACTTAAAAGAATAACTCTAAAACAGTTCTCAATAATGCAATATTCTAGAGAGAGAAAAATGGAAACTTGAGTTTTCTCACCTTCTTTCCCTCGGTTTCCTTCCTTTTTCTTGCTTTAAATCCTTCCTTAGCTTCTCAGTTCTTCTTCTTTTGGTTTCTTTTGCAAGAAGAAAGCATGGTTTGCATGCTTGGGATTTTATAGAGAAAGTGACCGACCTTTCTCTCTCCTCCATTCTCTCTCTTCCCTCATGACCTCATGGCCGAAATCCTTCACTTCTCAATTAATTTTTCTTACACAAATTAAATTTTACTTTTCCCATTCAGCTTTCTCTTGGTTTTTTGCAAGATATTTCATATATATATATATATACATATAATATAATACACACACTTATATGTGAAGAAACACACATTATATGGCCGACACACACACACACCTTATACACTGTTCACACTTGCACATGTATATCTATATAAATATATATATGAGACAATTAATTATATATAATATATATATATATATATATAATGTTTCTATGTACATACATGCATACATAATTATACATATATATGCCTTCATATAATGTGTATAAAATAATTATCTCATATAAATAATTAATCATTTTTTGTAAAGAATTAATTATTTCTTTGCTTGTATTTTCTTTTGTTATACTCATTTTTCTTAGCCTCGTAATGTGTGCCATATGACCCGGTATCCCGGGTCGGGATATTACAGTTGTGTGTCCATTGGAGGTGCAAAGAAGGAAAGGACTAGGGAGTGCACCACAGAAATGGAGTTAGCCACTGAAGGTCTCACTTTGAGCCCAAGTAAATTAAGGTAACAGTTGAGGTATAAAGCACCAGACCTTGAAAATCTTTTTCTTAAATTTTGGTTTCTGGTTCAGTTTTAATTTGGAATCTAAAATGCATACATGAGTTATTCGACACTAGGATCTATTTTAAACCGATTTGGGATGCCAATGAGGGTTGATAAGCTCCAACTAGTGAGGAGCTGCCATGGACAGATGTCACAACCCGAAACCCACCCTAAGCGGATTACCGGATCGCGATCGCCGCCCCGAGACCCGAAGGCCCCGAGACAAGGCTCGCATATGCAGCGGTATCGAATAGATGTGCAACATACGTTTTGCGGAAGCGTGAAAAACTTTTTCTTTTCTTTTCTAATTTTTAAATTATGCACATCCGTTCGGTACTGCCGCTCCATACATAGCATACATGGTTACACATTCAGAGTATAATGAAAACTTAAAGACTTCATACATTCATACCATACATATTCGATGGCCCTGAGGGCTTATTACATATTCTTGCATTGTCTATTAATACAAAACGTACTATTAGTGTTCATAAGTTCTTCAAAAGAAACTACTTAACATATCCTTCCAAAAAGACAGCTAGACACATCGTCGTCGTCCTTAAGACCCTGTCTGCTGCATCACCTGAAAGGGGGGTCCGAACAAAGTCCGGGTAAGCTAATCTAAGCTTGTGAGCAATTCCAGTATTCGTCATGGGGTTTTCAATTAGCAGTGGTTTAGTACATAAGAGTTTGTAAAATAGTCACCACCAATTTTTCGTATACTTTGAATACAGAATATATGCATTCCTTAAAACATGTAGCTTTGAAACATTTAAAGTATTCAAGCTAAACTTATACATATGAACTTTAAAACATATAACATATCATGTATTTCTTAAATAGAGTATATAAAACTCAAACATATGCATATTGAAAATGAGAGTAAAAACCTGCTTCCATTTTCAAATCATTTATCATCTTATCACTTCTATTAGTGGAATCCGTTTCGAACCGGGCTCCCATATTACTTATAGATGGAGATATATCATTTGCCTAGGGGATTAGATCCTGCTACCGGGCATTTCACATGACAGGTCAATGAGTTACAATAAGAACCCAAAATACTGACTATGTGGTTTTTTGACAGGTCAATGGGATCCGAAGAAACCCAAAATACTGCCTGTGTGCTTATGCACCATTATCTTATAAAACATTTATCATGTGACTTATCTCATAGATACTTTTCATAAATTCGTAATAAACATTCGTATACTTGAAATAAGCAAATTCAGAATATTTAACAATAATTGCGTTTTAACCAGACATGCTGAAAAGTATTTGAAGGAAAAACGGTTGCAGAAACCAATCACTAAGCATGTCACAATGGGGTTATAAAATAAAACAATTAAAAACTGAATCATGTAAATACTGAATTTGAAACTTCAAATACTTCATATCTTTGAACTTAAAACCTTTTTAAATCTATGGAGTTAAATCTCCAATTCAAACACAGGGTTACTCACCTCGTACTTCGGGTTTTCGATCTATTTAGTCGCCTTACCCTTGGCTTCCTTCAACCTATGGAGCCATTCTTGAAGCGTCTCGGTGTCCTCCTGTTTCTTAATCTTTTTCGCTGCTAGTTGCTCCTTAGTTATAGTCTTGTAAATAAAGGGGCTAACACAGCACACTTCGTTCGTTTTGGAAATCCGAATGCGATTTTGAATCAGCTGGAGCTGTTTTTCTAGCTTCTCCCGAAAAACTTTCTGTTTGGGATCATTTGCTAGTTGTGCCCTCGTCATCATAGGAGTAACTTCTCGTTCTTGATTCATTTTTGTGTCTATTAAATTCTCTGTTTAAAAACACAATTTACCGTGTCAAGAAAACAGATTTCTATAATCATACTCTTCTGGGAGTTCCATTAACTTTAATTTAAAGTTATTTACTTGACATGTTTACGTGTCGTGTCTTTTCGTATTTCATTTCTCGTACTTGCCTCAGTTTAGTTCTTTGGCAACATTTTAGTTCATAGTCATCTAACAGATGCTATTCATCAAATTTTATGTCTTTTTATTTTAGACATTTCTTTATGTCGAATAGACTCTACCATTGAGTCCGGAGTGTCGAAGAAAGTCGGTTTAGGCTTTCCTAACATTTAATTCGGACTGTTATATGTAAAAGGGCAAAATGGTCATTTATCGTTTTACGTGTCATATTTTCTGTAACACCCCGACTCTGTATAATTAATAATTAAATAATTAATTATTAATTAGTACCGGCTTAGGGAATAATTAAGGAAATTAACCTTAATCTCCCGGTGGTCACACTAGACCAATAGAATGACAAAACATGTCCGAGAATAGGGTATAATACCCGAACCTAATTATCCATTAATTAGGTGAAATAATGTCAATATAACACTGACGGAATTCGAATTAATTAGCCACGAAAATCCCGAATGACTAATAAATGACACGGAACCTCTGACACTGTAGATAACTGAAATAGAAACTGATCGGAAGAAACCGCACCGAAAAAGGAGTTACGGAATGAAAGTTATGAGGCAAACATCAGAAACTGAATTAATGCGCAGCCAAACAGGGCCTTAGCCCAAATTGTGGAAAAATGACCAAATTGGTGGTCAAGGGGAATTGAACCCTTGACCTATGGTGAGAATGAATTCCATCCAAAAAATTTACCAGTTAGGCTACCCATTACTTTGTGCATATATATGCAACTCATTTGTATATGTCTTTGTATTGCCCTAACTTGCCACCCAAAGCAACCAATGAGGTTACATGCAAACCCCATATGATGGATTAAATCAGCTTCCCTCAGCCCACATCACCCCATGACCCTACTGATTCTCTGATGTGGACATACACATAAATGGAGATATATATGTATAAGTGTGCATATATATATATATATATATATATTACATAAGAACATGTGGTTTTAAAAAAAAAAGGGGGGGGACTTGTGTGAGGACTGAATGACTGGTGTGTGTGTGCTCGGGTGGGGGAGTCAAGAGGGAGAGAAAAGGCTGCCAAGTGAGGGTTTGCATGAGTCTTGATCATGGTGGGTGTGTGCATGTCAATCGTTGGAAATGAGATGCACCAAAAGAAGAGAGGATTCAGGAGGCAAGACTGACTGAGGCACACCTGAGGTGCCAAAAATCTGGACTGAGCCGTGTAGGAGCAGTGGCCCGAACCAAGAGGTAACACCTCAAATTTGCTAAATTTTCTGTTTAAAACTTGTTGCTATTTTTGATGGTTTTGAATCCTTTAAAATGCATGCACGAAACCCTCTTGACACTAGAAACATCAGGGTCAATTTAGTAGGCCAACAGGGCTTGAAAACCCACTGACCGTACCTAAGTCCACCATGGATGGACCAAGAATTGCAGGTCTGATTCGACCTCCATAAAACCAAGTTTTGATGGTTTATAAATGATCTAGACACTGAGGGGGTTCAAAAACCACTGACCCGAGACCCCATTGCCTGAGTTTAGACCCTCAAAACCGAACCTATAGGTCTCGGCCATGGAACCCAAACTCGAAAATAGGCCTCCAAACCGAAACTTCTAAATGGGATGTTGATCCCCATGGACACACGGTCACAACGAGCCAAACCACGTGAGGTTTGGTGGAGAAATGAGTCCACGCGACTGAGCTGAAACCCCCCATGATAATCCGTTAAACAGAGCTTAATCCGTGGATTCGAAGCTCAAAATGGATGTTAAAGGATGGATATGAAGTGCAGAAACCCATCGGGATTGAAATCAGCAAGAAATCGTGTCTAAATTGCCACGAAATTGAAAGAGAAATTCTCTGTAAATTAGGGCAACCGAGGGTAAAACAGTGGGGAAGATAGAGTTGACTCGGCCGAGTTGACCGAGCCAATCCGAGCTGACTCGGACACGTGTCGCCTCAAGACCGTGCCACTGTTTTAATAAAACTGCACCGTTTTGATGTTTTAAATTTAAAACCTAGAATTGGCCTGTTTGGTTACGAGTTTTAAAAATTGAAATTGATTTGGGGCTAAACCTGTATACGGATAAGGACCAATTTGGGGATATGAGGGATATGTTATCCCGGTTTTCTGGGGGACCTGAACCGGCTGATTTAGTTGATAAAGGGACCGGTTTAGGGTTTTGAATTGAAAACCCAATGGTCCACTGTTTGAAATTAAAAAAATTGAACCAGAACTTTTGTAAATTGGTTTTTGACCCCAACAGTTTTGGGGAATTACACAGTCGCCCAGATTTTGGAAAACTCTTTCATTTAAGCCCTGAATAAATTAATTAAATAATAAAATAATTATTTAATTATTTTATTAAATAGGTAAAATTACAATTTTACCCCTAGACATTAAATATGTCAAACGGAGTCCAAATTAAGTAAATAAATAGTGTATTTTCACTATTTCAAGCATTCTGGACTCAATGGTACAGTCCGATTTTGGAAATACAGTCCCGAAAAATACAGACCCGTAAGTGATAAATGACCGTACTGCCCCTGATGGTACCCAGACCCAAATAAAAATATCAGATAGCCTATTTTGACTATCTCGGGCATTCTGAACTCAACAGTGAGGTCCGTTTAATGAACCGAGGTCCCGAAAAATACAGACACGTAAGTGTAAATGACCGAATTGCCCTTAATGACACCCAGGGCCGATTAAACATAACAGATAGTCCAACTTAATTATGTCGGACACTCTGGACCCAATGGTGAGGTCCATTTTATGAACTGACGTGCCGAAAAATACGACACATGAAATTACCAAATTACCCCTGATATCGTACGAGACCTAAACAAAGTCCGATTGGGACGAAACTGATACTGGTAGGAGCCCAGACACTGGTGAGACTGTATACTTGATTAGATGACGAATCGGGGTCAGAATTACACAAAACGTAAAATGACCAAAATACCCCTGAGCACTATAAGTGCAAAGTAGAGGTCGAATAAAGGTCAAACTGATCTGATAAATTATCATAGGAATAATTATGAACACTGAAGGGCTAAATAAGACTCTGAGACAGTCAACGCATAAAACGAGAAATGACCGATGTGTCCCTACGATCTAAAACAGATACCAAATGAAGTCCAATGGACTTACAAATTTATACATGAGATATATGGGACGTTCTGAGGACCATGATAGGGTCCGGGGCAAAAATGACAAAATTACCATTTTGCCCCTAAGACTAAATAAGTACCCAACTGATACCGATTAAAGTCTAAAAGACTTAAAACTTCATATATACGATATATGGGATATTCTGAGGACCATAATAGGGTCCGGGATAAGAATGGCAAAATTTCCATTTTGCCCCTATGGTTAAAATGAGAACCTAACTGATACCGATTGGAGTCCAAAGGACGTAGAACTTTGTACTTAAGATATAAAGACTATTCCGAAGACCACGACAGGGTCCGGGACAAGAATGGTAAAATTACCATTTTGCCCCTAAGGTTGAATGAGTGCTTGACTGATAACAATTGAAGTCTAAATGACTTAGGATATAATCCTAATAACTGCTAAGCCTAATTAAAGAATGAAATAGCCTCGGGTGAGACCCAATGGAAGGGCGATAGGCTACTAGGCTATCTTAGGTAATCCGATAGATACCTAAGATGACGAATGAGACCTGAATGGATGAGTTCTGATCTATCTGTGATTGATGATTATTATTCAGGATATACATGGAGATGCCTGACGTACCTGGAGGTTATCGGATTATTTATGCAAGGAAATAAGCGTAAAGTTTGTGAGTAACTTCTGACACTGTTTTGATACTGTCCCTTGATTTACTGATCTGTTTTGAATGCAATTATTTAAGTGCAATTATTTAAATACATGCTTTCCGTACTATATCACTTATGACATGGTTTTAGTCTTTTTAAATAATTGACTATATTCCTGATCCCTGTGCTAGCATTCCGTACTGTTTTGCCCGTTTTGAACTGTTGAGATAAAATGGATATATTGAACCATTATTTTCGAAACGATTAAATGAACCATGTGATATAGGCAAAGAACAATGTTTTCTTGTATCGTACCGCTTTGTATAGTATACTGTCTGAATGCTATATTGTTTAAATGTATGTACTTAATGTACGCCCTTTGTACCACATTCCACGTGATGTGCTTGTGTCCTTCGAATTAAGAATTCCGTTCAGTTCGGTTATGTGCTGTCCGTTAATGATATGTCTGCCTCAATTGATATGTTCCGTCCGGTTCTGACATGTTCCGTCCGTTAATGATGTTAAGTCCGCCTTGATTGATATATGGTCCAGTCCCGTTATGATCTATCCGTTAATGATATGTCTTTGTTTTGACTGATGTATTGTTCCGTTCGATTCTGTTATGTTCCGTTCATTGATAATGTGTCTGTCTTGATTGATATATGGTCCAGTTCCGTTGTGTACTGTCCGTTGATGATACGTCTGTCTTGATTGAAACATTGTTCAGTCCAGTTATGATTTGTTCCGACAGTGATGTGTCCCTGACTTGATTGTTATATTGTTTCTACCCAGTTCCGTTATGTTGTGTCCTGCTCATGATTTGCCTGTGTCCTGATTAGTGTATTGTTTCCGTTTAGTTCCGTTATAATTTTATCCGTTCGCGGTATGCCTTTACTTGACTGATGTATTGTTTCCGTTCGATTCCGTTATATTCCGTCCGTTGATGA
Source organism: Nyssa sinensis (assembly GCA_008638375.1). Classification (NCBI taxonomy): domain Eukaryota; kingdom Viridiplantae; phylum Streptophyta; class Magnoliopsida; order Cornales; family Nyssaceae; genus Nyssa; species Nyssa sinensis. The sequence goes on from CM018046.1 coordinate 34,123,841, forward strand.
TATGTCTGGCCTGATTGATAGATGGTCTAGTTCCGTTATGTTTCCGTCCTGTTATTGGTATGCCTTGTCTTGATTGATCTTGTTCAACTCCGCTATGTTCTAGCCATTGATAATATGCCCCTGTCTTGACTGACTCATTGTTCCCACTCAGTCCCGATTGTGATTCGTTCCGTAAATGAAAAGTCTGTGTCTTGACTGATATATTAGCAATTGTTATTGTTTTGACCGATTGGTTATGTCACGTTCCGATCCGTTTGTATTGTTTGTTCGATTCTGTTTTATTGTACTAGACTGCTTATGAAATGGATTTATAAAAATAGTTATTTTGAAATGACTAAATTATCCATGTGCCTTAGAAGCACAAAACTGGTTTTGAAACCCATGATAGGGAATCTGTGTTACTCACTGGGCTTATTTAAGCTCACCCCATTATTCTGACATTTTTCAGGAATTACCTCCATTGGATTAGAAGGTACTATGACATGACGTGAATAGGCCAAGTGGCATCGCAAGTAAGGATCTGACGGCACTGAATTGTAGAGACTGGTTTACTGTAGATTGAACCTGGTTATTCCGGTGAGTGGTATGTTATGACTGACTTGACTGATATATACTAGATAGACATGGCTCATGGAATTAATGGTACTCTAGAGATATTAGATCTGCTCTGTTGTTATATGATTGATTTTAGATATGCTCTGAGATTAGAATTGTTGACTGACTGGATCTAGTCTTGCTCTGTGATACATATTCTTATGATGGATAAGTGAGTTGCATTCCCGTGACACAAAGAAAAAGTTTTAAATTCCGCTGCATCTGACCCTACAGTTGGAGTGCAATTCGTCGGAAAGTTCAGAATTTGCCTTTGGTTGGTCGCGTCGCGACTGACTGGCAGTCACGTCCTCGACATCCGCGTAGGGTGGGGTTCGGGATGTGACATTTTCGTGTACTTTGTTTCGTAATTTGGACTCCATTTTTGAGTCCGGGATGTCAAAAAAAGTTAATTTAGACCTTCTCTGATTTCATTTTGGCTTTAGGGGTACCAGGGGTGTTTGGGTCTTTTTACCCCTTGACGTGTCTTTATCTTTCGGGACCCCATTTCATGTCGTGAACCTCACCATTGGACTCAGAAGGTCCGAGATAGTAGGAATACACTAATAACTTGTTAAATTTGGTCAAGGGGTATTTTAGTTATTTACCCCTTACGTGTTTTTATTTTTCGGGCCTCGTCTCGTAAAACGGACCCTACCATTGATCTCAGAATGTCCAAAATAGTAAAAATACACTATTTATATGTTTAATTTGGACTTCGTTTACTCTATTTATGACCCAAGGGTAAAATAGTAATTTTACCTTAATTATAAAATAATTAAATAATTATTTAATTATTTAAATATTTTTCCCAGGGGTGAAATTGAACTAAATTATCAAAATCTGGGCCACAGTAGAATTTCCCAAAACAGTTGGGGTCAATCCGTAATTATAGAAAGTCATGGTTTATTTATTTTTAAATAAACTTGAAAACCAAAGGGTTTGGTTAGGGATCAAGTGAACCGGTCCGGCCCAGTCATAAACCAACCGGTCTATCCGGTTTATTTACATGTGGCTGACGTCATCATGACGTCAGCCCTATATCTCATTTAAATTAACCGACATTCAAAACGACGCCGTTCCAATTAATCGGTGGCAAGCCCAGAGGCTGCCACCTGTCCGAGTCGACCCAGCCTTATTTTAAAACGAGTTGACTCGTCTTCATCTTCCCCACGAGACCCGACTGAAAAACCCTAGTTGCAGCCTTCCATTTTCTCTATTTCGTGGGTTTCTACTCAGCCAAATCCCACTGTTTCTAACCTAATCCATTTCTGGGTAATTCATTAAGTGTTTGGCATTCATTTTAGACTTTAAAATTCCTTCATCTATTCGGTTTTAAGCTCGATAATCCGAACTGTTAAACCTATGGTTCATGCTTATTTCTTAACCAAAACGCATGGGGTTTTGTTTGTTATGATCCCCTCTTCATGGGGATTCATATCTTGTTCCTAAACATCGATTTAAACTAAGTTTTAAAAGGGTTGGGGTGTAAACCCGCAACCTGAAACTCGATATTTGAGGGCCATTGTTTGTGATTTTTGGTCGCGTAGTGGTGTTTTTAAGTTGTTCATGGTCTCATCTCAAAGCCTTGGTAAGCCAAAAATGGTTTGGAACAAGTTGGTTCAGACCTGCTTCAAGCAAGGTCATCAATGGCGGATGCTTCTGGGTCTTATGTTTTAAGGTGTTTTAAAGCTTAAATTTCATGCTTATTACACTTCTAGACATATATATAACATATCCTACGTATATAACAACTTAAAACAGTTCATATCAACCAAACTTTTAGAGAGAGAAAAATGTAAAAATTGGAAACTTTACCTGTTTACACTTGATTTCTCCCTTGTTCTTCTTCCAATTCTCTCTCTCTATTCTCCTTACTTCTTCTTCTTTGGTTTCTTTTGCAAGGAGAAAGCATGACTTGCATGCTTGGGATTTTTATAGAGAAGGTGACCGACCTTTCTCTCTCCTCCAAATCTCTCCCGACAGCTCTCTCTCTCTCTCTTCATTCTGATTTCTAGCCCTACATAGCCTTCCCATCTCATAAATTTTGCTTTCCTTCTTTCCTACTTTACATTAAATTTTCAAGATATTTTTACATATAATATATACATATATATATATATACATATACACATAAACATACAAGACACACACACACACACATTCACACACTGTTTAACTTTTTCACATTTACCCTTTTTACATTTTACATATACATTTAATTAATATATATACACATATATATATATATATTTAATTAATACTTATACATATATCCATTTCTTATAATTAATTAATTAATATAATAATTAATTAATTATATATATATAATTTCTTTTTCTCGTAATACGTGTCATGTGACCCGGTATCCCTGGTCGGGATATTACAACAGACCTCCATAGTAGCAGGTCTGAGATGACCTTTAGGAAACCAATTTTTGACAACTCAAACCTAAAATAGACCCTTCTAGCATTCTAAAAACCTTAGGACGTGACCCAAACCCTCAATGGAAGACCACTAAAAATGCCGTTGCAGGTCGCGGGTCCTCAATCCAATTCCATTTATAGTGCTCTAAATCTTGTTTGAGGAGTGGAGGTTTGAACCCCATGACGAACAGAACCTAACAAAGAAAATACCATAGGATTTGAGTAAAAAATGAGCATGCATTGTCACGCCCCGAATTCCCGACGAACCCGGGACACGAGTAACGAGACAGAAAAATAAAATAAATAAAAAGACAAGGTGGATAAATCCACTAAACATGTATCTATTCCCATCACTACATAAGATAACATAAAATACATCGTCATAAGTCATTCGGGTTTAAGCTCTTACATTACAATGTACAAGTCTCTTGGACCAAAAATATAATAAGTGCTCCACCCTATCAGAGTGTCATGGAGTCTCAAGTAGCTGGAGGGTCCTCATCTGAAAAATGTTGCCCACGAATGGGTCAGCTCAACTGCTGGTATGATGAAGTGCTAATGCAAGAAATAAAGCTAAGGCGTGGCATATGCAAAGTGTACATTTATATCTAAATGACATTCAAAGCATCGCAATAATATATATGAATGGTATGCGTGACGCACCCATGCACAACTCTATGCCACAACCCATGTCTCGTTTACGGGTGCTCCCCGATGGCTACGGAGTACCAATGCAATGGCCAATTTTGGGTTTTTCACCACTGGATCTACACCCTCATAATGCATAGCAGCACGTGCTCTACCTACGCCATGTTCTCAAAGGATTCATCATATGCCAATATGCCAATGCAATCTCAAGGATACATGGTTTTCACAATATAGCATGCTCGAGACAATAATACATAAATCATCAATCAGTTTCATATACATGCATATCTCATGTGTTCATACATCATAATTCATGTTCTTCACTTTACTAAACTGGCAAGTAACACATAAACATGTGAACAACCAATTCTAACTTATCAAGTAAACACGTTACAAATAAACACATAAAGCATTCCAGTCATTCACAAATATTCCTAACTTAACTTCATTTCTAACACTAGCAAAACACCATACCTGTCGGGTAGTCTCAACCCTAGAAGAACGTGTACGATATGCAACTGAACTGGTCAAGGAAAAAGTAGGAGATCAGATCGCCCTCTCCTGTCCTGTCAGTGTCCCTAAAAGCATAAATTACAACTCAGTCTATTGTCATTTGAATTTATGCTATTCATCAAATTTTATGTCTTTAATTCATAGGTTTCTATTCTGTTAAATTAAACTCTACCATTGGGTCCAGGACGTCGAAGAAAATAAGTTTAGGTTCTCGTAGAACTCAATTCGGACATCTGGGTTCAAAAGGGCAAAACAGTCATTTTGCACTTTACACATGTCCTTACATTTCGTGACCTCTTTTCACAAATCGGACTCCACGATTGAGTCCGGAATGCTCAAGATAATAAAGTTTCACTATTCGTTCACTAAATTCGGAGTTCGTTTGACTGTGTTCCAATCCAGGGGCATTTTGGTAATTTTAAAGGTTACTACGGGTCTTTTATTTTTTTGGACCCCGTCTCGTAAAACGGACCTCACCATTGGCCTCAGAATGGTCGAGATAGTCAAAATACACTAATGACTTGTCCCATTTGGACTCCGGATTAATTTAGAATATTTAATTAATTAAATTAATTTAATTAAATAATTAAATAATTAATTTAATTAATATTTTATTAATAATTTAATCAGGTGGGTCAAAGTGTAATAACCAACAGTTGGGGGGTCAGTTTGTAATTTCTGAAAGTTCTGGGTCAAGGTTCAATTTCCAAAAGGTTCAAGGTCAAATTTGTAATTAGTCAAATTTACTATTCTCAATCCGGTTACCCAAACAGGGACTTATCCAGAACAGGGATAGGATATCCCTGTTCCCATTTCAATTTAAAATTTTAATTTCTTAAGTCCGTAACCAAACAGACCTAATTGGTTTTTAATTTAAAACATGAGAGCGACACGTGGCAGGGGCGGTTCAGCCCCGCCCGAACCGGACCCGACCCGGACCCGAAACCCGACCCGCACAGTGCCTTCTTCCCCGTTTTTTCGGCGAACCTCCGGTAGGGTTCCGGCACCTTCTCCGGTGCCGGCGACTGTTTTCCGGCGAGTTTTCAAGGTTTTAAAAATGCAGTTTTCTTCATTTTCTCCCAAGGATTTCATTCCCACCCTTTGTTTTTGGTTTGGACCAATGGATCATCACGAAATAGGGCTCAAAGGTCCATGGCCAAATCTCCGGCCAACTGTAAATTTCTCATTTCATGCTCATTTCCCTACTGTTTTTCATCCTTTCTTTTTCATTTAGTTTTCTGCACTCTAGAGGATTATTTCCCTATCATTTAAATGGAGTTCTACACATAAAATGACAAGGTCCAACCTCCATGGCCGAGACCTGCAACTCCCCATTTCTCTCTCATCTTTCAACCATTTTATCTCATTTTTTTTGCAAAATAAACCCTACAACATGCTTTCTAAGATCATATGCATAAAATCAATCATCATGCTTTAAATCATAAAAACAGAAACAAATCCACTCACCTAAAATTTCTATTTTTCCCTTTGTGCAGGTTTCTCCTCTCACTTCTGTTCCTCTTGATCCACTTCTGCCCTTCAGAACTCTCCCTCTCCCTTGCTATCAGTTTTTCTATCCTTTCTCTCATCCCAACCGAGACCAACCCTTATACACTTCACACATCAAGTCTCACACGTCTCTCTCTCTCTAGCCCCTTTTCTTGACCCTTTTCTCTTCTGTATCAGCCTCCTTGCTTCTCCCCAAATGCAGCTTTGCATTAAATGTAAAGCTGCTCTATATGAGCCTATGTATATATATATATATATATATATATCACTCATCACACACTAGGCACACACACTAAACACACACACACACTTAGCCGACACCTCCCTCACATACTCTCCAGGTCTGCTACACACACACAGTGCACACATGCACTGTTATATATATATATATATGTATATATATACCCATACACACATTCACATATACACCTTCACATACATCAAATCCATACATGTTCACCCACATGTAATATTCCATACACATATACATGTCACACCTACATACATCATGCATTTTAAATAATGTTAATTTACATCTTTAATATTAATAATAATAATAATAATAATAACAATAATAATAAAAACAAAGAACAATAATAATAATAATAAAAAAATTTTCCATGTCATAACATGCATGTAACAGTTGCGGGCCGAGACCACCACAAGTTACCGTAGATTTATTATCCTAATTCCCATTTTAGATTTATTATCCGTGTTACCAAATAGGCTAATTTCAGTTTTAATTTTGAAACATAACCCTCAAAACGGTGCCGTCCCACTTAACCATTTGTGAGACGGGTCGGGTCCCGACCCGAACCCAAAACTGACCCGAACCGACCCAGTCATTGTTCATCGTCTTCCTTCTTCTTCCCCCTGTGTTGCCCTAAATTCCAGTTTTCATGTTTTCCAGTTTCGTGGGTTTTCAAAGACTGATTTCCTTTGCATTCCATCCCAAATGATTTCTGGAGGTTAGGCCAACGTCTTTGGTATTCATTTCATGGATTGAAATGGATCAAAACATTGGATTTCCTCACTATCATTATAGTCTGTAACAGGCTCAGTTTGAGCTTGTTTTTGGACCATTTCAGGTGCTTTTTGGTTTGTTGTAACCGTATGATCATGGGGATTAATATTGCATTATAAAACTGAGATTGGGGTTTGGTTTGAGATACCCCAAATCAGACCCGTGACCTGCAACTCGATGGTTCTTTATGGTTTTAGGGCCATTTGATCTGGTTCTTGTTGCAGTGCAATCCCTACAACATCGAGGTCAAGTCTATGCAATCCAAACTCAGTTTAGCTTGGGTCGAATTAGACGCAGTTTGAAGGTGGTCATCCATGGAGGTTTGGGTGTACGGTCCACTAATTTGAGTCATTTAGGGTCCAGATTTTCCCTTTTCCTTACCCTCAACAATACAGTTACATGCATGCAATTAATGGGGCTCAATAAACTGAAACAGTACAAGATACAAAAGAAACTAAAAGGATAGTCTTATACCTTCAGTCGGTTCTCTCCCTCTCTTAGGCTCGGTTCTGCTCCTTAGAGAGCTGCCTTGACCTTCTCCCCCTTTTCCTCTAGTTACACATCTTCACGAAAACACCATGCACACACTTGCATTCACACATGCAAGGCCTCTCTACTCTCTCTAGCAGCCCTCCCTCTCTCTAGATACAGGTCTGTCCGTACTCAAGGCACACACATATTGCTTGAGTCCCTCACTCATGGTTTGATTACACATCACACACACACACTTGGTGTTTTAAAAGTCAAGCTTACATATATGAGTGTACACCTATACATATACACATATATGTAGGACTGATGTAGGAGTTGAGGTGGGGTGATATGGTTGATGTGGGCTAATGTGAGGTGATGTGAGCCAATGTTGAAGGGTTTGCATGTATGGCCATTGGCCAATTTGGGAGGCAGACTTGGGTAATTTAGTGTTATATGCAATTCTGTTGTATATATAGGCACAAAGATGTTGGTAGCCAACTTGGTAATTTTTTGGGTGCCATGTGCTTGCTCATTTAGGTCAAGGGTTCAAGTCCCCTTGACCTCACTTTTGGGCATTTTTTCATATTTTGGGCTTATGCCCTGTTTGGCTGTGCAGAATACTGTTTTTGCTATTTCCTTCGTAATTTCTTTTCTGTTGCTCTTTTTATGAAACAGTTTCTTCTGAGGGTTTCATATTTCAGTTAGCTTCAATGTCAAAGGCCCCGTGTCGTTTATTATTTAATTGGGATTTCCGTAGTTAGCTAATTCGAGTTCCGTCAGTGTTAAAACGACATCATTTCACCTAATTAATTGATAATTAGGTCCGGGTGTTACACCCTCTTCTCTAGACATATTTAATTATTTTGTTGGTCTATCGTGACTGCCGAGAGATTCCCGCGTAACTCCCTTGATTATTCTTTAAGTCGGTACTAATTAATAATGAATAAATTAATTATTAATTAAACAGGGTCGGGGTGTTACATTATTTGGGTAAACGGACTCTATCATTTAGTTCGTAACATCAAACAAAATAGGTTAAGGCTTTTATAGATTTCAGTTTGGATTTCGACATCACTAGGGGCATTATGGTCATTTGACATTTCTACGGGTCTTTATTTTTTTGGATCCCATCTCGTGAAATGGACCCTTCCATTGGCTTTAGAATGCCCAAGACATAAAGAAAACACCATTCATTCATATTATTTGGATATCAAAAAATAATACATTAATTAATTATAATTATTTATTTTATTTAATTAAATTATTTAAATTTATATTTTATGTTCATTTCGGTGGGATTAGGACACATGTGCCTTAGTGGCACAATTGTCCACACCTTGGTGGTAAAAACCCTCCTTGCGCTTGGTTTGGGTATCGAACCCTGGGGGCAGTAACCCCTTTTTATTTTTCCTTATGTTCCTGAACCAAACAATAGACAAGGAATTCAAACAGTAATAGGCTATCCCAATTCCTACCTTGTATATAAAATTGATTTATAAAACCTGTAGCCAAACACTCCTATTTTAGCTTATATTTAAAATATTTCATAATCAAAACGACATAGTATTGACAACCTATATATGCGGATGGGCCAGATCTTGACCCGAACCCAAACCAATCATAACCCAAAAGAGTCTTTTTCTCCAGTGAGATTCCGATGTCTTCTCTGGTACCGGTTGATATACCACAAACAGACACACCAATCACCTTGAGACACGTGTGCTTACAGAGCTGATAATCTCGATCATACAGAGATGATAATCTCGATCATACAGAGCAGCCACAAGCCTTCAGGGTATTCTCATATATATATATATATATATATATCATATAGAGCCGATAAACTCGGTCATACAGAGCAGTGACAGCCTTCAGGGCATTCTCATATATATATATATATCACACAGAGCCGATAAACTCGGTTATACAGTGCAGGCGGAGCCTCTAGGGCATTCTCATATATATATATATATATATATGTAACACCCCGACCCTGATTAAGAAATGATTAGTTACTAATCATTAATTAGAACCGATGTAAAGAATAATTTAGAAGTTAATCGAGAACCTCATGATAGACCCATAAAATAATGTCTGAACCTCATTACCAATTAATTAGGTGAAATGATGTTACTTTAACACTAAGAAAACTCGAGTTAACAAACTACGGGAATTCCAAGGGATTAATAACCGACACTAGACCTTAGATATTGAAGCTAACCTAAATAGAAAGTGACTGGAAGAAACTGCGTCAAAAAATGAGCAACGGAAAAGAAAATATTTAGGAAATAGCCAAAATGGAATTCTGCGCCAACCAAACAGGGCCTAAGCCTAAAATAGGGAAAAATAGCCAAAAGTGAGGCCAAGGGGAATTGAACCCTTGACCAACTGGGATAAGATTCTTATTACCCAAAAAATTACCAAGTAGGCTGCTACCATCTTTGTGCCTATATATGCAACCAAATTGTATTTAAACCCAAATTAGCCAAGGCCACCTCCCAAGTTGACCAATGGTCATACATGCAATCCCCACATCATTAGCCCACATCACCTTTCAACTCATATCAGTCATCTCTCCACCAACCAAATCACATGCAGCCAAATAATAACATTAAATCCAAGTAGACAAAACATATGTTGTGATATATTAGTGTCGTGAGGGCATTTGAAAGGGAAACCAGAAAGTGAAAGTGCATCTCTGAAATAGAGAGAGAGAGAGAGAGAGAGAGAGAGAGAGAGAAAAAGAGTGAGTGTTAGAGTGAGAAAGTGAAACATTGTGTGTATGTGTGTGTGCATGCAAGTGAGTGTCACCAAGTGCACCTAGAGAGGGATCTGGGCAACCCTAAGGAGCATTTAGAGGGCCTGAACCAAGCCAAAGAAGAGAACAGCCACTGTCAAAAGGTATAAACCCAAAACTGAAAAATTTTCTGTTTAGATTTTGATAATGTTTTGATGATAGTTGAGCCTAAATAACTGCATGCATGATATCTAAAATTTCATATCTTGAATGAGGCATGAAACTAGAGCATTGAATCGACCCTAAAACACCCACACAGTGCACATCCGCCATGGACGGACCTCAAACTTTGCAGGTCTGAACCGACCAACGTTGATCAGATTTTGGCCTGTTAGAACTTAAACTAGACCTCATTAGGAGTCCTAAAACACTAGCCCACGACCTCAAACCTAAAGGAACAGACCCCAAACAGTAAGTTGCAGGTCTCGGTCTCAAAATCCAACTCTTGTTTGAAACTCCTAAGCTAGATTTTGAGGATAGGGAAGAAACCCCCATGCCATAAGAAACACGTAGCACCAAACCACGTTGAAAATGGTGGCGAGATGAGGATTTATTGCCAAATTATCCAGTTCGGCTATCATGTCTTAGACCGAGCATTTGGATTAGCTACACGACCTCAAATGAATGCCAAGATGTAGGCCAAACCCTTAGGAATGTGTATCAACTAAGAACAGAGAGAATCAGTGTTTCAAAACACATGAAATCGAAAGGAAAGAAATTCGGAATTAGGGCAACACTGGTAAAAATCATGAAGAAGACGACCGAGTGGACTCGCCATTTAGATCGAGTCAGACGGGTTAACTCGGACACGTGTCAGGACGAGACCAAGTCCACCGAATTATTAGAACGGCGACGTTTTGGTTGGTTTTAAATTTAAAAAATTAGGGCTGACGTCATCATGACGACAGCTTTATGTGTTTAACCGAACCAAACCGACTGGTTCAGCTAAAACCGGACCGGTTCAGTTTCAATGCAACTGAACCCACTGGTTCAGTTCGGAAGTTAGGAAAATTGTAATTTGACCCCACAACTTCAATGAAATTCCACTGTGGCCCAAGCTAAAATAAATTAACATTAATTTAATAATATTTAAATGATAAAAATTATGAAAATGCCCCTAGTCCTCAAACAAGTCAAACGGAGTTCGAATAAAGTAAACAAATAGTGGATTTTGACTATTTTGGACGTTCCGGACTCAATAGTGGGGTTCGTTTCACGAGACGAGACTCCAAAAAATTTAGACACATAAAGTACAAATTACCAAATTGCCCCTGACATGTCCAAAGCCCAATTAAAAGCCAAGAAGGTCTAAATTGATTTTCTTCGACGTTCCGGAATCAACGGTGAGGTCCGTATTACGAGATAAAGTATGGGAAAATATGATGCGTCAATAAAATAAGGCTCACGATAAAACATTAGGACATAATACGATTTAAGCATAATTAGAAACATCAATAGGAGATATTTGAAGTACATTGAAGTTAATAGATTATTGTGAATTGTTTCTAGGAACTACAAAGGGAAGGGAACAACCAACTAATAGTGCAAACCCAGGGAATCAAGGTGAGTAACCCTGCATTTGAAGTGGAGATTTTAACTCCACGATTTAAATGATGTTTTAAACTTCAAAATATCTGAAGCATTGAATGTTTAAATTCCATATTTCATGATTCCTGTATTGAAATATTCTGCTCTTATGATTCTTTTACGACATGTTTAGTGAATGATTTTTGTTAAAATTCTCTTTGAAAGTATTTAACATGTCATCTGTTCTGAAATGTTATTCCAACAATGTGAAGATTCTGTCAAGAACATCATGTTTTAAATGCTCATAAAAGCATTTCTTGAAGAAGTCATGTTTAAATGCTTATAAAAAGTATTTCTTGAAGAAGCTAACGTTTTGCAAGATAATAATGATGCATAAGCATCACCAGTTATTGAGCACCATTTGGGTTCTCAATTCAGAATAATGCCCGGCAGCAGGATCTAATCCCCCAGGCAATGAGATCTCTCAGAAGTAAGACTAGGGTCTGGTTCGAAACGGATCCTCCAGTTAAAAAGTGAAAAGATGACAAATGATTTTAGAAATGAAAGCAAGTTTTATCCTCATTTTTATTATGCCTCTTTATATGCTTGAAATGCATATACTCTGTTTGACAAAATGCTTATTTAGCCTTGAATACTTTAAATGTTTCAAAGCTATCTGTTATAAAAAATACATGTACTCTGTGTTTAAAATATACGAACAATTGGTAGTGTGCATTTTATAAACTCTCATGTGCGAAACCACTGCCAATTGAAAACCCATGACAGATGCAGGAATTACTCATTGGGCTTTTCGAAGCTCACCCCATTCCCTAAATTTTTTTCAGGTAACGATGACGAGTGGGAGCCTTGCTCCATCTTGGGATGATGATTAGTGGCTCTGTATAATCATAAACTTTTGAGGATACTAGAACTTGTAATTGGACAGATTTTGGGGTGTACTAGATTTTAAAAAATTATGTACTTAAGCCGAGAGGCAACTGGATATGTTATGTATATATAAAACCTTAAGATTTAGTATGCTCTGATTATTATTATTATGTGTACCGCTATGAAGAGCGGCAGTACCGGATGGATGTGCGACATATTTTAAAAAGAAAAGAAAAAGTTTTTTTTCACGCTTCCGCAACCACAGGCCGCACCGCCATCCGATATTGTTGCTTATGTCTCGCCTCACCCAAAGGCTCTCGAGCCTGAAGGCGGCGGTCGCGATCCGAGATCCGCACAGGGTGGGTTTCGGGTCGTGACAATATATATCTTCCAGACCTTATGCTCTGGGCAATATTCACTCAGTATTTCATATGGTTCCGACCTTATGGTTTCCTTAACAACTGCCAATGCAGGGAATAAGGAAACAATCTTCAACAAGGAAGCTACTATCTATGATTATAATCTGTATCTACGACACAACACTCCACAAGGTAACTGCAATCTCCGATGGATCAAATCCCTATATTCATGGCATCGAATCCTAATCAACTTAGGAAGGCCACACCTATAAATTAAACCCTAAAGGTACGCTTTATAGATATGCTCATTCTTTGGCTTTCAATACAGTCTTTTCAATTCCGTTTACTTACTTAAGCATTGGAGCGGCTACCGTCGGAGCCAATCCGGTGGTCCTCTGATCGTCTTTCTAAAGTGTTCTACAGGTCACAGAGTCCATACTTATTGCGAGTCGAAAAGTGCAACATCAGTTTGGCGCCGTCTGTGGGAACGACTAATCTCCAAGTGCTCTATTCACAAACTCATCTTTTTCCTCACCAGAAAACCATGGCCCCAAATCTCCGATCGCGACAGAATACTCAGATTCCGCAAAGCTCTCAACGTCGGCCGCCTGCTCCACGAGCAAGGAGGCCAACGGATGATCCCATGCGACAAGAGATCGAATCGATCAAATGACACAATGAACTGGTGCAGGAACAGTTGCTTGCCATCACTAGAACACTGGTAACTCTCACACAGAACCAAGGGACGAGTCGTCCTAACCCGCCGGTCAACATTGCTTGCGGGAACACAACCCCCTATTACCACGGAGAATGAAGAGCCCCATGAGTAGGCTCCGAATAATCAGCCTGGGCACCCCCAGGGTGTTGCCCGCGTTGGAAGAGATCCACAGCCGTCAGCAACTCCAGGCTGGGGAACGTCAGCATTCGTCCCTGACGTCCATTACCGGAGCACTACTCGAGCCCTAACTCCAAGGGCTTCGGGGGCGCATCCGGCACCACAGGGGCCTCATCCCCATGCAGCACCAATCCCTCCGGTTCGGAACCCTTTTCCGTCCGAGGGACGTACTCAACCCGACTACCCTGAAGCCAAGGCTGTCAGGTAGGGTTCACTAAGATGTCAGATTCAGAGACCCGCGGAGGGTAGAAGAAATCGCCGGGTCTATGGACCGAACAATTGCTTTGAGAGGTGCCCAGAACCCTCCAGAGCAAGACGAGTTGGCCAGGTTGCTCGGAAGACTTGCCACCCCATTCACTCAGGCCATCATGTCAGAAGAAAGGCCCAGAAAGTTCATGGTGCCCAAGTTCACCCTGTACGATGGGTCTGGAGATCCAGGAGACCATCTCTCGCACTACCAGCATACGATGGCCCTTCACGGAGCCTCTGATGCTTTCATGTGCCGGATTTTCATTACCAGCTTGAAGGGAACTGCTCTGAAATGGTTCCATAACCTCCCTCCGAACTCAATTACCAACTTCTATGAGCTCGGTAGACAATTCCTGGATAGGTTTATGACCAGCAAAAGGCTCAAAAGGGGACCAGAATTCTTGTTAAATGTCAAGCAGACTAAGGAGGAGTCCCTCAGGGCCTACATTGCGCGCTTCAATGCCGAACTCACGGAGATCACTGACTGCAGCCCAAAATTCCTTGTAGCTGCCTTAACTGCTAGGCTTTGCCCACGGTGGCTTCAGAGACTCCTTGACAAAGAGCCCTCTAGCCTGACATGGCAGCACTAATGGATCAGGGCCAGAAAATATATCAACCTGGAGGAAGCCAACTGCACATCCGAGAAGGGCAAAGATCAGACCTAGAGGGATAATCCGAAGAGGGAGGATCATAAGAAGGAGGACCACAGAAGAGACTCTAACAAAAAGAGGGCCAGGAGCCTAGAGAAGAGAACAGCACCCAGAGTTGTGTACAATTCCGGACCAAGGGAGTTCACTAACTTTACTCCCTTAAACAGTAAACCTAACCAGGTACTCCGGCAGATTCGTGATCGGGAAAACCTGAGGTGGCCGGAACTAATCAATGGAGATCCCAGCCTTCGGGACCAAAGTAAGTATTGTAATTTCTATAAAGATCATAGGCATACGACTAACATATGCAGGACCCTCTGATATGAGATAGAGCAACTCATAAAGAAGGGGCGTCTTCGGGAGTTCGTCAAGCAAGACGGAAGGCAGAACCCCCAAGAAGACAAGCCTCAACAACGGCCAGACCAGAGGCCCGAGAAGAGGCAGGAACAGAGGGAAGGACGAAACGAGCCGCAGAGGCAGAACAACTGTGATATCCCAACCCTGGGATACGACATGTTTATCGAGGTCAATCGATTGAATAGTGTAAAGTGAGCTGTTTGAGCTCTATATCATGGCTATTTCATAGAACCAAATGATTGAGGGATGTGAATGATTTGCTTAGTATACCTAGTGCCGGGCAACACCCGAGCACCTTAAGACCCAACATCGTAATACGTACATGCACGTATTCCCATGCACGACCATATTTCGCATACATGTAGTACGTTTAAAATTAGTGTATGCATGCACTGTTATAAATGGATATATATACACGTATATAGATATACTCTCACGTATAAGATATGTATTTTATTTGTGTATAAAGATACATAATAGTATAAATATATGTATGAATATTGTGTAGTATATATTTATGTATATTACATAAAAAGAAAATGAAAAGGAAAGAGATGAAAAAGGGAAAAGGGGCTGCATGTGGGTTGCTGACCAGTGAGTATGTCACTGTGTGTATGTGTGTGCTGTGCTGTGCGGCTGAGAGGAAAGCACCAAGGCCACCGACCTTGGTGCAAGTGGACTTATACATATATATTATATATATATATGTATAGCATTCATGGTACATGGATGGTTAGGGTGTAATGGACGGTTCACTGCAGTCAAGGCTGACTGCAAAGAAGAGAGAGAGAGAGAGAGAGAGAGAGGCGGTGGAATCTCTCTATATATATGTATACGGGTTTGTGAGTTGAGAGGTTAGAAAAGAAAGGGAAGGGTCAGGAACTGAAGGGGAGAAGAAGAGATAGAGATTGATTCAGAAGCAGAGAGATTCAGAAGGGGCACCGAGAGCAAAACAAGAAAACCCAGGTAAGTAATCGTGTTTCTGTCTTTACAATTTAAGCATGATATTAAAATGTTAATAGTAGGGACTGAATCACTATAAAATAAGGAACATTTAGCAAGAAGAATCAATGAAAAAGGTCAAGGAACGACTGAGAAAAATCCAGTTGCAAGTTTTATGAATAATCTCGGGTTTCATGCAAATCTAGGCTTCAAAACTTGTTTTAAGTTTCTAAAAACGACCTACTCAGGTGCAGAAACATACTAGAAGAATTATAAGACCAAAACAGTGATCAAAGCGTCACAAAAATGAAAAATATAACTTGGCCGGAGAGTCAGTCGGAGTTGATAAACTCACTATTTGTGATGATGGGGAGAGTCTTGATGCAAACTGAGGTTAGAGTTGAGATCCTTGAAGGGAAAAGGAATGAAACTGCATTGAAAAAGATTTAAAATATGAACGGAAAAAGGGGCACCGTCGCCGGAGAAGGCGACAGGAACCCTAATAAACCCTACCGGAGTAATGGGGAAGACGACTGAGAAGTCGTGAGGCTATCGGGTTAAAATGTAATCGGGTCTGGGTTCGGATCGGGTCGGGACCCGACCAGAAATAAAACGGGCAGTGAAACTGTGTCGTTTTATGTTTGGATTTTAAATGGATTTTGGTTGTTTGGTAATAGGGATAGTAAATTGAAATTAGGTTTGGGGTTATCCAAACCGTGGATAAGGTAGACAGAGTGGTTATTGAATTTTTGTTCTCTGAATTTAACTGAACTGGTTGGTTCAGTGAAAGGTCAGACCAGTTTAGGGTTTTAACTGATGAACCCACTGGTTCAGACCGCAACTCTGGGAAATTATAAACCGACCCCAGATGTTTTAGGAAATGTCACTGTGGCCCAAACAGGAAAATTAATAAAATATTAATTTTACAAAAATACCCCTATTTCAAATATGGGTCAAACAAAGTCCAAACGATGCAAATGAATAGTCAAAATTTATTATCTCGGACATTCTGAGTCCAATGGTGGGGTCCGTTTTGCGAGACGGGACCCCGAAGGATAAAATAACGTAAAAGTGTAAAATGACCATTTTGCCCTTTTTAGTACAAAAGTCCAAATGGAATTCCGCGAAAGCCTAAACCGACTTTCTTCGGCATTCCGGACTCAATGGTAAGGTCTAAATTAGTGTTAGAGATACTTATGATAGCAAGGCATAAAATTTGTTGAATAGCATTAATTCTAAGACGGATTTATTGATATATAGGGAATTCGAAAGGCAAGGGCACACTCACGGATTTCTGATATAGAATCACGATAGAGGTAAGTAAATTCACCTTTTCTTCCATATGGTGTTTCCAAGCCAAGTTTATTCTCTTTACTGCCAAGCTTGTACTCTTGAAAGTACCTCACGTTATTGCTATCCACAATGCGATATTGTTCTATCTTGTGGACATTGATTGACTGTTATGTCGTTGTTATCATGTTAAACCATGCCTTGAAAGGCCTACTGCTATGTCTTTATTGAATATATGATATTCCATTTTATACTTCTACAGAATTATGAATAATCATGATATGTTATGAATACGGGATTTGTGCTCAGTCACAACATCCATCTAATGCTTTCTGATTGATTGGAGACCTAAGGGTCAAGTACATGAATGGACAGGTGGCAGGAATGAATTCCTCGAAGGCTTTCCACTGGCAATTGACTGGCATTTTCATTGCATTTCCATTGGTATTTCATTTGCATTTCCATTGGCATTTCATTTACATTTGCATTGGCATTTTACCTGAGAACAGAGTAAATGCATCTCTTAAGGATTGATATGATTATATTATTGAATGACACTATTCCTTATGACTTATCTTAAACTGAGAGGACACTCTTCATTGAATTGATTGTGATCGGTTTTATTGTGGTAGTACCTTCTTGTTATTATATTATCATAGAGAGATTCATATTGATGTTATTTCCATTACTCCTAATTGAACATTGTGACTTATTATTCATTAGCCTTCATGGCAACTGTTCTCATTGGCTATCACAAGCATCTCTTTCCTTATGATCGCTATCATAATCTTATTCATAGAATTGTGTCTCACCGATACCAGTGTCGGAGATCTGTTTTTACTTGCTGAGCTCTCGTAGCTCATTCCACCCTACTTACTCCCATTTCAGGTGATGACGCTGCAAGACCCCAGTAGGAGTCTACGAGCGTAGGAGGACATTTTGAGGAACTGTACCAGTCTATGTTTAGTTCTGCCATGTATTCACCACCCACGGGTGCTGGTTACGTTTGGTTCTTATTTTGTTTACTGTAGAGCCATATTATGTATTGATAAGACTTCCGCTGACATTGTGTACTGTAAAGACTTCCGCTAAATTACTGTTACTGAAAAGACTTCCGCTGATCACTGTCATTGCTAAGACTTCCGCTGTTATTGTTTTAAGATTTTAGTACTTTGCATATTAGTACTATGATACAGGAATGGAAAAAGTAGGGACGGCCTTAGGGTCGGCCCCGCGACACGAGATCCGCATAGGGTGGGTTTCGGGTCTTGACAACAACCATGTCATCTATGTCCTCCATGCTGACTCCCCTATTACAAGAATGTCTAACAGGGCAAGAAAGAGATACGCTCGGGAGGCCAGGGCTGCCCCGGACGTATTGCAGATCTCTAACGTGGAAAAAAGGCTCAAGCCAGCACCGGAGATCTAATTCACCGAACAGGACCTAGCGGGGGTACACTGCCCTCACAGTGATGCCCTCGTCATCACTCTCAAAATCTCCAACTTCGAGATCAGAAGAGTCTTGGTCGATACTGGCAGCTCCGTCAACATACTGTTCCATGAGCCACTCAAACAGATGGGAATGGACCATGACAACATCAAGCCTACTATTGCCGTGATGGCAGCTTTTGATGGCAATCTCAGCACCCCATTGGGGAGAATCGACCTTCCTACTACTGTAGGAGAGGGTAAAGGGCAGAAGACCACCATCTCGGAGTACATGGTATTGAATATGAAATCTCCCTACAACGTCATAATCGGGAAACCTTGGTTGCACCAGATAGGGGCGGTCACCTCGACCCTCCATCAGTGTCTGAAGTATGTCCACAACCAGAACATACACTCTGTTAGAGGATGTCAGCCAACCTCCCGGGAGTGCCATGCTATTGCACTCAAGGAGAAGGCCACCAAATAGCAATTACAGTACACTCGGGATTGTGCAGATCCAGTTTTCACCCACACTCCCTGAGGTGGAAGGTTGCCCATGCAGCATTGAAGAACCCCTGAGCCCAAGGGGACTGAGACAGCCGAGCTAAACCTGTTGGCGAGCCCATCAAAGTGTTGGTCAGTTCAGAATCAGAGGGGCGTTATTTGTACATCGGCCCAGATCTGACGTACACCGAGTAGGAGAACATAGTCAGGTTTCTGAAAGACAACTTCTCTATATTTGCTTGGGAGACCAGAGACATGGAGGGTATAGACCCTAGCCTCATAACTCACAAGCTGATGGTAGATCCAGATCATCCACCAGTCAGACAGAAGAGAAGACCGATTGCTCCTGAACGGCATCGGATAATAAATGAAGAAGTCCAGAGGCTGCTTGAAGCCAGGATGATACGAGAAGTATTCTATCCTGAGTGGCTAGCCAATACCGTCCTGGTCAAGAAGAAAAATGGCAAGTGGAGAGTCTGCCTTGATTATACAAACCTCAATAAGGCGTGTCCCAAAGACAGCTTTCCACTGCCAAGGATAGATCATTTGGTTGACGCCACTGCGGGGCATGAGCTCATGAGCTTCATGGATGCCTACTCTGGGTACAACCAAATTCAGATGTACCCTCCAGACTAAGAGAAGACAGCCTTCATAACGGAACGAGGCCTCTACTACTACAGAGTAATGCTTTTTGGTTTGAAGAACGCACCAGCGGTTGGTGAACAAGATGTTCAGCCCACTGCTCGGTAGTACCATAGAGGTATATATCGATGACATGCTGGTCAAAAGTCTGCAGAAAGGTAGTCACCTCCAGCACTTAGCCCAGACCTTTGATATCCTCAGACAGCACAGGATGAAGCTCAACCTCTCGAAATGTACCTTCAGGGTTACGAAGGGAAAATTCTTAGGATACATTGTCTGTCAGAGGGGTATCAAAGCAGACCCCACTCAGATCCATGCTCTGATTGGACTAAAGTCACCAAAAACCAGAAAGGACATTCAGGCACTGAACGACAGAATCGCGACACTGAACAGATTTATCTCCAAATCCACTGAACGCTGCTTACCTTTCTTCAAAGCTCTGGAGGGCAACAAAGCTTTGCAGTGGACAGAAGAATGCGAGAAAGCTTTTCAAGAACTAAAGGAGTATCTAGCCTCCTCAGAGCTTCTGTCAAAACCAATATAGGGAGAAAAGCTACTCTTGTACCTTGTAATCTCTGAAAACGTGGTCAGCTCCGCATTAGTCAGATAGGACAAAGGAGTACAGAGGCCCATATTCTACAGTGAGTAGGGCACTACTTGACACAGAAAAAAGATATCCAAAAGTGGAGAAGCTAGCCTTCGCTTTGGTCATATCAACTCGAAAGCTCCGACCTTATTTCCAAGCCCATCCAATTGAAAGCCCAACTGCCTATCCTCTGAAGTCAATACTGAGGAAACCTGAGGTATCGGGAAGATTAGTGAAATGGTCTGTGGAGCTAGGGGAATTCGACATATCATATGTGCCTCGAAACTCCATCAAAGGGCAGGCCTTGGCTGATTTTGTTGCCGAGGTCACCCCGGCACTTCAAGACAAGGCACAACTCATTCGAAACTTCGGGAACTTGGTTGCTCTACATCGATAGATCGTCAACCGATCAAGGCTTAGGAGTAGGCCTGGTACTACAGTCCCCTGATGGGCTCACCTCAGAAAAAGCAGTCAGCTTAGGGTTCAAAGCTTCGAACAATGAAGCAGAATATGAAGCCCTAATCTTAGGCATCAAGTTGGCCCTGGAATGTGAGGTTCAGAACCTTAAAGTCTTCTCAGACTCCCAACTGGTGGTAAGCCAAGTCCTGAGAGAATTTTCCATTAAAGATGATAGGATGCTTCGATACTCCGAACTGGTGAACCACTTGAAGCATTCCTTCCAGACTTTCACTATCCAAAAAATTGAAAGAAGCCAGAACTGCAGAGCAGATGCTTTGGCTAACATGGCGTCCCTCCTAAAGTCTAAAGCAAACTCCACAATAAAAATCTCCTATCACCCAGGACCTAGCATAGAGGAAGCCCAAGTTTCTCAAATTACTAAACAGCCCCAGAACTAGGATGACTCCAATCCTCCAGTACCTACAATCCGGGCTCCTCCCAAAGGATAAAAACAAAGCCAGGAGAATCCGAATCAGAGCGGGAATCATAATGGGGGTAGAACTATAGCTCACCGTGCTCTGTCTCAAGGCTATTACTTGCCTAACATGCTAAAGCAGGCTAAGGATTATGTTCAGAAGTGCGACAAATGCCAAAGATTTGCCCCATATCAACATCAGCCTCATCACGAGCTCATCCCGATTCTTAGTCCTTGGCTCTTTGCTCAGTGGGGGATGGACATCAGTGGGTCCATTACCAAGGGCCCCACCAAATAGGAAGTATCTCTTGGTAGGCCATTGACCACTTCTCTAAGTGGGTCGAAGCTGAACCTCTAACACATATCACAGAAAAGGAAGTTGAGAACTTCACCTGAAAGAACATTGTTTGCCAGTTCGGTATACCACGTGTGATTATCTCTGACAATGGGACACAGTTCACTGGTAAAGGCTTCAAGAAATTCTGTGAAAATCTCAACATTAGGCAACACTTTGCCTCTCTGGGCCATCCACAAGCAAATGGGTAAGCAGAGGTCACCAACCGAACAATCCTTGATGGATTAAAGAAAAGGTTGGAACAGGCCAAAGGAAAGTGGGCAGAAGAACTCCCTGGAGTTTTTTGGGCCTACAGGACAACCAGAAGAACTCCCACCTCTGAAACTCCCTTCTCACTGGCTTATGGTACAGAAGTAGTAATTTCGGTTGAGATCGGTATGCCAACCCTAGGGACTGAAGCCTTTGAGCAAGAATCTAATGATCAGCAGCTGATGGAAAATTTGGATTTGCTTGAAGAAAGAAGGGATCAAGCTAGCATCAGGATGGAAGCCTATCAGTAGAGAATGGTCGACAAATCCAAGGTAGGACTCAAGACGGTCAACTTTCAAGTCGGAGACTTTGTCTTAAGAAGAGTTTTTCAAATCACCAAGGATCCCACTATGGGAAAGCTGTCACCAAACTGGGAAGGCCCCTACAAAGTAACGAAGGTCGTTAGACCTACCACCTACTGGCTAGAAGACATGACTGGGAAGCCTATTCCTAGGCCATGTAACAGTGGAACATTTACGGAAGTATTATCAATAGAGATGTTTCTTTCTTTTACTTCCATGAAATGTTCATCTATAATGCACAGGCCTCCAGAGCATGGTCCATAATGTACAAGTCTTCGTACTTGGTCCATCTATAATGCACAAGCCTTTAGAGCCCGGTCCATAATGTACAAGTCTTCGTACTTGGTCCATCTATAATGCACAGGCCTCCAAAGCCTGGTCCATAATGTACAAGTCTTCGTACTTGGTCCATCTATAATGCACAGGCCTCTAGAGCCTGGTCCATAATGTACAAGTCTTCGTATTTGGTCCATCTATAATGCACAGGCCTCTAGAGCCTGGTCCATAATGTACAAGTCTTCGTACTTGGTCCATCTATAATGCACAGGCCTCCAGAGCCTGGTCCATAATGTACAAGTCTTCGTACTTGGTCCATCTATAATGCACAGGCCTCCAGAGCCTGGTCCATCTATAATGCACAGGTCTTAGGACTTGGTCTATCTATAATGCACAGGTCTTTCGAGCCTAGTCCATCTTTAATACACAGATTCTATGATCAAGTTCGTCCAAAGATAGAAGTTCCGAACATCTACAAACTAAAGTTTCCTAGATCGAAATACCTCAGAGCTAATACTCAGATTATTTGGCTTATCTATCAGCAAGCAACAAGTACTACAGTACCGAGCAGGTTTGAAGTATTTTGATTCAAGACTTCTACAAAGTTTCTTTGATCTATTCTTAGAACAGTTATATATCAGAAGTGCACAAAAAGGTGTTTTAACTCTAGAAGGGCACATTCAAATACAAAGAACATCAGATCTGAGAAGAAGGAACTCAATTTTATTGATGATTCAGAAAATTTACATCAGTACAAGAAGACTGGAAACAGAACAAGTACACAAAAAGCTACAACAAAGGGAAACACTATACGACATCATGGCTTTCTTCTTTGAATGAGAAAGGGATCCAGGATCCAAACTTCCATTACCGCCGCCGTCGGCTCCATTTGAAAGGAAGGAAACCTGAACCCCAATCTGCATCAAGAAGCACCCAGGCCATTTCCTCGTCACTGTCATTGATCTCAAGACCAACGAATGATGAGGGCTCTAGGTCTCAGGGGACCTCCATTCATCTCACTCAAAGTAGTTGTCACACCCCAGCCTATTTGAGCAAGGGTCTCTGACAAGACACAAAGAGAAGGAGGCACCCCACCTTCGTCTTCATCACCAATGCTCCGAGCCTTAGTTGAATCAAGGAGAGTCCACCTCCCATCGGAGAAATCTCGACCGGATGTTAAGATGGACAAGAAGATCTTAGCCTCCTCTAATCCTTCCTTAGAGACTGAATCAAAGGGAAGGTTAACTCTTGGCCACAGTTTAATCATTCCCAACTCGGACTGAAAATCGTCAATCATCTCCGGGCAAACGGTAAGCCTCTAAAAAGCATTCAAATTCTCTCCGATAGGGGAACAGTATGGGAACACAAGTAAAAGATGGGGGGCAACCTTACGCTCCTCCTTCATATATATAGACCCTCGAAGCCCAAAAGTCACCCAGACGAACCATCGCAACTGTTAAATAAAGGGTTGGTCTCGAAAACCCAAAAGACAGCTGTATAAATGGATGACGTATAGAATCGTCCTTTCGGATACCTAGGCGACAAGATACAAGGCTTCCCCAAGCATACCGAACTGATCAAAGCAAACAAAGTCTGATCCACTTTTATACAAAGGCCTTCGGTCTAACATACAGACCTCATAGTCCTTGCCATTCCGTTGATCCTTGACGGACCACGTGTATGACAAAAAGCCTTCAGTTCGGATATATATCAGTCCAAGTCTGAATAATTTAGGAGGAAGAAGTCTCCATCATTCAGAGCAACAGACACAAGACACCGTTTCTACTACAAAACTTGGGTTCAGAACAAGCTGCCTTAGAATTCTTCAGAAATTTACTCTCAATATATATGTGACACAAGAGCAATATCAGATCCCTACATGTCAGATTGAAATTGCTTTCCTCTCTTATCCAAAGAAGAAGAAGCAATCAGAACTAGTCTACAATTATTATCTTATCGCAACTACAGTTCGGAAGATAACTGCCAATTCTTGGAAGCTGATCTGGAGGGATCCAGAACAGCCTTACTATAGCAATTTCTCACATCGACCACAAATTCAAAGGAAATACTACACGGATCAACCAAACACAAGAATAATGGAACAAAGACATTTGAGGAAAGAAAAATTGTTTCATTGAAGGAGTCTGTTACAATGAAGTTCAAAAAAAAAAAAAAAAAACAACAAAAAAACAAAGTGTCACAACCCGAGACCCACCCTATGCGGATCTTGTGTCGCGCACCCGATCCAACGCTGCTTGTCGAACCAAGGGTCTCAACTTGTTACATAATCAGTGCTACTAACATGCAACAATTCAAATGCGGAAATAAATAATTAAAAGCTGCATGTGATACATATAATGTTTACAAAAATGCGGAATACAAAATTACTTAATACAACTGTTCATCCCCAAGACGTGGATAACATGGGAGAGTTATAAGACTGTCTGTACTAAGTATTACACTGCAACTTCAAAAATAAATGTCCACCTCCTAGCTGTCAGACTCTACGGTCTGTTATCAAGATTTGTGCCTACAAAATGTTGTGTAGTATCTGATGAGCTATGAAAACTCAGTAAGTAGTCCTTTACTCTGCCATGTGTACAAAGGTATAAAGAACACTAGCCAATCAATGAATATATAACTCAATATCAGATGATGGAAGTCAAGTGATAAGGAAATGAAACTGCCATGCCAACAATGTCATACTGCTATA
This sequence comes from Nyssa sinensis, assembly GCA_008638375.1. Taxonomy (NCBI): domain Eukaryota; kingdom Viridiplantae; phylum Streptophyta; class Magnoliopsida; order Cornales; family Nyssaceae; genus Nyssa; species Nyssa sinensis. The sequence goes on from CM018046.1 coordinate 34,148,909, forward strand.
GTCATGAGCTATCTCAATTATGAAATGTAGGCACTGTACTAGAAACTGTAAAATCTCATGATCATTCAATAACAATATAACATGATCAAGCTATGAATATCAACAATAAAGCATAGTGATATCAACTAAAACTGAGATGCTCTCGTGGGGCCCGAAAATCCCCCTGAGCTCGTATTCAGTTCCACTCGGGCTCTCTGAATAATACTGCTCTGTGCACAATGTAACTCCACGTCCCATGCCTCGTATAGCGACGGGTAAATGTTCCACTTGGAACCTAGACCCGAAGGTCATAAATAGCATCAGAATGGAGATGTGATTGAGCACAAATCTCGCACTAATAATACATCAGGATCATGCTATCTTCCACGAAGAGTATAGTGGAATCATAACTAGTTCTAGGCAATCTGGCGTAACAGTAGTTTTCGAGGCTACGGTTACTAGACTGCTTTGAATAAAACTGTCTGGCCCTCACGGCCCTAGGTACAAGTGTACATAAGGGAATCTGTGCACAAGTGTACAATCATGATCGAGATATATATAAAAATCAATAACTGTCTCCCACACGATAGGGCAATATCAATGTGGCTAAATAAATACTAGTGTGGATGTATAGAGTACAATAGGCAATATATATACAAGAACTATGACATGGCTGTTAATTGTAACACATGCAGAGATCAAATTTTACTTACCTCTTACTGTCTATGAACTAGCAGGACTTAGACTGTTTTCTCTTTGCCTTCTCGTGTTCCTAAAATTCATGAAACACGTTTCAGTCTATCGCTACTTGAATTATGCTATTTAACAAATTTTATGCCTTTATATCTTAAATTCTTCTTTTATGAAAATAAACCCTACACTTTAATCCGGAACGTCGAACAAAGTCGATTTAGGCTTTCGCGGAATTCAATACGGACTTCTGTACTAAAAAGGGTAAAATGGTCATTTTGCACTTTTATGGGTCCTTTTTATTTTTCGGGACCCCGTCTTACTAAACGGACCTCACCATTGGTTTTAGAATGTCCTGAGATAGTTAAAATACACTATACGTATGTTTAATTTGGACATCGTTACTATAAAAGGGTAAAATGGTCATTTACTACATGTATTTTACTTTTTGGGGTTCCGCCTCGTGAAAAGGACCTTACCATCGGACTCAGAATATCCAAGATAATAAATTTTGAATATTCATTTGCCTCGTTTGGACTTCGTTTGACTTGTATTTGAATTAGGGGTATTATTGTAAAAATTTATATTTTATAAATTTTTTCTGTTTGGGCCTTAGTGAAATTTCCTAAACTTTCTGGGGTCAAAACAGAATTTCCCTAAGTCTCGGTCTGAACTAGTGGGTTCAGGGTCAGAAACCCTAAACCGGTCCGGTTCTTCACTGAACCAAACGGTTCAGTTTAATTCAAAAACCGGAATTCAATAACCATCCTTCTTATCCTATCCCTGGTCTGGATAACCCTAAACCCCATTTCCAATTTCCTATCCCTGTAACCAAACAAGCTAACTCTATTTAAATTCAAATCTAAACGACACAGTATCACTGCCCATTTTATATCCGGTCGGGTCCCAACCCGAATCCAACCCGAGACCCGAAACCCGAACCCGAACAAACAATATCATCTTCCCCTTTTTTTCGGTGTAGCTTCGGTAGGTTTTCGCCACCATCTCCGGCGACGGTGACCGGATTCCGATCATTTTTGAGGGTTTTTTAAATGCTATCCTCTACAGTTTTTCATGGGGATTCCGTATCTAGGATTAGTTTTCAATTTGAATCACTAATTCCTCACGAAATAGAGAAAAACAGTGGCTCCGGCCAACTGTTCTTTCTCAATTTCATGCTTGTTTCTCGACTGTTTTTCACTCTTTCCATTTCTAATCATCTTCTGCACTATATAGGACTATTTCTAGATGGTTTAGGTTAGGTTTTATGCATAAAATATTAAGGAAGATCCTAGCTACCCGTAACCTGCAACTAGAGTTTTCTCAGTCAATTTTCAACCAAATTTCTCGATTCTTTTTGCATTATATTTCTGATTTCATGCTTGTTAAGGCCTAATACTTAGAATTAAACGAATCATGCTATAACTGAAAAACAGAATAATCACTTACCTTTTGAAATTCTGATTTTCTTGGTGCACCGTGCCTTTCCTACTCCTGAGTTCCTCTCGGTTTACTCCTGTGTTCTTCTCAATGACTTCCCAAGATTTTGAGATACTCACAGTACTGAACCTCCTCTGATTTCTATCTTCATACGTAACCTATATATATATATACATATATTTTATAGACACGCACACTCCACCGCCCTTGTCACTTCTTCTCAGCCCTACACTCTTCAAGCCCCTTTTCTTGACCTAGGTTCTGATTTCCCTCTGCCAAATGCAACCTTGCATTTATGGCTTGGAAGACTTGTGTGTGTATATATATATATATTATATTACATGCACCACACACACACACATATTGCCCCACCGACACACACACTGTGCAGACCTGTTTGGCAGTCCCCTCCCTTGCTTCCCTTTTCTTTTCTTTATTTCCTTTTTTTTTTTAATTTCTTATATATATATATATATACATACATATATATGTCATGGTATATGTATAATACATCACACTATACATACATAGAATACATGTTTACACATGTATACTTATATCCATATGTGTGCATAATGCTCTACTTTTAACCACGTATACATGCCCTGATATCAAGTAAGCTATATGTATATGTATACGTATACGTACATATGCATGAAAATGCGTGCATACACGTATTACGAGGCATAATGTCGGGTTATTCGGCACTAATTAATACCATTTTAGCTTCTAAAGCTGTACAGTACATGTGATATCAAAATATGGAGCTTAAACAGCTCGGGTTACAACTGGTGGTTCTCTACCCGACCCGGTTTACCTTGGTATATGTGCTAACCCGGGTCAGGGTATTACATTCTTTCCCCCTTAAAATAAGTTTGTCCGCAAACTTAGTACATACTAGAGTGGAAAACATAGCTACAAAAATCAAAATAGCTGAGGATACTTGGCGCGTATGTCATCCTCCCGCTCCCAAGTAGCCTTCCTCAATCTGATGATGCTTCCACAGAACTTTGACTAAAGGAATAGTCTTGTTCCGTAGAACCTGATCTCGACGGTCTAGAATCTGTACTGGATGCTCTATATAACTCAGATCCTCCTGGACGTCTAATGGCTCGTGCTCTATTACCTGATCTGCACTCTGTACACACTTTCTCAACATCGACACGTGGAATACACTGTGTACATGTGATAACTCTGAAGGCAAGGCAAGCTGGTAGGCTACTGGCCCGACCCTCTCCATGATCCTGAAGGGTCCAATCTATCTCGGCCCTAGCTTTCCCTTCTTGCCAAATCTTACCACACCCTTCATGGGTGATACCTTTAAGAACATGTAGTGACCTACTGCAAACTCTAACTCTCGTCGATGAGGCATCAGCATAGCTCTTTTGTCGGCTCTGAGTCACTAGTAATCGCTGTCGGATCAGTTGTATCTTTCCTGTAGTCTGTTCCACTATCTCTAGGTCCATAAAGCTTCCTCTCCCCTAGCTCTGTCCAGCACAAAGGTGATCGGCACTTCCTGCCGTACAAAGCTTCATATGGCGCCATGCTAATACTAGCTTGGAAGCTATTATTGTAAGTGAACTCTACCAGTGGTAACTGATCTTCCCAGCTTCCTTTGAAATCCATGACACAGAACCGCAGTAAGTCATCTAAAGTCTGTATCGTCCTCTCTGACTTGACCGTCAGTCTCGGGGTGATACGCTGTGCTAAGACTCAGTTCTGTACCCATGGCTCGCTGTAAACCCCTCCAAAATCTGGATACAAATCGTGGATCTCGATCAGACACAATCGACACTAGGACTCCATGAAGTCTGACTATCTCTCTGATATATAACTCTGCTAGTCTCTCCAAGGTCTGTGTCTTCTTTGTTGCCAAGAAATGAGCTGTCTTGGTCAATCTGTCAACAATGACCTAGATAGAATCACTTCCCCTCGATGTCTTTGGCAACCCTGACACGAAATCCATAGTGATGTGTTCCCACTTCCACTCAGGGAATAGGTAGAGACTGTAGAAGTCCTCCGGGTTTCTGATGCTCCGACCTTGATTTGCTGACACTTAGTACATCGTGCTATGAACTCTACTATGTCACGTTTTATCCCAGACCACCAATATGTGCTTCTGACATTATGATACAATCTTGGTGCTTCCTGGATGCAGGGCAAACCTCGAACTGTGTGCCTCTTGAAGGATCTCCCTTCTCAGCTCTGGCACATCAGGTACACAGATCCTACCCTGATAACATAACATCTCGTCCCTCACTGAAAACTTAGAGTCTATGCTTGACTCAGCTTCCTGACGAAGCTTGGAAAGCTTCTCATCCTGAGCCTGTTGCTCTTTGATCCTATCCACAATCGATAAACCGACTGTGACGTTAGCACAAAATGCCTCAGAGCTGGGCAGTACTACCTCTATTTCCATATCCTCTAAGTCTTGCAGCATCTCTGTCTGGGTAGTCAATAAGCAAGCTAAGCTCCCTGCTGACTTCCTACTAAGAGCATCAGCTACCACATTCGCCTTCCCTGGGTGGTACTGAATGCTGAGCTCATAGTCTTTGATTAGCTCTAACCAACGGCGCTGCCTCATGTTGAGCTCCTTCTGTGTAAACAGATACTTGAGGCTCTTGTGATCAATAAAAATCTCGCACGTGGTCCCATACAAGTAATGCCTCCATATCTTCAAGGCGAAGATAATGGCTGCTAGCTCAAGATCATGTGTCGGGTAGTTCCTCTCATGTGGCCTCAACTGACGTGAAGCATATGCTACTACCTTCCCATTCTGCATCAAGACACATCCCAAGCCCTTCAGTGAGGCATCACTATAAATAACAAATCCTTCAGTTCCATCTGGCACTGTCAGAATCAGGGCTGTAACTAGTCTGTCCTTAAGATCTTGGAAGCTCTTTTCTCGCTCCTCTGTCTAGACAAATGGAACATCCTTCCTGGTCAACTGTGTAATTGGCGTAGCTATTTTCGAGAAGTCTTTAACAAACCTTCTGTAATAGCCAGCCAATCCCATAAAACTTCGCACTTCTGTGACACTGGTAGGCCGAGGCCAATCCACGATTACCTCGATCTTCTGATAATCTACAGAGATCCCCTCTTTGCTGATCACATGTCCCAGAAATGCTATGCTAGGGAGCCAGAACTCGCACTTCTTTAGCTTAGCATACAGTTTCTGCTCCCTCAACTTCAGTAGGACTTTTCTCAGATGTACTTCATGCTCCTCCTGGCTCTTAGAATAAACTAAGATGTCGTCTATGAATATGATCACGAAGTCATCCAAATGTGGCTTGAAAACCCTGTTCATTAGATCCATGAATGCAGCAGGGGCACTTGTGACCCCAAACGGCATCACTAAGAATTCATAATGCCCGTAGCGGGTTCTGAAAGCCGTCTTCTCAATATCTGTTGGTCGTACCTTCAGCTGATGGTACCCGGACCTCAAATCGATCTTAGAGAAGACCTGTGCTCCCTTCAACTGGTCGAAGAGATCATCTACCCTTGGCAGAGGGTATCGGTTCTTGATGGTGACCTTGTTTAGCTCACGGTAGTCAACACATAACCGCATGGTCCCATCTTTCTTCTTCACAAACAACACTGGGGCACCCCATGATGAAGAACTAGGTCTGATGAATCCTTTCTCTAGCAGATCCTGTAACTGGAGCTTCAGCTACTTTAGCTCTGTCGGTGCCATACGATAGGGATTTCTAGATATCGGTGAAGTACCTGGTTGTATATCAATAGTAAACTCTATCTCTCTATCCACAGGCATCCCTGGCAAGTCATCTAAAAAGACCTCGGGAAAATGTCTAACAGTGGGAATCTGATCTAGGGGTGGTTGCTGTGGGCGAGTGTCCAAAACACTACACAAGAACCCATGGCAACCCTTACGCAATAAGCGTCTGGCCTGGATAGAAGATACAAAATAGGGTGGGGTAGCTACACCTATCCCATCAAACTGGATGCTCGGGCATCCGGGTTTCTGCACACTGACTGTCTTGGCCATGCAATTTATAGATACATGATTTGCAGCCAACCAGTCCATCCCGAGTATGACATCAAAATTGTAAATATCTAATGGTATCAGATCGGCTAATAAATGTGAATCTCCGATCTGAACCTTACACACTTGATACACAGTGTTGCTATAAAGTGATTCTCCTGAAGGCATAGAAATGGTTAACATATAACCTAAGGGTACTGTTTCTATGTTTAGTCTAGTAGCAAATACCGGTAATATAAATGAATATGTGGAGCCAGTATCAAAAAGTACTCTAGCATGCTGGGAACAAATCTGGAGAGTACCTGCGACCACGGAGGTAGGTAGCCTGAGTGTCTCCGGGTGTCAATGCAAAAACCCTCCTTGAGCGCTATGGCTCGACTCTCTATCCACTACCCCAGGGCTGTGCTGCAGTTAGTGGCTACTGAGGTAGATGGAGTACCAGCTGTACTCCCAACTGACTGGGTCCTCTGGGGGCAATTGGTCTTGAAATGCCCTTCCTGACCACACGTAAAGCAAGTACGGGAGTTAGCCTGGCATGGTCCCCGATGATACCTATGACAAGTGGGGCACTGAGCTACACTTCCACTAGTGGTATTGACCCCTGATAGTCTGGATCCAGAGCCCTTAGATGCTGATCCTGCTCCTGGTCGAGTGAAGGTAGGTCCTATCCCCTTGCCTTGGCTCCTAGTCGGCCCTTTATTCTGACTCCCTGATGGTCTCGGAGTTGGCTGACTCCCTCCTGGCCTCGATGCCGTGTTTGCCTTCCTCTTGGCAAACTCCTCGCCACTCTGTTCTATGATCTTTGCAGTGCTCAGCACGTCATCATAAGTGGCTAACCGCAGGGGTTTAACCCTGTCTCTAATGTTCCACCACAGACCACTTTCAAACTTGCGGGTTTCTCTCGTGCTCGTCTTCCAAGACAGCAGGAGCATATCTGATCAACTGTGTGAATCTGGCCTCATATTCCTCCACTGTCATGTTCCCTTGCTGTAAGACATAAAAATCTGCGACTCTCTGATCTCTGGCTTCCCTGGGGAAGTACTTTTGATTAAAGATCACAGTGAATTGATCCCATGTCATCTGAGGCTCTCTTGCCTTCTGCAATAACCACCACTCGTGAGCCATCCCTCTAAACATGAAAGTAGCAAAGGCCACTTTCTGTTCCTCAGTACAAGCCATGACCTCAAAGATCCTCTCCATCTCGAGCCTTCACTCTTCAGCTGAAGTGGCGCCCTTAGTACCATCGAACAGTAGAGGGTTGTAGTGCTTGGAACTGTTTATATAAATCAGTCTGACCCCTCTCAGTTCTCCTGACGTACTATGTGTATCACAGGTGGTTCCTGTCGCTCTGGTCTAGCTGGAAGTGCTGGGACCCGTTTGATTCTGAATAAGTCTTTCTATTATTCTCTCTAACCGTGCTATGTGGGCGTTAGCCTCATCCAATGGTATGGTAGTGCGAGTGTTCACCATTTTCTGCAATGGTTAGAGATCAGTTTCATATATTTAAGAGTCAAATATCACATGTCAATTTCTATCTACAGACTCTACTTGGACATCTGTAATACTAGTACCTTAGTCTATCTCCCATGAACCACTGTGTTACCTAGGATGCTCTGATACTAAGCTGTCACGACCCGAGACCCACCCTATGCAGATCTCGTGTCAGCGCACCCGATCCGACGCTGCTTGTCGAACCAAGGGTCTCAACTTGTTACATAATCAGTGCTACTAACATGCAACAATTCAAATGTGGAAATAAATAATTAAAAGCTGCATGTGATACATATAATGTTTACAAAAATGCGGAATACAAAATTACTTAATACAACTGTTCATCCCCAAGACGTGGATAACATGGGAGAGTTATAAGACTGTCTGTACTAAGTATTACACTTCAACTTCAAAAATAAATGTCCACCTCCTAGCTGTCAGACTCTACGGTCTAGTTCTCAAGATTTGTGCCTGCAAAATGTTGTGTAGTATCTGATGAGCTATGAAAACTCAGTAAGTAGTCCTTTACTCTGCCATGTGTACAAGGGTATAAAGAACGCTAGCCAATCAATGAATATATAAATTAATATCAGATGATGGAAGTCAAGTGATAGGGAAATGAAACTGCCATGCCAACAATGTCATACTGCTATAGTCATGAGCTATCTCAATTATGAAATGTAGGCATTGTACTGGAAACTGTAAAATCTCATGATCATTCAATAACAATATAACATGATCAAGCTATGAATATCAACAATAAAGGATAGTGATATCAGCTAAAACTGAGATGCTCTCGTGGGGCCCAAAAATCCCCCTGAGCTCGTATTCAGTTCCACTCGGGCTCTCTGAATAATACTGCTCTGTGCACAATGTAACTCCACGTCCCATGCCTCGCATAGCGACGGGTAAATGTTCCACTTGGAACCTAGACCCGAAGGTCATAAATAGCATTAGAATAGAGATGTGACTGAGCACAAATCCCGCACTAATAATACATCAGGATCATGCTATCTTCCACGAAGAGTATAGTGGAATCATAACTGGTTCTAGGCAATCTGGCGTAACAGTAGTTTTCGAGGCTACGGTTACTAGACTGCTTTGAATAAAACTGTCTGGCCCTCACGGCCCTAGGTACAAGTGTACATAAGGGAATCTGTGCACAAGTGTACAATCATGATCGAGATATATATAAAAATTAATAACTGTCTCCCACACGATAGGGCAATATCAATGTGGCTAAATAAATACTGGTGTGGATGTATAGAGTATAATAGGCAATATATATACAAGAACTATGACATGGCTGTGAATTGTAACACATGCAGAGATCAGATTTTACTTACCTCTTACTGTCTATGAACTAGTAGGACTTAGACTGTTTTCTCTTTGCCTTCTCGTGTTCCTAAAATTCATGAAACACGTTTCAGTCTATCGCTACTTGAATTATGCTATTTAACAAATTTTATGCCTTTATATCTTAAATTCTTCTTTTATGAAAATAAACCCTACCCTTTAATCCGGAACGTCGAACAAAGTCGATTTAGGCTTTCGCGGAATTCAATTCGGACTTCTGTACTAAAAAGGGCAAAATGGTCATTTTGCACTTTTATGGGTCTTTTTATTTTTTGGGACCTCGTCTTGCTAAACGGACCTCACCATTGATTTTAGAATGTTCGAGATAGTTAAAATACACTATACGTATGTTTAATTTGGACATCGTTACTATAAAAGGGTAAAATGGTCATTTACTACATGTATTTTACTTTTTGGGGTTCCGCTTCATGAAAAGGACCTTACCATCAGACTCAGAATATCCAAGATAATAAATTTTGACTATTCATTTGCCTTGTTTGGACTTCGTTTGACTTGTATTTGAATTAGGGGTATTATTGTAAAAAATTATATTTTATAAATTTTTTCTGTTTGGGCCTTAGTGAAATTTCCTTAACTTTCTGGGGTCAAAACAGAATTTCCCTAAGTCTCGGTCTGAACCAGTGGGTTCAGGGTCAGAAACCCTAAACCGGTCCGGTTTTTCACTGAACCAAACGGTTCAGTTTCAATTCAAAAACCGGAATTCAATAACCAACCTTCTTATCCTATCCCTGGTCTGGATAACCCTAAACCCCATTTCCAATTTCCTATCCCTGTAACCAAACAAGCCAACTCTATTTAAATTCAAATCTAAACGACACAGTATCACTGCCCGTTTTATATCCGGTCGGGTGCCAACCCGGACCCACCCGGGACTCGAAACCCGAACCCGAACAAACAGTATCATCTTCCCCGTTTTTTCGGTGTAGCTCCGGTAGGTTTCTGCCACCATCTCTGGCGATGGCGACCGGATTCCGATCATTTTTGAGGGTTTTTTAAATGCTATCCTCTATAGTTTTTCATGGGGATTCCGTATCTAGGATTAGTTTTCAATTTGAATCACTAATTCCTCACGAAATAGAGAAAAACAGTGGCTCCGGCCAACTGTTCTTTCTCAATTTCATGCTTGTTTCTCGACTGTTTTTCACTCTTTCCTTTTCTAATCATCTTCTGCACTATATAGGACTATTTCTAGATGGTTTAGGTTGGGTTTTATGCATAAAATATTAAGGAAGATCCTAGCTACCCGTAACCTGCAACTAAAGTTTTCTCAGTCAATTTTCAACCAAATTTCTCGATTCTTTTTGCATTATATTTCTGATTTCATGCTTGTTAAGGCCTAATACTTAGAATTAAACGAATCATGCTATAACTGAAAAATAGAATAATCACTTACCTTTTGAAATTCTGATTTTCTTGGTGTACCGTGCCTCTCCTACTCCTGAGTTCCTCTCGGTTCACTCCTGTGTTCTTCTCAATGACTTCCCAAGCTTTTGAGATACTCACAGTACTGAACCTCCTCTGATTTCTATCTTCATACGTAACCTATATATATATATATATGTATACATATATTTTGTACACACGCACACTCTACCGCCCTTGTCACTTTTTCTCAGCCCTACACTCTTCAAGCCCCTTTTCTTGACCTAGGTTCTGATTTCCCTCTGCCAAATGCAACCTTGCATTTATGGCTTGGGAGACTTGTGTGTGTATATATATATATATATTATATTACATGCACCACACACACACACATATTGCCCCACCGACACACACACTGTGCTGACCTGCTTGGTAGTCCCCTCCCTTGCTTCCCTTTTCTTTTCTTTATTTCCTTTTTTTTTAATTTCTTATATATATATATACATACATATATATGTCATGGTATATGTATAATACATCACACTATACATACATAGAATACATGTTTACACATGTATACTTATATCCATATGTGTGCATAATGCTCTATTTTTAACCACGTATACATGCCTCTGATATCAAGTAAGCTATATGTATATGTATACGTACATATGCATGAAAATGCAGTGCATGCACGTATTATGAGGCATAATGTCGGGTTATTCGGCACTAACTAATACCATTTTAGCTTCTAAAGCTGTACAGTACATGTGATATCAAAATATGGAGCTTAAACAGCTCGGGTTACAACTGGTGGTTCTCTACCCGACCCAGTTTACCTCGGTATACGTGCTAACCCTGGTCAGGGTATTACACTAAGCATATTTTAAGCCTGATTGGCAGAGGCAGGCTCAACGGCTGGGAGGGGATCGGCAGGAGCAGCATCAATCATCTCACTTGGGACGACAACTTCAGTGGAATTGGCAGGAAGAACCTCGACCACCTCGCTCGGAATTGCAACCTCACGAGGGGTAACCCCTGGAGGCATAATCGAGGATATGTCGAAATCAGGAAATTTGGCAAGGCAACCTATCTCAGAAGTTGTTAAAGCCGAACAAAATCAAGGGTGTTGGCCATTCCTTCCAGTTCCATCCTCATCTCCATCTCTTATTATCCACCTTGGTCTGCTCCACTACATCGTCAAGCTTCTGGTTATATTCAGTACCGCATGCCGTCCAACTCCCTCTGCAGCCTCTTTGCTCGCTGAACAACAAGGTCCTTCTCTGACTCCATCACGATCAGAGAATTCTGAGACTCCTTCAGCTTCTCTGCAGAGTCGTGAGCCTCCGATTGAGTAGTACCAAGCCGAAGCTTGAGATTGTCCAGCTCGGTCTTGAGTTGATCAACCCCCTCTGAAGGAGGAAAGACCTCCGTCAAGGCAGAAAGGGTGTGCAGAGCCTACAGTGTACAAAACACACAGTTCATTACCAACCAAAACACTTGGAAAAAAGGGAAAAGAGATAAAAACCCGAAAGAACTCACCTTGACCTGAAGAGAAGCCAGGTCAGCAAGAAGCTTCTCCGGCTTGTGGGGCCTAATTTTGCTTGAGCCTTTGGCCCAAAAGTCCTCCAGAATCTTTTGGCCCTCACAACATCAGGGGCCACCGAGGATGACGCCCCCTTGCCCGCTTGCTTGGACGGGGCTGGGGGGACCATAGAAATGGGGGTAGGCATCTTTCTCTCCACCTCAATGGGGTCAGGAGAGATCGAAAGTATCCTCCTCCTCTTCGTCTGGATGGGAGGGTCCACTGGGGAAGAAGCCTCCCCTACTACCACAGATAAAGATGGCTCGGTCTCCCTACCGTGCCATCATATTCTTTGCAAGCTCCTCAACACTTCCTCTGGCGGCCATCAAGTTATCAGGGTTGACAATGGAGGAATGGTCTCGATTGCTGGGCTTTAAAAGCTTTTTCTATTGCTTCTGAATCGCATGAGAGAATTTCGGTCTTCTCCACACACTTTTAACTGCACGAAAAACAAAGAAATTGATCAGTTCAACAATTGGTGTACAAAATGAAATCAACACAGCCACGGGAAAATTGGGCCTCACCCTTTCGCCTAGTGGTTCGAGAGAATGTTGAAGGCTGGCCTTCGAAGTCCTTGAATTCCCATCCTCCTTTTATGAAGAAATACCACTTCTTCCAGGTCTTGTTGGAAGAGGGCACGGAAGTAAGGGTCTGAACCCACTATCAAAAGACATATAATAAAGGCCTTCCGCCTTCTGAAGTTTTAGATCCATATTACTACGGATCAGGTCAAGGGACACATTGACATTATTCATATGCCCCAACACAATGAAGCTCAACAGATGTCTCCAACTGTTAAGGTTCAGGTTTGCGGGGCAAAGGTCGAACCAACAGAAGAATTGTTTTATAATATCAGGAAGGGGGAGTGTCAATCCCATTTCAAACCAGGCCAAGTAGGCGCAGATTTCCCCCTCTCTAACATCCCTTGGGCGATCCCGAGAGTTTGGGACCCTGAATGTAACGTTTGAGGGAAGATTGAATTTCTCCCACAACTCCTGTCAACATTTTCTCGGTGATTGCACTCTCACCCTCCTCTCTATGACCGGATCGACTAGAGGTCTCACCAGCCCTATTCGAGGCTCATCAAATACATCAACAATCCTAACCCCCGGACTAGAGGGGGGCTCTACCAGTCTATTCTCATCATCATTTATAGAAGGAAGATTCACTAACTGCAGTGGAGGAACGGTCCCAGAAGGACTGCCCGAACCAGAGGGTGACTCAAGGCCAGACATGGCGAACAAAAGAAAAAAATGAAGCAAATGAGAAGGAATGTAGAAGGGGACTAAAATCAAACCTGAAATCAAAAAGGACTATAAACACCGGATATCCTTCAAACTTCAAAATATGTCAAATGGTGGTGGCAGCCTCTGGTACTGTAGAAGCAAGTGCATAAGAAAGGTATAAAAGACCTTTCCCTCTCTTTATATACACATTCGAAATATGAGCCTCCCAAGACGAGTCGACACAACGGTTGAAAATAATGATGGCTTCTCAAGTATCGGCTGCGCAATAAATGACTCATTAAACCGACGTATCGAGAAATGGAGAAACAAAACGTGTGACTCTTCACAAAGCCCATAACCCTAGTTAAGCCCTAGCTTCTAACTAGGGCTCGGGGGGGGGGGGGGGGGGAGTAGCTGATATACCACAAACAGACACACCAATCACCTTGAGACACTTGTGCTTACAGAGCTGATAATCTCGATCATACAGAGCAGCCACAAGCCTTCAGGGCATTCTCATATATATATATATATATATATATCATACAGAGCCGATAAACTCGGTAATACAGAGCAGGTGACAAGCCTTCAGGGCATTCTCATATATATATATATATATATATATATATCACACAAAGCCGATAAACTCGGTCATACAGTACAGGCGGAGCCTCCAGGGCATTCTCATATATATATATATCTTCCAGACCTTATGCTCTGGGCAATATTCACTCAGTATTTCATATGGTTCCTGACCTTATGATTTCCTTAACAACTGCCAAGCAGGGAATAAGGAAATAGTCTTCAACACGGAAACAGTCTTCAACAGGGAAGCTACTATCTATGATTATAATCTCTATCTATGACACAACACTCCACAAGGTAACTGTAATCTCCGATGATCAAATCCCTATATTCATAGCATCGAATCCTAATCAACTTAGGAAGGCCACGACCTATAAATTAAACCCTAAAGGTACGCTTTATAGATATGCTCATTCTTTGGCTTTCAATACAGTCTTTTCAATTCTGTTTACTTACTTAAGCATCGGAGTGACTACCTGCCAGAGCCAATCTGGTGGTGCTCTGATCGTCTTTCTGAAGTGTTCTACAGGTCACGGAGCCCATACTTATTGCAAGTCGAAAAGTGCAGTATCACCGGTGATATTTTTTTGATCACTTTTCAACATCAGGCCACTGACGTACTCTTCCTCTTTTCAAAAGGATTACAACCCTACCATCAGTTTTTCAATTCAGTCAACTAATTTTCATGAAATAAGGAAAATCCGTGGGTCTCTAGCGAGACCCGATTTTTTAGCCACAATGTAAAGTTTCCTATTTCATGGCTTTTGTGTCACTGTTTCAACCCACTACTTCCCCTATTCCCTTTCTGCACTAAAGGGGAACAATTTCCCATTGTTTAACTAAGCTTTTATACATAAAATCACATCCTTCCGATTATCACCACCAACCTGCAACTACTGTTTGCTTGCTTATTTCTCAACCATTTTCAATGATTCTTTTTGCAAAATGATCCTCTTATCATGCTCTTTCAGACCATATAACTTAATCATGCTATCATGCTTTGAAATTAAAACTAAAACTTTGAATTTTTCTTACCTTGGTTGAGCTTTTGGCTCGAAGTTTCCCCTCTTTTCTTCTCTGTTTCTCTCTTCTTCTTCCTTTTATTCCACTTCTTAATTTCTCAGTCAACTTTCAGTTTCTCTTTTCTTTTTCTATTTTTCCTAAGTCACACTTGCACGTATATATATATAGGCAAATTCCACCACCTTCAACTTCTCCTTCCTTTCTCACTCTCCTTTCTCTCTTTTTCCTTTGTCATTTCTGTTCTTTTGTTTTCTACTTTTCATTTAATACTACCTTGGTATTTTGTATATTATATGTATATATATATATATATATATGACACATACACTAAACAGATGTCACGAACCCGAAAGCCCACCCTATGCGGATTAAGGTAATCGCGACCGCCGCCCTTCGGCCCGAAGGCCTTAGGGCAAGGCTCTCATAAGCAACAGTATCGGATGGCGGTGCGACCTATGGTTGCGGAAGCGTGAAAAAAAAAATTTTTTTCTTTTCTTTTTAAAATCTGTCGCACATCCGCCCGGTACTGCCGCTCTTCATAGCGGTACACATAATAATAATAATCAGAGCATACTAAAATTTAAAGTTTTATTTACATTACATATCTGAATGCCTCGAGGGCTTAAGTACATGTTGTCCAAAATCTAGTACACTTCAAAATTCGACTATCTACGAGTCCTTAGTACTTCCAAAAGGTCCTTGATCATATTAAAGCCACTAATCATCATCCCCAAATGGAGCAAGGCTCCCTACTCGTCATCGTTACCTGAAAAAAATTTAGGGAATGGGGTGAGCTTCGAAAAGCCCAATGAGTAATTCCTGCATCTGTCATGGGTTTCAATTGGCAGTGGTTTTGCACATGAGAGTTTATAAAATGCACACTACCAATTGTTCGTATATTTTAAATGCAGAGTACACAGAGTACATGTATTTTTCATAACGGATAGCTTTGAAACATTTAAAGTATTCAAGGCTAAATAAGCATTTCGTCAAACAGAGTATATGCATTTCAAGCATATAAAGAGGCACAAAAATGAGGATAAAACCTGTTTCCATTTCCAAAATCATTTGTCATCTTTTCACTTTTTAACTGGAGGATCCGTTTCGAACCAGACCCTAGTCTTACTTCTGAGAGATCTCGTTGCCTGGGGGATTAGATCCTGCTGCCGGGCATTTTTCTGAATTGAGAACCCGAAGGGTGCTCAATAACTGGTGATGCTTATGCATCATTATTATCTTACAAAACTGTTAGCTTCTTCAAGAAATACTTTTTATAAGCATTTAAACATGACTTCTTCAATAAATGCTTTTATGAGCATTTAAAACATGATGTTCTTGATAGAATCTTCACATAGTTGGAATAACATTTCAGAACAGATGACATGTTAAATACTTTCAAAGAGAATTGTAACAAAAATCATTCACTGAACATGTCACAAGAGAATTATAAGAGCGGAATATTTCAATACAGGAATCATGAAATATGGAATTTAAACATTCAATGCTTCAGATATTTTGAAGGTTAAAACATCATTTAAATCGTGGAGTTAAAAATCTCCACTTCAAATGCAGGGTTACTCACCGTGATTTCCTGGGTTTGCACTATTTGTTGGTTGTTCCCTTCCCTTTGTAGTTCCTAGAAACAATTCACAATAATCTATTAACTTTAATGTACTTCAAATATCTCCTATTGATGTTTCTAATTATGCTTAAATCGTATTATGTCCTAACGTCTTATCATGAGTCTTATTTTATTGACGCATCATATTTTCTCGTACTTTATTTCGTAATACGGACCTCACCGTTGAGTTCGAACGTCGAAGAAAGTCAATTTGGACCTTCTTGGCTTTTAATTGGGCTTTGGTCATGTCAGGGGCAATTTGGTAATTTGTACTTTAACGTGTCCTAATTTTTTGGAGTCTCGTCTCATAAAACGAATCACTGCCATTGAGTCTGGAACCGTCCAAAATAGTCAAAATCCACTATTTGTTTACTTTATTCGGACTCCGTTTGACTTGTTTGAGGACTAGGGGCAATTTCGTAATTTTGGTATTTAAATATTATTAAATTAATTTTAATTTAATTTTAGGTGGGGTCACAGTATACTTTCTAGGAGTTCTGGGGTCGAAATGCAATTTCTCAAACTTCCGGACTGAACCAAAGGGTTCAGTTTCATTTCAACTGAACCGGTCTGGTTCACACGGTTCATTGTGTAATGCTGATGTCATGATGACGTCAGCCCTAACGTTTTAATTTTAAAACTGGACCAAAACGCCGTCGTTCTAATAATTCGGTGGACTTGGTCTCGTCCTAACACGTGCCCAAGTTAACCCGTCTGACTCGATCTAAATGACGAGTCGACTCGGTCGTCTTCTTCACGATTTTTACCAGTGTTGCCCTAATTCCGAATTTCTTTCCTTTCGATTTTGTGTGTTTCGAAACACTGATTCTCTCTGTTCTTAGTTGATACACATTCCTAAGGGTTTGGCATTCATTTGAGGTCGTGTAGCTAATCCAAATGCTCGGTCTAAGACATGATAGCCGAACTGGATAATTTGGCAATAAATCCTCATCTCGCAACCATTTTTAATGGGGTTGGGTTCTGTGTGATCTTTAATGGCATGGGAGTTCCTTTCCTAGTCTCAAAGTCGAGCTTAGAAGTGTCAAACAAGAATTAGGTTTCACGACCTGAAACCTGCAACTCTATATTAAGGGCTCATTTCTTAAGTTTCAAGGTCGTGGGTTAGTGGTTTAGGAACCCTAATGAGGTCTAGTTTAAGGCTAGATGACCCAGTTTAAGTTTTGTGCAAGTCGATTCAGACCTGCATAATTCCGAGGTCCATTAATGGCGGTTGGGTGTACGACTTAGTGTTCTAGGCTTGTTTCAGGCTCTAATCTCTTGCCTCATTCAAGATATTGCATTTTAGGTATCATGCATGCAGTTATTTAGGCTCAACTAGCAGTCAAAACAATATCAAAATTTAAACAGAAAATTTTGCAGTTTTGGGTTTATACCTTTTGGCAGTGGCTGTTCTCTTCTTTGGCTTGGTTCAGGTCTTCTTAATGCTCCTTAGGGTTGCTCAGACTTCTTCAGGTACACTTGGTGATACTCATATGCATGCACACACATATACACACACAAGGTCTCACTTTCTCTCTCTAGATTCTCTCCACTTTCTCTCTAACTCACTCTCTCTCTCTCTAACACGTACACAACACAGAGAACTTCTCACACACTAGTCTGGGCGCAGTACACTGATTTTTGGAGGGTCAAAATGTGTGGTGGGCATATATATTTTAGCATTTCTCTCACATACAACCTATACATATACATGAATGTATATATGTGTATTAGACTTAGTGGGTTTGGTGGCTGACATGAGGTGAAAGGAGGTGATGTGGGGTAATGATGTGGGGATTGCATGCATGGCCATTGGCCAATTTGGGAGGTGGCCTTGGCTAATTTGGGTTTAAATACAATTTGGTTGCATACATAGGCACAAAGATGGTAGCAGCCCACTTGGTAACTTTTTGGACAACAATAATCATGCCCACTTGGTCAAGGGTTCAAGTCCCCTTGACCACACTTTTGGGAATTTTCCATATTTTGGGCTTAGGCCCTGTTTGGTTGGCGCACTTAACTGTTTCGGCTATTTTCTAAATATCTTCTTTTCCATTGCTTCTTTTTCGACACGGTTTCTTCCGGTCATTTCCTATTTAGGTTAGCTTCAATCTCCAAGGTCTAGTGTCGGTTATTAATCCCTTGGGATTTCTATAGTTCGCTAACTCGAGTTTTCTTAGTGTTAGAATAACTTTATTTCACCTAATTAATTCGTATTGAGGTTCAGATATTATTTTATGGGTCTATCATGAGGTTCTCGATTAACTTCTAAATTATTCTTTATGTTTGGTTAAGATTAATGATTAGTAACTAATCATTTCTTAATCAAGGTCGGGGTGTTACAACAGACTTCCACCTTGCACCCACATGTTGCCGACCTCAGTTTCTCTCTCTATTTCTGTGTATATATATATATATAGTTCTGATTATATATATATACATACATATATGCTACACCATTATATGTGTATTCATACATATATACACGTATATATATACACACCCACTTACACACACTGTTACACACACATATATATATTGCTATATATATATATATATATATACTTTCTATATACATATATGTATATACATGTATACCTATATATACATATGCATATACCCATTCTTACACATATACGTGCATGCATGTGTCTGCGTACACGTTTCTCCGTATAGTCCATTTTCTCGTACGAATGTCACGACCTGAAACCCACCCTGTGCGGATTACCGGATCGCGACCGTCGCCCCAGAGACCCGAAGGCCTCGAGACAAGGCTCGCATAGGCAACGATATCGGATGGACGTGCCACATGTGGTTGCGGAAGCGTGAAAACTTTTTTTTTTTTTCTTTTCTTTCTTATTTTAAAATTTGCACATCCGTCCGGTACTTGCCACTCTTCACATTTCGGTATACATGTATAATCATACATTCAAAGCATAATTGAATTTCTAAAATTTTATACATATTGCATAGTCGATTGCCTTATGGCTTAAGTACATACTATCCGAAGTCTATTACATCATAGTTCAACCAGCTATAGGTTCTAACTACCTCCAAAAGTCAATTACATATTCTAATACTTCCAAAAGTCC
Source organism: Nyssa sinensis (assembly GCA_008638375.1). Lineage (NCBI taxonomy): Eukaryota > Viridiplantae > Streptophyta > Magnoliopsida > Cornales > Nyssaceae > Nyssa > Nyssa sinensis. The sequence goes on from CM018046.1 coordinate 34,168,383, forward strand.
ATGATCATAACGGAGCTATTAATCGTCATCCCAAAATGGAGCACGGCTCCCACTCATCGTCAGTACCTGAAAATGTTAGGGAAAGGGGGGGTGAGCTTCGAGAAGCTCAATGAGTAATTCCTACATCTGTCATGGGTTTTCAATTGGTAGAGGTTTCGTACATGAGGATTTATAAAATACTCAACTACCAATTGTTCGTATACTTGAACATAAAGGACATGCATTCTTAAAATATGTAGCTTTGAAACACTCAAGATATTCAAAGCTAAATCATATATTTCCATAACAGAGCATATGCATTTCAGAACATGTAACTTAAAATCATGAAATTCAAGTTAAATAAACATTTCTTAAATAGAGTATGTCACGACCCGAAACCCACCCTATGCGAATCTCGTGCCGCGGGGCCGACCCGAAGGCCGTCCCTACTTTTTCCATTCCTGTATCATAGTACCTAATATGCAATGTACTAAAAACTTTATACAATGAACAGCGGAAGTCTTTACCAATTATAGTAATCCAGCAGAAGTCTTTTAAATAATTTAAACAGTGGAAGTCTATTAAATACATGACATAGTTCTACATAAGACAAAATGAGAACTAAATGTAACCAGCACCCGGGGGTGGTGAATACATGGGAGAACTAACATAGACTGATACCGTACTTCAAAATGTCCCCCTACGCTCTCAGACTCCTACTAGGGTCTCATAGCGTCATCACCTGAAATGGGGGGTAAGTGGGGTGGAATGAGCTACAAAGCTCAGTAAGTAAATGCAAATCTCCAACACTGGTATCGATGATCAATGAATCCATGAATAAGATTATGATAGCCAATCATAAGAATAAAATGCTTGTGATAGCCAATGGAACAATTGCCACGAGGGCCAATGGAAACAATTGCCACGAGGGCCAATGAACAGTAATCACAATACACAATCAGAAGTATTGGGTATAATATCAATATGAAGAAGTTCAATGATAATATAACCACAATGAAGTACTGCCACAATAAACCGATCATAATCAAATCAATCAATGCAAGTCATTCGAGACTTGAAGAATCATAAGGAATAGTGCCATTCAACAATCAAGTTCTGTCAGTTATAAGAGATGCTTTTATTCTGTAACATGCCAGTGAAATTGCAAATGAAATGCCAATGGAAATGCAATGAAATGCCAGTGATCATGCCAGTCAATTGCCGGTGGAAAGCCTTTGAGGAATTCATTCCTGCCACCTGTCCATTCATGGACTTGACCCTTAGGTCTCCAGTCAATACAAAAGCATCAGATGGATGTTGTGACTGAGCACAAATCCAGTATTCAGAACGTATCATGATCATTCATGATTCCATAGAAGTATAAAATGGAATATCATAGATTCAATGAAAACATAACAGTACGCCTTTCAAGGCATGGTTCAACATGATAACAATGATACAACAGTCAATCAATATCCACAAGATAGAACAAGATCACATTGTGGATAGCAATAACATGAGGTACTTTCAAGGCACAGTGAAACATGATAACAATGATACATCAGTCAATCAAATGTCCACAAGATAGGAAAATATCGAATTGTGGATTCAAGGATATCAATACATTCAAGAGTACGAGTTTGGCAGTAAAAGAATGAACTTGGCTTGTGGAAACACCACATGTAAGAGAGAGTGATCCACTTACCTCTATCGTGATTCTAGATCAGGAATCCGTGAGTGTATCCTTGCCTTTCGAGTTCCCTATATATCAATGAATACGTTTTAGAATAGATTCTATTCATCAAATTTTATGCCTTTCCATCATAAGTATTTCAAATACTAATTTAGACTTTACCATTGAGTCTGGAATGCCGAAGAAAGTCGGTTTAGGCTTTCGCGGAATTCCATTTGGACTTTTGTACTAAAAAGGGCAAAATGGTCATTTTGCACTTTTACGGTATTTTATCCTTCGGGGTCCCGTCTCGTAAAACGGACCCCACCATTGGACTCAGAACGTTCGAAATAAATTTTAAATATTCATTTATCCCGTTTGGACTTCGTTTGACCCACATTTGAAATAGGGGTATTTTTGGTCAAAATTAATATTTTATTAATTTCCTGTTTGGGCCTTAGTGGGATTTCTTAAAACATTTGGGGTCAAAGTGAAATTTCCCTAAGTTCCAGGTCTGAAACCAGTGGGCTCACGGCTAGGAACCCTAAACCGGTTTGGTTCTTCACTGAACCAAACGGTTCAGTCTATTTCAGAGAACCGGATTCCAATATCCTGGTTCTTACCTTATCCTTGGTTCGGTTAAACCCAAACCTAATTTCCATTTATTATCCTTGCAACCAAACAGCCCAAAATCCGTTTAAATTCAAAACCCAAACTGACACAGTTTCATGTTCCCACTTGTTTCCGGTCGGGTTCCGACCCGAATCCGAACCCGGATCAGTTTAAATCTAACCCGAATGCCCCCACGACATTTCGGTCGTCTTCCCCACCACTCCGGTAGGGTTCTAGGTGGTGAACAGTTGTCTTCTCCGACGACTGTCACCGATTTTCGATCGTTTTTCAACCCGTTTTAACATGCCATTTTATTCCCCATCACATGGGGATCATGAGTCCATCCTCCGTTTGGATCAAGACCGTCTTGATCTTCACGAATATGGGTCCAAAAATCTCCGGCCGATTCTCCTGGCCAAGTCATATTTCTCACTTTCGTGGCTGTTTCTTCTCGGTTTTAAACCCATTTTGATCCTAAAGTGTTTCTGCACTTTATAGCAACATTTTTACAAACTAAATGCAAGGTTTTAAACATAAAATCAGTGAAACCCCGATTATCCTCCGAACCTGCAACTCGGATTTTCTCTTTAGTTTCTTAACCTTTTTCTATGATTCCTTTTGCATTTAGTTCCATATTTCATGCTTGTTTAGACCCTATGATCGGAATGAATCGAATCATGCTATAAAATTTTGAAACAGAAACAGTGGCTCACCTTGCTTCCGGTTTCCCTTTGCTTTGTGGGTCTCTTCCCTTCCGTTCCTCTCTCTAACCTTCTCTCCTTCTCATTCTGCTTCCCTCTCCCTTTTAGTTTCTGGTCTTTCCTTTTCTCCCGAGAGTGAGAGACCATATGCATATAATAAGTTTTTTCCTTCTCTCTCTCTCTCTCTCTCTCTCTCTCTCTAGTCAGACCTCACCATGCCCTGTGACCTTCTTACACACTCCAACACCTACTTCTGTCACCACCACTCCCTATTGAGTGTTAGACACTCAAGTTATTACATACACACATACAACCGTCCACACACACACCTTTTGATACATATATATATATATATATATATATATATATATATATTCACCCACTCACACACACTTGCACGGCTGATAACAGCCCACTTGCCCATATTGTTTTCTTTTCTTTTTGTTTTAATTTAATATACATATATATATATATTATATAATACATTATAATATATAATATACATGTTTAACTCATAATTATACATATTTTATACGTACCTATACGCCCATACATATACGTATATACTAAACTCTGGGCACGTACGCATATACTAATTTTTGGTATACTACGTGTCTGTGAAACGTGGGCATGCATGGAAATACATTCGTACACGTTTTACGATGCAATGTCCCGGGGTGCTCGGGTGTTACCCAGCACGGTTTATACATTTTAATTATTTTCCATTTCCAGTCATTCATTTCCGTGAAATACCATGATATACATTTCTTACCGTTCAAGTTACATATTTTAAACCGACCTACCTCGGTATACGTGACATATCCCGGGTCGGGATATTACATTCTTACCCCCTTAAAAATAAGTTTGTCCTCAAACTTAGCATATACTACTATGAAAATAAGTGTGGGTACTTGGCGCGCATATCATCTTCTCGCTCCCAAGTAGCCTCTTCCATCCGGTGATTTCTCCACAGAACTTTGACTAATGGAATAGTCTTGTTCCGTAGTACCTGATCTCGACGATCCAAAATCTGAACTGGATGCTCTATGTAACTCAGATTTTCCTGGACGTCTAACGGTTCGTGCTCGATCACTTGATCTGCACTCTGTATACATTTCCTTAGCATCGAGCCATGAAACACATTATGAACATGTGCTAACTCTAAAGGTAAGGCAAGCTCGTAAGCTACGAGTCCAACCCTCTTTGTGATCCTGAATGGCCGAATGTATCTGGGGCCAAGCTTTCCCCTCTTACCAAACCTGATTACTCCTTTCATGGGTGATACTTTCAAGTACACAAAATCGTCTTTCGCAAACTCTAAGTCTCGTCGGTGAACATTCGCATAACTTTTCTGTCGACTTTGAGTTGCTAATAAACGCTGTCGGATCAGTTGTATTTTTCTTACGGTCTGTTCCACTATCTCTGGCCCATAGAGTTTCCTTTCTCCTACCTCTGTCCAACACAGTAGTGATCGGCACTTCCTGCCGTACAATGCCTCATATGGCGCCATACCAATACTAGCTTGATAGCTATTATTGTACGTGAACTCCACCAATGGCAACTGATCTTCCCAACTCCCTTCAAAGTCTATGACACAGAAACGCAGTAAGTTTTCTAAATTTTGTATCGTCCTTTCCGACTGGCCGTCGGTCTCGGGGTGATACGCAGTGCTAAGACTTAGTTCCGTGCTCATAGCTTGTTGTAGTCCTTTCCAGAATCGTGATACGAATCGGGGGTCCCTATCAGAAACAATCGATACTGGAACTCCGTGAAGTCTAACAATCTCTCTAATGTATAGCTCGGCTAGTCGCTGAAGAGATTGTGTCGTTTTGGTTGCCAATAAGTGAGTTGTCTTAGTTAATCTGTCTATGATGACCCAGATGGAGTCACTCCCCTTGACTGTCTTGGGCAATCCTGACACAAAGTCCATCGTGATGTGTTCCCACTTCCACTCAGGAATGGGCAGTGATTGCAGAAGTCCTCCAGGCTTCTGATGTTCCACCTTAATTTGCTGGCACTTGACACATCGTGCTATGTACTCAGCTATGTGACGTTTCATCCCAGACCACCAATAAGTATCCTTAACATTGTGATACATTTTGGTGCCCCCTGGATGTAAGGCAAACTTTGAACTGTGTGCTTCATCAAGAATCTCCTTCCTGATTTCGGGTACGTCAGGGTACGCAGATCCTACCCTGATAATATAATATTCCATCTTTCACTGAGTACTCGGAATCTATGCTTGTCTCAATTCCTTGAAGAAGCTTAGCCAGTTTCTCATCCTGAGCCTGCTGCCCCCTGATCTTGTCCACAATCGACAAACCGACTGTGACGTTGGCACATAGTGCCTCGGAACTGGGCAGAACTATCTCTATTTCTATGTCTTCCAAATCTCTCAGTATCTCTTTCTGTGTTGTCAACAGGCAAGCTAAACTCCCCGATGACTTTCTACTAAGAGCGTCAGCTACCACATTTGCCTTTCTTGGGTGGTACTGTATGTTGACCTCGTAGTATTTCAATAACTCTAACCAATGGCGTTGTCTCATATTGAGCTCCTTCTGTGTAAACAGATACTTGAGGCTCTTATGGTCGGTGAAGATTTCGCACGTGGTCCCGTATAAATAATGCCTCCATATCTTTAAGGCGAAGACAATGGCGGCTAGCTCGAGATCGTGTGTCGGGTAGTTCCCTTCATGGGGTCTCAACTGTCGTGAAGCATATGCTACCACTTTTCCGTTTTGCATTAACACGCACCCCAAGCCCTTAAGTGAAGCATCACTATAAATCACAAACCCTTCGGTTCCATTTGGTACTGTCAATATAGGAGCTGTAACCAAACGCTCCTTTAATTCTTGGAAACTCTTCTCTTGTTCCTCTGTCCAAATGAAAGAAACACCTTTCCGGGTCAGTTTGGTGATAGGCGTAGCTATTTTGGAGAAGTCCTTGACAAATCTCCTATAGTAGCCTGCTAACCCCATGAAACTTCGCACTTCCGTGACACTCGTAGGTTGAGGCCAATTCGTGATTGCCTCGATCTTCTGGGAATCAACAGAGATTCCCTCTTTACTGATCACGTGTCCTAGAAATGCTATACTAGGAAGCCAGAATTCGCATTTCTTCAACTTGGCGTATAACTTCTGCTCCCCTAACTTCTGTAGGACTCTCCTCAGATGTACTTCAGTGTTCTTCCTGGTTCTTAGAGTAAACCAAGATGTCGTCTATGAATACGACTATGAAGTCATCTAAGTATGGCTTAAACACACGGTTCATCATATCCATGAATGCAGCTGGGGCATTGGTCACCCCAAATGGCATAACAAGGAACTCGTAGTGTCCATACCGTGTCCTAAATGCTGTTTTCTGGATATCAGTGGGTCTAACCTTCAACTGGTGATAGCCGGACCTCAGGTCGATCTTTGAGAACACCTGGGCCCCTTTCAATTGGTCGAACAAATCATCTACTCTAGGTAGTGGATATCTGTTCTTGATGGTAACCTTGTTCAGCTCTCTATAGTCGATACACAACCTCATGGTTCCATCCTTTTTCTTTACGAACAATACAGGTGCACCCCATGGTGACGAGCTGGGTCGTATAAAACCCTTGTCCAATAATTCCTGTAACTGGAGCTTCAGCTCCTTCAGCTCTGCCGGTGCCATCCTATATGGAGTCTTGGATATCGGTGTAGTGCCCTGGCAATACGTCGATGCAAAACTCGATCTCCCTATCTATGGGCATTCCTGGAAGATCATCCAAGAATACTCCGGGAAATTCCCTAGCAATGGGAATCTTCTCTAACTCAGGCTGCTGGGAATCAGTGTCTTGAACACTACATAAGAATCTGTGACATCCCTTACGAAGCAGACGCCTTGCCTGGATAGAGGAAACAAAGTAGGGTGGGGAAGCCACTCCTGTCCCCTCAAAGTTAACTGTTGGAAATTGGGGATTCTGTATGAGAACTCGTTTGGCCACACAGTCTATCGTGGCGTGATTGGCGGCCAGCAAATCCATTCCAAGGATAACATCGAATCCACAAATTTCCAAGGGTATAAGGTTAGCCAATGAATGTGTATCCCCAATCTGTATCCCACAATTCCTATACATGGTATCCCCCAACAATGATTTCCCCGATGGTATAGAAACATTCAGTAAATACCCTAAGGGTTTCGTCACTAGGTTCAATCTAGTAGCATATGTAGGGGATACAAATGAATGTGTAGATCCTAGTGTCAAATAAAACATGAGCAGGCTGTGAGCATACTAAAAGAGTACCTGCGACTTACAGAGGTTGTAGCCTGCACGTCTCCTGGTAAAAGGGAGAAAATTCATCATGCCTGCTGCTGGACGTTCCCCTGTCCATTCCTTTGGGCCGGAGGTCTAGGTGGTGCTACTCCAGTTGTTGGTGCTCTAACCAAAGCAGTGCTCGGCGTGGCTTGATCCTTCTGAGGGCATTCTCTTACATAATGTCCCTCCTGGCCACAGTAGTAGCAAGCGTTGCTGTCCTTGAGACATTGGCCCTTATGGATCTTATTGCAACGAGAGCACTTGGCTGCCCCCTTTTTGGTGTTGCCCTGTTTCTTCTGACCGGGACCCTGTCGCCTGTGATGTGGCTCCAGGTTTGGTAAATGTAGATCCATGTTCTGAAGTAGAAGGGCCCTTGCCTCTGTTTCTGATTGCCTCCATGCTTCAGGTTCCCTTTCCTCTTGGCGAATTCCTCGCCACTCCTTTCTATAACTCGAGCTGTCTCCACTACATCATCATAGGTAGCCAATCGATGGGGTACCAGTCTATCCTTGATAGCCCACCTCAATGCTTACTCGAACTTGCGAGCTTTCAGATCCTCGGTATTGACAGCACTTGGAGCAAACCTGGCCAACTCAGTAAATTTGGCCTCGTATTGCTCTACCGTCATTGCTCCCTGTTGCAGTACCATAAACTCTGCAACTCTTCGGTTCCGTACTTCTTGGGAGAAGTACTTCTTGTTGAAGATATCGGTAAATCGTTGCCAGTTCATGCCTGGCTCTTTATCTTCCTCTATCATCCACCATTTATGTGCCATCCCTTTGAGCATATAAGTGGCGTATGCCACTTTTTGGACTTCAGTGCATATCAGGATTTTGAAGATCCTGTTCATCTCTAATAACCACTCCTCAGCTATAGTGGCCCCTCCCGTACCGTCGAATGTCGGGGGTTTCATTTTCTGAAACCGCTCATATAAGTATGCAGCGTCTCGTTCATTTCCTTGACGATTTCCTACATTGTCGCCTGCATTGACAGGACTGCTCTTGTGGTACTGGCTGTGCTGGTTGGCTAGCACTAGCCTGAATCCGTGGTAGACTTTCAATGACAGTCTGCATCAATCTTTCCAATTGTTCTAAACGATCCATAGGTAACGGACCTTGCCTCGTGTTAACCATGGCTGTGAATAGAACCAATGAAGATAACCAATGAGGTAACTAGTGAGATAACCAATGAGATAACCAGTGAGATAACCAATGAAGTAACCAATGAGATGACCAGTCAATGTGTAAGACAATATAAAATGTCAGTCATATCTAACAGTCCTAACTCTAGTCCTATCTCCCATGACTCACAATCGAACCTAAAGCTCTGATACCAAGCTGTCACGACCCGAAACCCACCCTATGCGGATCTCGTGTCGCGGGGCCGACCCGAAGGCCATCCCTACTTTTTCCATTCCTGTATCATAGTACTAATATGCAATGTACTAAAAACTTTATACAATGAACAGCGGAAGTCTTTACCAATTACAGTAATCCAGCGGAAGTCTTTTAAATAATTTAAACAGTGGAAGTCTATTAAATACATGACATAGTTCTACATAAGACAAAATGAGAACTAAACGTAACCAGCACCCGGGGGTGGTGAATACATGGGAGAACTAACATAGACTGATACCGTACTTCAAAATGTCCCCCTACGCTCTCAGACTCCTACTGGGGTCTCACAGCGTCATCACCTGAAATGGGGGGTAAGTGGGGTGGAATGAGCTACAAAGCTCAGTAAGTAAATGCAAATCTCCAACACTGGTATCGATGATCAATGAATCCATGAATAAGATTATGATAGCCTAATCATAAGAATAAAATGCTGTGATAGCCAATGAAACAATTGCCACGAGGGCCAATGGAAACAATTGCCACGAGGGCCAATGAAAACAATTGCCACGAGGGCCAATGAACAGTAATCACAATACACAATCAGAAGTATTGGGTATAATATCAATATGAAGAAGTTCAATGATAATATAACCACAATGAAGTACTGCCACAATAAACCGATCACAATCAAATCAATCAATGCAAGTCATTCGAGACTTGAAGAATCATAAGGAATAGTGCCATTCAACAATCAAGTTCTGTCAGTCATAAGAGATGCTTTTATTCTGTAACATGCCAGTGAAATTGCAAATGAAATGCCAATGGAAATGCAATGAAATGCCAGTGATCATGCCAGTCAATTGCCGGTGGAAAGCCTTTGAGGAATTCATTCCTGCCACCTGTCCATTCATGGACTTGACTCTTAGGTCTCCAGTCAATACAGAAGCATCGGATGGATGTTGTGACTGAGCACAAATCCGGTATTCATAACGTATCATGATCATTCGTGATTCCATAGAAGTATAAAATGGAATATCATAGATTCAATGAAAACATAACAGTACGCCTTTCAAGGCATGGTTCAACATGATAACAATGATACAACAGTCAATCAATGTCCACAAGATAGAACAATATCACATTGTGGATAGCAATAACATGAGGTACTTTCAAGGCACAGTGAAACATGATAACAATGATACATCAGTCAATCAAATGTCCACAAGATAGGAAAATATCGAATTGTGGATTCAAGGATATCAATACATTCAAGAGTACGAGTTTGGCAGTAAAAGAATGAACTTGGCTTGTGGAAACACCACATGTAAGATAGAGTGATCCACTTACCTCTATCGTGATTCTAGATCAGGAATCCGTGAGTGTACCCTTGCCTTTCGAGTTCCCTATATATCAATGAATACGTTTTAGAATAGATTCTATTCATCAAATTTTATGCCTTTCCATCATAAGTATTTCAAATACTAATTTAGACTTTACCATTGAGTCTGGAATGCCGAAGAAAGTCGGTTTAGGCTTTCGCGGAATTCCATTTGGACTTTTGTACTAAAAAGGGCAAAATGGTCATTTTGCACTTTTATGGTATTTTATCCTTCGGGGTCCCGTCTCGTAAAACGGACCCCACCATTGGACTCAGAACGTCCGAAATAAATTTTAACTATTCATTTACCCCATTTGGACTTCGTTTGACCCACATTTGAAATAGGGGTATTTTTGGTAAAATTAATATTTTATTAATTTCCTGTTTGGGCCTTAGTGGGATTTCTTAAAACATTTGGGGTCAAAGTGAAATTTCCCTAAGTTCCGGTCTGAACCAGTGGGCTCACGGCTAAGAACCCTAAACCGGTTTGGTTCTTCACTGAACCAAACGGTTCAGTCTATTTCAGAGAACCGGATTCCAATATCCTGGTTCTTACCTTATCCTTGGTTCGGTTAAACCCAAACCTAATTTCCATTTATTATCCTTGCAACCAAACGGCCCAAAATCCATTTAAATTCAAAACCCAAACGACACAGTTTCATGTTCCCACTTGTTTCCGGTCGTCTTCCCCACCACTCCGGCAGGGTTCCGGTGGTGAACAGTCGTCTTCTCCAGCGACTGTCGCCGATTTTCGATCGTTTTTCAACCCGTTTTAAATGCCATTTTATTCCCCATCACATGGGGATCATGAGTCCATCCTCCATTTGGATCAAGACCGTCTTGATCTTCACGAATATGGGTCCAAATATCTCCGGCCGATTCTCCGGCCAAGTCATATTTCTCATTTTCGTGGCTGTTTCTTCTCGGTTTTAAACCCATTTTGATCCTAAAGTGTTTCTGCACTTTATAGCAACATTTTTACAAACTAAATGCAAGGTTTTAAACATAAAATCGATGAAACCCCGATTATCCTCCGAACCTACAACTCGGATTTTCTCTTTAGTTTCTTAACCTTTTTCTATGATTCCTTTTGCATTTAGTTCCATATTTCATGCTTGTTTAGACCCTATGATCGGAATGAATCGAATCATGCTATAAAATTTTGAAACAGAAACAGTGGCTCACCTTGCTTCCGGTTTCTCTTTGCTTTGTGGGTCTCTTCCCTTCCGTTCCTCTCTCTACCATTCTCTCTTTCTCATTCTGCTTCCCTCTCCCTTGTTAGTTTCTGGTCTTTCCTTTTCTCCCGAGAGTGAGAGACCATATGCATATAATAAGTTTTTTCCTTCTCTCTCTCTCTCTCTCTCTCTCTCTTTGTCTCTCTCTCTCTCTCTCTAGTCAGACCTCACCATGCCCTGTGACCTTCTTACACACTCCAACACCAACTTCTGTCACCCCCACTCCCTATTGAGTGTTAGACACTCAAGTTATTACATACACACATACAACCGTCCACACACACACCTTTTGATACATATATATATATATATTCACCCACTCACACACACTTGCACGGCTGATAACAGCCCACTTGCCCATTTTGTTTTCTTTTCTTTTTGTTTTAATTTAATAGACACATATATATATATATATATTATAATACATTATATAATATATATATACATGTATAACTCATAATTATACATATTTTATACGTACCTATACGCCCATACATATACGTATATACTAAACTCTGGGCACGTACGCATATACTGATTTTTGGTATACTACGTCTAATATCCCTGACTCGGGATACGTCACGTATACCGAGGTAGGTCGGTTAGAACATGTAACTTGAACGGTAAAATATGAATATCATAGTATTTTCATGGAAATGAATGAATGGAATGATGGGAACGAATAATCAAGGCTGGGTAACACCCGAGCATCACAGGGCATTGCATCGAAATGCGTGTATGCACGTATTTCCATGCATGCATACGTGAACGTAGAAACATAGCTTGATTAAAATCAGTGTATACAAATATGATTTAAAATGGAATTAGACCCCTACATATACATGTATAAAAGAGGTGTATTTCATGTGTATATATGTATAAGATATAATGTATTATACATGTATGATGTATTTATGTATATATGTATATCTACATAAGAAATAAAAAGAAAGAAAATGGAAAAAGGGGAGACTGCCCTTGGGCAGTATACAGTTGTGATGTAAGTGAGGTGTGTGTGTGTCGGCTAGGTGAGAGATGTGTGTGTTACATATATATATATATATATATATATAATATGATATATGTATATATGAGTGTAAAACAAGTCTCCCAACCATTTAATGCAAAGGTTGCATTTGGCAGAGAGAGCACAGATCCTAGGTCAAGGAAATAGGCCATAGAAGGGGGAGAAACCAAGAGAGGGAGAGAGAGAAAAGAGAGAGAGGCGGTGGAAACTTCTCTCTACAAATATAAGCCTACGGGTGTGGGTTTAAAGGCACAAAGGAGACCAAAGTTGAGAGAACACTTTGGCAAAGAATTCAGGAGCATAAACAGGAAGGTTTAGAGGGTCAAAGAGGGCTAAATCCGAACACCCAGGTAAGTGGTTTTAGTTCTATTTTTGAGATTTAAAGCATGAAGCTTATATATGATTATAGGGTCTAAACAAGCATGAAATATAGTTTATTTTGCAAAAGGAATCAGGTTAAATGGTTTAGAAACCAAGGAGAAAAACCCAGTTGCAGGTTATGGAGGATAATCGGCCGTGGGTCATTTTATGCATTAAAACTTGTTTAAATCAACCCTAGCATGACCCTATGATATGCAGAAAGCTGTTAGAAAGCAATTAGGGGTCAAAACCGTGCTTAAAACACCATGGAAATAGGGAAATATCACTTGGCGAAGTCGGCCGAGACATTTAGGCTTTATTTCGTGAAGATCAAGACGGTCTTGATCCAAACCGAGGGTGGATTTGGGGTCCTTGAAGAAAGGGGAAAAGAATGGCATTTGAAATGGGCCGAAATACCACAGAAAACTGGTGACCGTCGCCGGAGAAGACGACTGTCCCCTGCCGGAACCCTACCGGAGCAGTGGGGAAGAAGACCGGAAAAGCGTGGGGCTATCGGGTCAAAACTGGGACGGATCCGGGTTCGGATCGGGTCGGTACCCGATCGGATATAAGGGGTTAAATGATACTGTGTCGTTTTGGGTTGTTAATTAAATGGATTTGGGCATGTTTGGTTACATGGATAGTAAATTGGAATTGGGTTTTGGGTTATCCAAACCAGGGATGGGATAGGGAATTAGGGTTATTGAAATCCGGTTCTCTGAATGGATTGAACCGTTTGGTTCGAGGGAAGAGTGGACCGGTTTAGGGTTTTTAGGTCTGAACCAACTGGTTCAGACCGCAGCTTTTAGAAATTATGAACCGGCCCCAAATGTTTTGAAAAATTACACTGTTGCCCAAACATAAAAAATTAATTAAATATTAATTTTACAATAATGCCCCTATGTCAAAATTGGGTCAAACGAAGTCCAAACGATACAAATGAATAGTCAAAACCTATTATCTCGGACGTTCTAAGTCCAATGGTGGTGTCCGTTTTATGAGACGGAACCCCGAAGGATAAAATACCGTAAAAGTGCAAAATGACTATTTTGCCCTTTTTAGTACAAAAGTCCAAATGGAATTCCGCGAAAGCCTAAACCGACTTTCTTCGGCATTCCGGACTCAATGGTAAAGTCTAAAATAGTATTTGAAATACTTATGATAGAAAGGCATAAAATTTGATGAATAGCATTTATTCTAAAACATATTCACTGATATATAGGAAACTCGTAAGGCAAGGGTTTACTCACGGATTCCTGATCTGAAATCACGATAGAAGTAAGTGGATCACTCTCTCTTACATGTGGTGTTTCCACAAGCCAAGTTTATTCTTTTACTGCCAAATTTGTACTCTTGAAAGTATTGATATCTTTATGTTCCACATTTCGATATTTTCTATCTTGTGGACGTATCATTGATTGATGTATCACTGTTATCATGTTTCACTGTGCTTTGAAAGCACATATGTTATTGCTATCCACTTGTGATATTGTTCTATCTCGTGGACATTGCTTGACTGTTATATCATTGTTATTATGTTGAACCATGCCTTGAAAGGCCTACTGTTGTATCCTTATTGAATGAATGATATTCCATTTTTATACTCTATGGAATTACAATGATCATGACATGTTTATGGACACGGGAGTCGTGCTCAGACACAACACCCATCTGATGCTATCTGGTTGAATGGGACCTACGGGTCAAGTCCGTGAACGGACAAATGGCAATTTATTGGAATTGACTGGGGGGTATGCCGGGCCCCAAAAGATCGAGGGTCTGCCGAGCCCTGAAACAGAATAACAGCATCTCTTATGATTAACAGAACTTGATTGTTGAATGGCACTATTCCTTATAATTCTCCAAGTCTCGAAAGACTTGCATTGATTGATTTGATTGTGATCGGTTCATTGTGGCAGTACTTCATTGTTGTTATATTTTCATTTTACACTATTACTCCTGATTGTGTATTGTGATTACTTTTCATTGGCCCTCGTGGCAATTATGTCCATTGGCTATCACAGCATCTCCTTCCTTATGATTGGCTATCATTATCTTATTCATGGATTCACATTGATCATCGATACCAGTGTTGGAGATCTGTTTTACTTACTGAGTTTTGTAGCTCATTCCACCCCATTTACCCCCATTTCAGGTGATGACGCTGCGAGACCCCAGTAGGAGTCTGAGAGCGTAGGGGGACATTTTGAAGTATTGTATCAGTCTATGTTAGTTCTCCCATGTATTCACCACCCCCGGGTGCTGGTTACGGTTTAGTTCTCATTTTGAATTTTGTAGAACTATGTCATGTATTTAATAGATTTCCGTTGTTAAATTTATTTTAAAGACTTCCGCTGGATTACTGTAATAGATAAAGACTTCCGCTGTTTAATGTTTAAAAAATTTTAGTACATTGCATATTAGTACTATGATACAGGAATGGAAAAAGTAGGGACGGCCTTCGGGTCGGCCCCGCGACACGAGATCCGCATAGGGTGGGTTTCGGGTCGTGACACTACGTGTCTGTGAAACATGGGCATGCATGGAAATACGTGCGTGCATGCTTTACGATGCAATGTCCCGGGGTGCTCGGGTGTTACCCAGCACGGTTTATACATTTCAATCATTTTCCATTTCCAGTCATTCATTTTTGTGAAATACCATGATATACATTTCTTACCGTTCAAGTTACATATTTTAAACCGACCTACCTCGGTATACGTGACGTATCCCGGGTCGGGATATTACAGAGTATATGTATTTCAAAGCATATATATACATGCATAATAGAAAATGGGGGTAAAACCAGCTTCCATTTTCCAAAGCGTTACTTTAAAACATATAAACATTTCATTGTGAGAATGGGGGTAAAACCTGCTTCCATTTTTAAAATCGTTTATCATCTTTTCTCTTTAATTAGGTGGAATCTGTTTCGAACCAGACTCCCGGTTTACGTATACGTGGAGATATCTCAATTGCCTGGGGGATTAGATCCTGCTACCGGGCATTTCACATGATAGATCCGCAGGGGTTCCGTATAACCCTACTCACTACCTATATGATGATGCACATGATAGGTCCGTTGAGTTCCGTACAACTCACAACACTACCTATGTGCTTATTATTTATCTTTGCAAAACATTTGTCATATGACTTTTATGTAAAAGCCTTTATGAGTATTTAAACATGTAACGTATAACTTTTGCAGTGATGCTTCAATACTTGCAATAATCAAATTCAGAATGTTTGAGGAAATCAGACATGCTAACTATTTTGAGAAGGAAAACATTTACGAATATAAATATGTAAATAATCGTGGAGCATGTCATAGCAGAATATTTAAGAAAACAGAAATCATGCATACTGAATTTGATATATTAATGCTGTAAATATCTTGAACTTAAAAACATCCGTTGAAATCCGTGGAGTTAAAGCCTCCACTTCAAATGCAAGATTACTCACCTTGGTCCTTTAGGGTTAGTGCTACTAATGCGCTTTCCCACTTCCTTTGTAGTTCCTAAGAACAATTCATAAATAACCTCATTAACTTCACATTCACTTCAAACATCTCCTACTGATGCTTCTTAGCTTATGCTTAGATCGTATTAGATCCTAACACGATTTCATAAATTTCTTACGTACTTAGTTTAACTCGCATTCTTAACCTATGACGCAACTTAACGTGTTAGAAATTTAATTTATTTCAATTTATACTCTTCTGGTAGCTCCATTAACTTTGAATTAAAGTTATTTATTTGACATGTTTACGCGTCGTGTCTTTTCGTATTTCATTTCCTGTACTTGCCTCAGTTTAGTTCTTTGGCAATATTTTAGTTTATAGTCATCTAACAGATGCTATTCATCAAATTTTATGTCTTTTTATTTAGACATGTCTTTTGGGTCGAATAGACTCTACCATTGAGTCCGGAGCGTCGAAGAAAGTCAGTTTAGGCTTTCCAAGATTTTAATTCAAACTTTTATATGTAAAAGGGCAAAATGGACATTTACCGTTTTACATGTCATATTTTTCCGTACTTTGTTTCGTAATTTGGACTCCATTATTGAGTCCGGGGTGTCAAAGAAAGTCAATTTAGACCTTCCTTGGTTTTAATTTGGCTTAGGACATAGTAGGGCATTTTGGTAATTTATACCTTAACGTGTCTAAATTTTTCAGAGTCCTGTCTCGTGAAACGGACCTCACCATTGGATTCAGAATGTTTGAAACAGTTCAAATCCATTATTTATTTATTTAATTTGGACTTCGTTTGACTCGTTTATGGAGTAGGGGCATTTTGGTCATTTTGACATATTTATGGGTCTCAAATTTTTCGGTACCTCATCTCATGTCGTGGACCTCACCATTGGACTCAGAAGGTCCGAGATAGTAAGAATACACTAATAACTTGTTAATTTTTTGGTCAAGGGTATTTTGGTCATTTAGCCCTTTACGTGTCTTTATTTTTCGGGCCCCGTCTCATAAAACGGACCCTTCCATTGGTCTCATAATATCCAAAATAGTAAGGATACACTATTCATATGTTTAATTTGGACTTCATTTGCCTCATTTATGACCCAGGGGCAAAATAGTAATTTTATTTTATTTATTAAATAATTAAATTAATTATTTAATTATTTTTCCAAGGGCTTAACTGCATAAATTTTCCAAAAATTGGGCCACAGTAGAATTTCTTAGAAGGTTCGGGGTCAATCCGTAAATAAGGAAAGATTTGGTTTATTATATTTTAAACTAAACTAAAAACCAGTGGGTTCAGTTAAAATATAAGTGAACCGGTCCGGTTCAGTTACAAACCAACCGGTTTAACCGGTTTGCCACGTAATGCTGACGTCAGCTCTAATGGTTAAAATTTAAAATTCTTAAACCTCTAAACGTCACCGTTTAAATAAACCCATAACCGGATTTGACTCGGACCCGTAACCGACCCGTTGTCCGACCCGACCCGAACAGCGTCGTCTTCCCCATCGAAGCCAACACTGTTCACTCAAAACCCTAATTATTTTCAGTCGTCATTTCTTCTATTTCGTGGAGTTTTATTCACCAAATCTTCATTGTTTTCATCATAAATTGTTCCTAGAACATAAATAATTACTTCGGTATTCGTTTTGACGTTCAAAATAGGTTCATGAGTTAGATATTGGGTTTGATAATTCAAACCGATGATTCGGCCGTTCATGCTCCTTTCTTCACCATTTTTAGAATGGTTTGATTCTGTGTGACCCTCAAGGTATGGGGATTCAGTTTTCATTCAAAAATATGGATTAAATCATGAGTTTAAAGGTTTGGGGTGTAGACCCGTAACCTGCAACTTGACATTTGAGGGTTGATTCTTTTGAGTTTTGATCGCGGATTTATGTTTTCATGACCCTAATGACTTCTTCTTGAAGTCCCTATGCACCAAAAAGAGCTTGGCTTCCATTGTTTCAGACCTGCTATAGCATGGTCTTCAATGGCGGATCACTGTTGGGTCACGTAGTTTTGGGTGTTTTTAAAACCTAATTTCACGTTTGATCATGCCTAAATAAGTTTTAAAACATCATATATACATAAACAACCTAAAATAACCTACTTCCATGCTTGATTTCTAGAGAGAGAGAGAAATGTAAAACTTTAGGATTTTACCTGTTGGTGTGATTCCTCTCTCTCTCTCTTCGGTTTCCAACTTCCTCTCCTTGCTTCAACTTTCTTCTCCTTCTTCCAGAACTCTCTCTCTATCTTTCTCTCTTTATCTTTATCTCTTTCTTTCACAATTATTTTCCATGGATGTGTAAGAGATTTGATGGCTGCCACCCTCATTCCCATACTCCATCCCAATCACTACCATACCTCCCATACATTTTCTGATTTTGGCCTTACCTCACCTCACTTTCCACCATACTTCCTTGTCCCCCACCTACTTATTTAAAAAAAAAAATATACATATATATATATATATATATAACATAATAGACACACACACGGTTCACTATATACACACACAGACTGCACTATTCATTCTTCTACCATATATCTATATGCAGATATATACATATATATATATATATATTTATTCATTTATTTATTTATTAATGTATTTCAAGTATATATATATATATATACATGTATATATCTATATAATCATGCACAATAGCTATACATGTTTGATCACTTGGTACATATTTTCTATTTATTTAATTAAAAATCAACTTCAGAAACTAATTAATTAATTAAATTAAATCAATCAATTATTTCCCTTAAGTGTATATCATTTACACTAATTCTTCATCGCCTCGAATTGCGTGCCCTATGACCCGATATTTTTTGGTCGGGGTATTACAACAAACGTCCCTCGAGTACTCATAATTGCCCTGAAATTATAAATAGTGTATTCGTCATCATATGTGCATTCAAGTACTATACAGTACTTAAATCGTGAACCGTATAATTTTTTTTGAAATGCGTACTTAATTTCATACATTAACCTCTTTATTTTTTATATCACTATGATAGCTCGGTTACATTTTGGTATTACATTCATTGGCTCGGTCTATCTCGGTATTATTATTTGATCCTTTTTGGGAATTTTTTGGAATTAATCTAATTTATTTGGGTCGGGGTGTTACATTCTACCCCCTTAAACTTAGTTTTGTGCTCAAAACTCGAACGTTCATAATCTAAGAAACTCTATTCTCTTTTCATTAAACTTTTATATTTACAGTTCCCTTTTTCAATCAGTCTTTTGGATTCATACTATTTGATATACCATAAAAGAACAGGCCAATCAACACTTGACACGTATGACCACAGTCCGACCTATGCTCGGCCAACATGATTCTCATTCAGCCAATGACTAAAAGCTCAAGCATCCAGATCATCATATAAGGTCGGAAGTGGCCGAACATATATATATCCAGAACAGATCACAGGGTCCAGACCAACACTCCAGAACTCGTCACCGCTTTAGCGGGTGCCGAGCAGGGAATAAGGAAGCAGTCTTCAACAAGGAAACTACCATCTATGGTTATCTCTATGCAAGGTAGCTGCAATCTCCGATGATCAAATCCCTATATTCATGGCATCTATGGTTATCTCTATGAAAGGTAACTGCAATCCCCGGTGATCAAATCCCTATATTCATGGACTTCGAATCCTAATCAACTTGGGAAAGCCACGGCTTATAAATTAAACCCTAAAGGTACGCCTTATTTCTCATGCTCATTCTTTGGCTTTCAATACAGTCTTTCCATTCTTTTACTTACTTAAGCATCGGAGCGGCTACCGCCGGAGCCAATCCGGTGGTCCTTTGATCATCTTTCTGAGTGTTTTACATGTCACGGAGTCCATACTTATTGCGAGCCGAAAAGTGCAGCATCAGTTTGGCGCCGTCTGTGGGAACGACTAATCTCCAAGTGCTCTATTCGTAAAACTCATCTCTTTCCCTACCGGAAAACCATGGCACCAAATCTCCGACCACGACAGAATACTCAGAATTCGCAAAACGCTCAACGTCAGCCGCCTGCTCCCCGCACAAGGGGGCCAGCGGCCAATCCTATGCGACAAGAGATCGAAGCAATAAAACGACACAATGAACTGGTGCAGGAGCAGTTGCTTACCATCACTAGAACACTGGCGACACTTACGCAGAACCAAGCGGTGGGTTCTCCTAGCCCGCCGGTCAACTTCGTTGTAGGAACGCAACCTCCCGTTGCTACAGAGAACGAAGAACTTCATGCGCAGGCTCCAACTAACCAGCCTGGGCACCCTTCAGGCGTTCCTCGCACTGGCCGAGATCCGCAGCCATCAACAGTCCCTGGCTGGGGAACATCCGCCTTCGTCCCCTACATCCATTACCGGAGCACTACTCGAGCCCCAACTCCAAGGGCCTCGGGAGCACACCCGGCACCGCAGAAGCCTCCTCATGCAGCACCAAACCCTTCGGTTCGGAATCCTCCTCCGTCCGAAGGGCGAAATCAACCCTACTACCCTGAAGCCGAGGCTGTCAGGCAAGGTTCACAAGATGTCAGACTCAAAGACCAGCGGAGGGTAGAGGAAATTGTCGAGTCGATGGACCGGACAATTACCTTGAGAGGACCTCAGAACCCTCCAGAACAAGACGAACTGGCCAGGCTGCTTTGAAGGCTAGCCACCCCATTCACTCACACCATTATGTCAGAAGAGAGGCCCAGAAAGTTCATGGTGCCCAAGTTCACCATGTACGATCGATCTGGAGATCCAGGAGATCATCTCTCTCATTACCAGCATATGATAGGCCCTTTACGGAGCCTCTGATGCCTTCATGTGCCGAACGTTCATCACCAGCTTGAAGGGAACTGCTCTGAAGTGGTTCCACAACCTCCCTCCTAACTCAGTTACCAGCTTCTACGAGCTCGGTAGACAGTTCTTTGATAGGTTTATGACCAGCAGGAGGCTCAGAAGGGGGCCAGAATTCCTGCTGAACGTCAAGCAGACCAGGGAGGAATCCCTCCGAGCCTACATTACGCGCTTCAACACCGAACTCACGGAGATCACTGACTGCAGCCCGAAATTCCTTGTAGTAGCCCTAACTGCTGGGCTTGCCCAAGGTGGGTTCAGAGACTCCTTGACAAAGAGCCCTCCAGCCGATATGGCGGCATTAATGGATCGGGCCAGAAAATACATCAACCTGGAAGAAGCCAACTGCACGTCCCAGAAGGGTAGAGATCAGACCCAGAAGGACAATCCAAAGCGGGAGGACCACAAGAAGGACGATCACAGAAGAGACTCCAACAAAAAGAGGGCCAGGAGCCCAGAGAAAAGAACAGCACCCAGAGCTGTGTACAACTCCGGACCGAGGGAGTTCACCAACTTCACTCCTCTGAACACCACACCGAACCAGGTACTCCGTCAGATCCGAGATAGGGAGAACCTGAGGTGGCCGGAACCAATCAAGGGAGATCCCAGCCTGCGAGACCAAAGTAAGTATTGTAATTTCCATAAAGATCATGGACATACAACTAACACATGCAGGGCTCTCCGATATGAGATAGAGCAGCTCATAAAGAAGGGGCGTCTTCGGGAGTTCGTCAAGCAGGACGGAAGGCAAAACCCATGAGAAGACAAGCCTCAACAGCGGCTAGACCAGAGGCCCGAACAGAGGCAGGAGCAGAGAGAGGGACGAAACGAGCCCCAGAGGCAGAACAATCACATCATCTACGTCCTCCATGCTGACTCCCCTATCACAGGAATGTCTAACAGGGCAAGAAAGAGATATGCTCGGGAGGCCAGAGCCGCCCCGAACGTAGTACAGATCTCCAACGTCGAAAAGAAGCTCAAGTCGGCACCAGAGATCCAATTCACCGAGCAAGATCTAACAGGGGTACACTGCCCTCACAGTGACGCCCTTGTTATCACCCTCAGAATCGCCAACTTTGAGACTAGGAGAGTCCTGGTCGATACGGGCAGCTCTGTCAACATACTGTTCTATGAACCGCTCAAACAGATGGGGATAGACCACTACAACGTCAAGCCCACCACTGCCGTGATGGCAGCTTTTGATGGCAACCTTAGCACCCCATTGGGGAGAGTCGACCTTCCTACCACTATAGGAGAGGGTGAAGGGCAGAAGACCACCATCTCAGAGTACATGGTGTTAGACATGAAGTCTCCCTACAACGTCATAATCGGGAGACCCTGGTTGCATCAGATAGGAGCAGTCACTTCGACCCTCCATCAGTGTCTGAAGTACGTCCACAATCAGAGCGTTCACTCTGTCAGAGGGTGTCAACCAACCTCCCGGGAGTTCCACGCTATCGCCCTCAAAGAAAAAGCTCCTAAATAGCAATTACAGCACACTCGGGATTGTGCAGATCTGGTATTCACTCACTCTCCCGAGGTGGAAGATTGCCCATCCGACATTGAAGAACCCCTGAGCCCAAGGGGATGCGACAGCCTAGCCAAACCTGTTGGCGAGCCCATTAAAGTACTGGTCAGTTCAGAAGCAGAGGGGCATTACTTGTACATCGGCCCAGACCTAACACACACCGAACAGGAAAAGATAGTCAGGTTCTTGAAAGACAACCTCTCTATCTTTGCTTGGGAGACCAGAGACATGGAGGGAATAGATCCTAATCTTATAACTCACAAACTGATGGTAGATCCGGATCACCCGCCAGTCAGACAGAAGAGAAGGCCGATTGCTCCTGAACGACATCGGATTATAAACGAAGAAGTCCAAAGACTGCTGGATGCCAGGATGATACGGGAAGTGTTCTGTCCCGAGTGGCTAGCCAACACCGTGCTTATCAAGAAGAAGAACGGCAAGTGGAGAGTCTGCGTTGATTATACAGATTTCAACAAGGCATGCCCCAAGGACAGCTTTCCACTGCCAAGAATAGATCAATTGGTTGATGCCATTGCAGGGCATGAGCTTATGAGTTTCATGGATGCCTACTCTGGATACAACCAGATCCAGATGTACCCTCCAGATCAGGAGAAAATTGCCTTCATAACCGAAAGAGGACTCTACTGCTACAGAGTGATGCCTTTCGGTTTGAAGAATGCTGGAGCCACTTACCAGCGGCTGGTGAACAAAATGTTCAGCCCACTGCTCGGCAGCACCATGGAGGTATACATCGACGATATGCTGGTAAAGAGTCTTCAGAAAGGCAGCCACCTCCAGCACTTAGCCCAGACCTTCGATATCTTCAAACAACACAAGATGAAGCTTAACCCCTCGAAATGTACCTTCGGAGTTACGAAGGGAAAATTCTTGGGATACATTATCTCTCAAGGAGGTATCGAAGCAGACCCCACTCAGATCCAAGCCCTGATTAGGCTAAAGTCGCCAAAAACCAGAAAGGAAATCCAGGCGCTGAATGGCAGAATTACGGCCCTGAGCAGATTTATATCCAAGTCCACTGATCGCTGCCTACCTTTCTTCAAAGCTCTGAAGGGCAGCAAAGCTCTGCAGTGGACGGAAGACTGCGAGAAATCCTTTCAAGAACTAAAGGAGTATCTAGCCTCTCCAGAGCTCCTGTCAAAACCAGTACAAGGAGAAAAGCTACTCCTGTACCTTGCAGTTTCCGAAAACGCGGTCAGCTCCTCATTGATCAGACAGGACAGAGGAGCACAGAGGCCTATTTTCTATGTCAGTAGGGCACTACTTGACACAGAAAAAAGATACCCAGAAGTAGAGAAACTGGTCTATGCCTTGGTCATATCAGCTCGGAAGCTTCGACCTTATTTCCAGGCCCATCCAATCGAGATCCCAACTACCTATCCCCTGAAATCAATACTGAGGAAACCTGAGGTATCAGGAAGATTGGTGAAGTGGTCTGTGGAGCTAGGGGAGTTCGACATATCATATGTACCCCGAAACTCCATCAAAGGGCAGGCCTTAGCTGATTTCGTAGCCGAGTTCACCCCGGCACTTCAGAACAAAACCCAAGTCACTGAAACTTCGGGAACCTGGCTGCTGTACATTGATGGATCGTCAACCGATCAAGGCTCAGGGGTAGGCCTGGTGCTACAGTCCCCTGATGGTCTCACGTCAGAAAAAGCAGTCAGCCTGGGATTCAAAGCTTCTAATAACAA
Source organism: Nyssa sinensis (assembly GCA_008638375.1). Lineage (NCBI taxonomy): Eukaryota > Viridiplantae > Streptophyta > Magnoliopsida > Cornales > Nyssaceae > Nyssa > Nyssa sinensis. The sequence goes on from CM018046.1 coordinate 34,192,532, forward strand.
AGCCGAATATGAAGCCCTAATCTTAGGCATGAAACTTGCCTTGGAATGCGAGGCTCAGAACCTCGATGTCTCCTCTGACTCCCAACTAGTAGTAAGCCAGGTCTTGGGAGAATTTTCCATTAACAATGATAGGATGCTCCGGTACTCCGAACTGGTAAACCGCTTGAAGCATTCCTTCCAGACATTCACTATCCAGAAAATCGAGAGAAGCCAGAATTACAGAGCAGATGCTCTGGCTAACATGGCCTCCCGCCTCAAGTCTGAAGCAGACTCCACAATCAAAATCTCCTTTCAGCTAGGATCCAGCATTGAGGAAACACCAGTTGCTCAAATTGATGAACAGCCCCAGAACTGGATGACTCCAATCCTCCAGTACCTAAGATCCGGGCTCCTCCCAAAGGATAAAAACAAAGCCAGGAGAATCCGAATCAGAGTGGCTCGGTACCTGATCCTGAACAACAAGCTTTACAGAAGGTCGTATTCTCAACCTCTGTTAAAATGCTTGGCTCTAGATGAGTCACAATATGTCTTGGCTGAAATACATGAGGGAATCTGCGGGAATCATAATGGGGGCAGAACTATAGCCCACCGAGCTCTATCACAGGGTTACTACTAGCCCGGCATGCTAAAGCAGGCAAAAGAATATGTTCGGAAGTGCGACAAATGCCAGAGATTTGCGCCATACCAACATCAGCCTCATCATGAGCTTATCCCGATTCCTAGCCCTTGGCCCTTTGCTCAGTGGGGGATGGACATCGTGGGTCCATTACCAAGGGCCCCTCCGAACAGAAAATACCTCTTGGTGGCCATTGACTATTTTTTTAAATAGGCCGAAGCCGAGCCTTTAACACATATCACAGAAAAGGAAGTTAAGAGCTTCACATGGAAGAACATTGTGTGCAGGTTCGGCATACCACGTGTAATCATCTCAGACAATGGGACACAATTCACTGGTAAAGGCTTCAAGGCATTCTACGAAAATCTCAACATCAGGCAACACTTTGCCTCTCCAGGCCATCCACAAGCAAATGGGCAAGCAGAGGTCACCAACTGAACAATCTTTGACGGGTTAAAGAAGAGGTTGGAGCAGGCCAAAGGAAAGTGGGCAGAAGAACTCCCTGGGGTTCTTTGGGCCTACAGAACAACCAGAAGAACTCCCACCTCTGAAACTCCCTTCTCACTAGCCTATGGAACAGAAGCAGTAATTCCGGTTGAGATCGGTATGCCAACCCTGAGGACGGAGGCCTTCGAGCAAGAATCCAATGATCGACAGCTGATGGAAAACTTGGATTTGCTCGAAGAGAGAAGGGATCAGGCCAGCATCAGAATGGAAGCCTATCAACAGAGAATGGTCAACAAATCTAAGGTAGGACTCAAGACGGTCAGCTTTCAAGTTGGAGACCTCGTCTTAAGAAGAGTCTTTCAAAACACCAAGGATCCCACCATGGGAAAGTTGTCACCAAACTGGGAGGGCCCCTACAAAGTGATAAAGGTTGTTCGACCTACCACCTACTGGCTAGAAGACATGACTGGGAAGCCTGTTCCTAGGCCATGGAATGTGGAACACTTACGGAAGTATTATCAGTAGAGAGGTTTTTTTTTTTCTTCCATAAAGTGTCCATCTATTAATGCACAGGCCTCCAAAGCCTGGTCCATAAATGTACAAGTCTTCGTACTTGGTCCATCTATTAATGCACAGGCCTCCAGAGCCTGGTCCATAAATGTATAAGTCTTCGTACTTGGTCCATCTATTAATGCACAGGCCTCCAAAGCCTGGTCCATAAATGTACAAGTCTTCGTACTTGGTCCATCTATTAATGCACAGGCCTCCAGAGCCTGGTCCATAAATGTACAAGTCTTCGTACTTGGTCCATCTATTAATGCACAGGCCTCCAGAGCCTGGTCCATAAATGTACAAGTTTCAACACTTGGTGCATCTATCAATGCACAGGCCTCCAGAGCCTGGTCCATAAATGTACAAGTTTCAACACTTGGTCTATCTATAATGCACAGGCCTTTGGAGCCTGGTCCACAGTATACAGGTCTTATATACTTGGTCTATTTCTTAAATATACAGGCCTCCAGAGCCTGGACCACTCTAATGCGCAGGCCTTCCGAGCCTGGTCCGTCATCGACCAGCAAACTCTATGATCCAGTCCATCCAAAGACAGAAGTTCCGAACATCTACAAACTAAACTTTCCTAGATCGGGACATCTCAGATCTGATATTTATATTATTTGGCTTATCTGTCAAACAAACAACAAGTACTATGGTACCAATCAGGAGTGAAACACTTTGATTCAAGCATTTTTCTAAAGTTTCTTTGATGCATTCTCAGAACATTCAGAAGTGCACAAGAAAGTATGCTTCTCAACATGTTGGCTTTCCCTCACGAGATGATAAAGGGGCACAGGAGGCCAAACTTCCATTACCGCCGTCGCCGGTTCCATTTGAAAGGAAGGAGCCCTGAACCCCAATCTGCATCAAGGAGCGCCCAGGCCATTTCATCATCACTATCACTGGTCTCACGACCAACTGATGATGAGGGCTCTGGGTCTCAGGGGACCTTCAATCTTCTTCTTCACCCCGTCTGTTTCACCCCAGCCAAATTGAGACAAGGCACGAAGAAGAGGAGGCACCCCACTTGCGTCTACATCATCGACGCTCCAGGCCTCGGTTGAATCAAGGAAGGGCCACCACCAATCGGAGGAATCTCGACCGGATGCTAGAGGAAACAAGAAGACTTGTACTTCCTTCAATCCTTCCTTGGAGACTGAAAATAGGGGAAGGTTAACTCTCGGCCACAGTTTAATCGTTCCTAACTCAGGCAAGAAATCACCCATCATCTCCGGACGAGTGATAAAACTCCGGCAGCATATGAAGTCTCTCTCACAAGGGGACAATTTGAAATCAAAAGGTTGAGCGCAACTGTGTGCCCTCGTTTCCATTTATATAGACCCTTGAAGTCCAAAAGCCACCCAACTGAACCGTCGCAATGGTGAAAAAGAGAGTGGCCTCGAAATCCCAAATGGCAATCGAATAAATGAATAGTGCATTAAATATGCCTCTTCGATATACCAAGGGACAGGGTACAGAACTCTCTAAACAGAGACCACAGTCCGGCACTGAAGTTCCCGAATCTGCAGAGAAGGGAACAAAGTCTAATTGTACAGACCCCCTATTCAAGATTCAGATCTTCCAGTCTTAACTATTTTATGACAGGCCAAGTCTTATGACAAGGGCCAAATAGCTCGGATATATCCTAACTGTCACGACCCGAAACCCACCCTATGCAGATCTCGTGTCGCGGGGCCGACCCGAAGGCCGTCCCTACTTTTTCCGTTCCAGTATCATAATACTAATATGCAATGTACTAAAAATTTTAAACAATGAACAGCAGAAGCCTTTATCAGTTACAGTAATCCAGCGGAAGTCTTTTTAAATGAATTAAACAGCGGAAGTCTTATTAAATACATGACATAGTTCTACAAAATTCAAAATGAGAACTAAACCGTAACCAGCACCCGGGGGTGGTGAATACATGGGAGAACTAACATAGACTGAACAGTACTTCAAAATGTCCCCCTACGCTCTCAGACTCCTACTGGGGTCTCGCAGCGTCATCACCTGAAATGGGGGTAAGTGGGGTGGAATGAGCTATGAAGCTCAGCAAGTAAACCAGATCTCCGACACTGGTATCGATAAGATATAAATCCATGAATAAAAATATGATAGCCAATCATAAGAAGTAAAATGCTGTGATAGCCAATGAGAACAGTTGCCATGATGGCCAATAAATAGTAGGGCACAATAAACAATCAGGAGTAATGAATCAGCAGTGATAAAGATTTCTCGACAATAACCTGTCACAATAAAAGTACTGCCACAATAAAACGATTTCAATCAAACCAATGAACAATGTAAGGTAACCCATAAGAAACAATAATCCATAAGGTACAGTAACCATTCAACAATATATCCATAACAATAATCCAATGGAGATGCTTATAATCTGTAGTAGGGAATGGCAACCCCTCTGCGTAATTCAAGGCCCGGCATACCTCTCAGTTAAACTCACATCTTTTGCCACACGTCCGTTCACGGACTAGTTCGTCACAGAAGCATCGGATGGATATTGTGACTGAGCACAATTCCAGCATTTATAAACATAGCATGATCATTTGTGATTCCATAAGGAGTATGAAAATGGAATATCATATATACAGTAAAGCATAACAGTAAGCCTTTCAAGGCATGGTTTAATATGATAACAATAGCACAATAGTCAATCAATGTCCACAAGATAGATCAATATCGCATTGTGGATAACAATAACGTGAGGTACTTTCAAGAGTACAAGTTCGGCAGTAAAGAATAAACTTGGCTTTAGAAACACCACATGGAAGAGAAAGTGATCCACTTACCTCTATCGTGATTCTACCTCAGAAATCCGTGAGTATACCTTTGCCTTTCGAGTTCCTTATATATCAGTGAGTACGTTTCAGAATAAATGCTATTCATCAAATTTTATGTCTTTCTATCATAAGTATTTCAAATACTATTTTAGACTTTACCATTGAGTCCGGAATGCCGAAGAAAGTCGGTTTAGGCTTTCGCGGAATTCCATTTGGACTTTTGTACTAAAAAGGGCAAAATAGTCATTTTGCACTTTTGCGGTATTTTATCCTTCGGGGTTCCGTCTCGTAAAATGGACCCCACCATTGGACTCAGAACGTCCGAGATAATAGGTTTTGACTATTCATTTATCTCATTTGGACTTCGTTTGACCCAATTTTGAATTAGGGGCATTATTGTAAAAATTAATATTTAATTAATTTTTCTTTTTGGGCCTTAGTGTAATTTTTCAAAACATTTGGGGCCGGTTCATAAATCCCATAAGCTGCGGTCTGAACCAGTTGGTTCAGACCTAAAAACCCTAAACCGGTCAGCCTTTCTCCTGAACCAAACGGTTCAGTCCATTCAAGAACCGGAATACAATAAACCCAATTCCCTATCCCTATCCATGGTTCGGTTAACCTCAAACCCATTTCCCATTTATTATCCCAGTTACCAAACAGCCCTAAATTCATTTAAATTAAAACCCAAAACGACACAGCTTCGGTTAACCGTTTATGTCCGGTCGGGTACCGACCCGATTCAAACCCAGACCCGTTCCTTTTAACCCGGTAGACCCCCCCGATTTTTCGATCATCTCCCTCAAAGTTTCGGTGAGCTGTATTAGGGTTCCGTCACCATCTCCGGTGACGGCAACCTAAATCCGATGGTTTTCTTGCCCCATTTGAGTGCCATTTCATTCCCCTTTTCATGTAGAATATATTTATAACTTTAGTTTTCCGTTTACCCTTTTAATTCTTCACGAAATAGGGCCTAAATGTCTCCGGTCGTCTTTCCGGTGACCTGTATTTTTCTTATTTTACACTCGGTTCCCAACTGTTTTGGATCTAATTTGTCCCTTATAGTTTTCTGCATGCATAAGGATCATTTTCATAAACAAATATCAAGGTTTTAAACATAAATTCATGGAACCCGAAATTATCCATGAAACTTGCAACTCCATATTTCTCCATGGTTTCTACACCATTTAGCTTCATTCTTTTTGCAATAATTTCTATATTTCATGCTTGTTCAGACCCTACAATTATATCTAAGCTTTATGCTTTAAATCGAAATAACAGAACTGAAATCAATTACCTGGGTTTCGGATTTTGAGCTCACTGTGACTCTCCCACCTTTCTGTTTCTGAACCAATATCTCTCCCTTCTTCTCCCCTTCAGTTCCTGACCCTTCTTTCCTTTTCTAACCTCTCATCACTCAAACCCGTGCATATATATATATATATACAAAGACTCCACCACCTCTTCTCTCTCTACCTTATCTCTCTCTCTCTCTCTCTTGCAGTCATCCTTGACTGCAGAGAACTGCCCCCTCACCTGTAGCCATCCACGTACCCTCCAATATACATATATACATATATTACTTACACACACCCACCACCTTTATCAAGGTCGGTTGGTGGGTTTCCCAAACACACACGAACACACAGTGATGCACACACACACACACAGAGTGATGCACACACTGATATTTTCCCTTTTTTTGTTTTCTTTTTCTTTTTTTTTTATTTATTACACATATACATAAATACATGTATAACCATGTCATATATATATATACATATCAATTACATATTTGTATACATGTATTTATAATCATATAAATACGTATAACGGTATTTCTAATCACGTATACATACACTAATTTTCTGTGAACTATGCATGTGTACGTACGTATGCATGCATGGGTTGCATGCATGCACGTTTTTCGAGGTAAGGTCCCGAGTTGCTCGGGTACCACCCGACACTGGCATTACTAATCAAAACATTTATCTTTTGAAATTAGGTTCAGTTCCATAATTATTGTAACCTAGAGTTTAAGACAGCTCAGGTTATGCTATTCGGTCGACTTGCCTCGGTAATCGTGTCGTATCCCGGGTCGGGATATCACACTAACCGTAAGTACTCGAACACAGCATGCCGAGTATCATAATGACAAGCGCAAGCTGCTTGGTTATCTTCACAAGCTCTTGATTCAGAGCAGTCTATCTCAGAGCTCTACAGAAGTCTACTCCCACTCTATCAGGCTCTGTCTATCTAATTATATTTACTTTCTTGTCTTATTGTAATAAGGCAGTTGAAGTTAGTCTACATTCACTATTCAGTGACAAGTATCGAAGTTCAGAAAGTGACTATTGATTGCTGAACAGTTGATCTAACATGAAAAAGGCTCAGAGCAGCCACACTTACGACAAAATTGCACAGAAGGGAGGAACACAAGAAGAATTTGAAGGAAAATTAATTTTATTGATCGGAAGTATACGCCCATTACATCAAATAGCAAAAACAAAAAAGAAATAAAAACCCATAGAGCCTCAAGACTTCCCAGAAGGGCCTGCGTTCTCTTCCAAGTTAAGGGCAGGAGCCCCAGCCGTCTTATCCGGATCAGGACGAGATGAGGTAGGTTCAGGGGGAACAATCGATGAAACGTCAAAACCTGGGAACTGAATCTGGAATCTAGTTCGGAAGCTTTCAAAACCGAACAGGATCAGCTCATCACCCATCTGTTCAACTTCATCTTTCAATATCATCTCAGTCTCAGCCTTGGCATGATCAGTTGCCTCCTGAACCCTCTGATCGAAGGAACTCCGGAGATTAACCAACTCCGCCTCAAGCCCCTCAACCTTCTGAGCATTTATGTCCCTCTCAGACTCTGCCACGGTAAGGTTGGTGGTAGTTTCCTTCAGATCCTCCTTAATGCTCTAAATCCTGGATCGGGCTGTCCCAAGCTCCATCCTCATCTCTTCCACTTCAGCCCTCAACTTCTCGGCCTCCTCAAGGCCCATGGGGGTCACCATCAGAGCAGCCAAGCTATGCATACTTTGCGCAAAGCAAGACAGACGGTTTAGATTGAACGAACAGACAAACAGAAAAGTCAAGAAAAAGCTTCAGAAGCTACCTTCATCTGGAGATTCATCATCTCAGTTATCAGCTTGGAGGGGTCATCCCCTCTGTATCGGTGCGGGCCATGAGCCCATATTTGATCGAATGCCCTCTTGGCAATCTGATAGTCCGGCTCATTAAACGGCTCGGACGGTGCAGCAGGTGCTTTCCCCTTCCTAGTCCTCCTGCTCGGACCAGAAGAGGCAGGAGGAGCAGCCGAAACAGGGACGGCAGGTTCAGCCTCTTTCTCAGCCTCGGCAAGGGCTGGCTCAGGAGAGCCAGAAATCAATCTCCTCCTCTTTACTTCAAGAGGGGCATCAGGCTCAGCTCGGGAGGAAGACTCCCCCACCACTAGGGCCTCCGGCACAGCCCATTTTGACGTCAACCTCTTCTTAAGCTCTACATTACGGGTAGCCATCAAGTTTGCTGGAGTTATAATGACAGAATGAGCCCGGTCAGGAGTCGAAAGCAGTACTCGGTACTGATCCCGTAGTGCTTCAGTGAAATCAGACCTCTTCCAAACACTCCTAACTGCACACAAGTAAGGAAAGATATATCAGTTTATCAGTTCGGAAGGCATAACAAGGCTAAAAGTAAGTCTAAAAGAATAAACCTCACCCTTATGACCTGTAACACGAGGGAACGACGAGGCCTCTCCTTCCTGAAAGCCTTCATGCTCCCATCCTCCTCCGACAAAGAAGTACCACTTCTTCCACGTTTTGTTGGAAGTGGGAACAGAGGACAGGGGTCGGAACCCCTTCTCGAAGGACATATAGAAAAGGCCCTCTGCCTGTTTGAACTTCAGATCCATGTTGCTACGGATCAAGTCCAGAGACACATCCACCTTGTTCAGGTGTCCCAACACCACAAATCCCAAAAGCTGCCGCCAGCTATTGAGATTCAGGTCGGCAGGGCAGAGCTTGTACCAACAAAAGAACTGCCTGACTAAATCCGGCAATGGGAGTCTCAAGCCCATTTCAAACCAGGCAAGGTAAAACACAAATCTCCCCGGCTTCAACATTATAGGGACGATCCATGGGGCCTCGCACTCTGCAGGTCACATTTGAGGGAAATTTGAATTTCACCCTCCATTCATCCAGAAAGCTCTGAGTGACAGCACTCTCACCCTCTTCTCTACGGGAAGACCTACCAGAGGTCTCCCCAGCCCTGTCTCGGGGCTCCTCAAAAGCATCAACTATCCTAACTCCAGGACTAGCAGGAGGATCAACAGGCATCTCCCCAATAACTTTGGGAGCAGGATTACCCACATCTTCCACAGAAGACGGTACAGCCATCTCAGGAGGATTTCCCACTCCCTCATTTACAATTGGGGATTCAGAAGGAGCAGACATTATTCCCGGACTTAAGAAGAAAGAAGCAAGAGAAGAGGAAAAATCAGTCGAACCTGTTCTAACTCAGGGAATCGGTATTCTTCAAGGTCGCACGAACCAACAATGGCGAATGAAATCTTCTAGCACAGTGAAAATGACAGGGGAAAGGTCATTCCAAAATCTCATCCCGTATTTATAAGCACAGTATCAGAAGGGACCCACCAAGCCCAAACGCCATGACGGTTCGGAACAATGATGATTTCGAGAAACCCAACTATCAGCCCAGTACAATGATGACCTTGAAAAGACTTAATCTCCGGCTGCGCAATAAATGCCTTGGAAGGCGAACAGACAAGACACATGACTCTCCGAAATAGGCTTAGGCCTAGTTGCTTGCTAGCATCAAACTAGGACTTGGGGGGGGAGTAGCTGATATACCATAAAAGAACAGGCCAATCAACACTTGACACGTGTGACCACAGTCCGACCTATGCTCGGCCAACATGATTCTCATTCAGCCAATGACTAAAAGCTCAAGCATCCAGATCATCATATAAGGTCGAAAGTGGTCGAACATATATATATCCAGAACAGATCACAGGGTCCAAACCAACACTCCAGAACTCGTCACCGCTTTAGCGGGTGCCGAGTAGGGAATAAGGAAGCAGTCTTCAACAAGGAAACTACCATCTATGGTTATCTCTATGCAAGGTAGCTGCAATCTCCGATGATCAAATCCCTATATTCATGGCATCTATGGTTATCTCTATGAAAGGTAACTGCAATCCCCGGTGATCAAATCCTTATATTCATGGCTTCGAATCCTAATCAACTTGGGAAAGCCACGGCTTATAAATTAAACCCTAAAGGTACGCCTTATTTCTCATGCTCATTCTTTGGCTTTCAATACAGTCTTTCCATTCTTTTACTTACTTAAGCATCGGAGCGGCTACTGCCGGAGCTAATCCGGTGGTCCTCTGATCATCTTTCTGAGTGTTCTACAGGTCACGGAGTCCATACTTATTGCGAGCCGAAAAGTGCAGCATCACTATTCCACTTAAATCTCGTTTTGTAATTACCACTTTTAGTTTGGTCATGTATTCTACAACATTTCCTATTTAAATATTTGTTGTCTATCAATCTCTATTTGACTTTAAAATTTAGTAAATTTCCTTTAGTATTTTTAGTGCCATTCCTCGAGAATCCTTATCGTTTACCTTTAAACATACTACTATTCCTTAAAGGTTACTATTTACTTAATCATCTCAATTGTTTAAGAATCACCGATCTCCATCATAACATATAATCTGTTCCCCCAGTCTATTTAACCTTAGTATATAAACTTGCTATCATTATCTCAAAGTCATTGATCATATAACTATTTAAATCGTTGGATCCTTAGTTTCTTTAAAGGTATCTAATCGGTTAATAGTCGTGTACTTATGATCCGTACCTCACATATTCTATGCATAACATTCATTAATAATAACTGCCCGATGGTATAGAAACATTCAATAGATAGCTTAGGGGCTTTGTCTCTTAATTTCAGTTTAGCAAAAATATAGGGACATATTTGAATGTGTAAAGCTAATATAGAATACCTGCGACTATTGGTGTAGTAGCCTGATCATCTCCTGGTGTAATAGAGAAGACCCTTTCCGCGTGTTGCTACTCGTTCCTTAGCCCATTATTATGGGCCTTTGAGACATTTTCCTTGGTAGACTCTCAAGCAGTTGGAGCATTTAATTATGCCTCTATTGTCGTAATTGACCCTTCTTTTGGAAAATTTCTTCTAGCCCCGCTTTATAATCTTTGTAGGTGCCATTACTTTATTGTAAGTGCTCAACCGCTGGGGTCTGATTCCGGGTAGAGCCTCAATAACCCTTTTCGTTAGTCGCTCTAAGTGATCTAATCGATCTGTAGCTATCAGTGTACTCCTTGTGTTAACCATTGTTGTAAAAGATAATCAATCAATGTTCACGTAAGATAACAGTCAGTGTTCACGTAAGGGTTTAACATAGCAGTTCAAGTATTATCTATCGACTGACTCTTAGACTTAATAGTCTTAGTACTCTAATTCTATCTCCTATGACTCAGTAGGACCTAAGGCTCAAGACTGATACCATTCTGTCACAACCCGAAACCCACCCTATGTGGATTTAGGATCGCGAGGCCGACCTTGTGGCCGTCCCTACTTTTTCTTTCCTTTGTATCTATGATAACAATTGTAATATAAAAACTTCAACAGTTAAATAGCGAAAGTCTTAAATCATAATAAGGTTCTACATATATCAAAATGGGAACCTAACATTACATCACCTTTAGGTGGTGAATACATACGAGAAACATAACATCCTTTCTATCACATTTTTCAAAATTCTCTCTTATGATTTTGAGCTCCTACTGTTGTCTCACAACGTCCTTTCCTAAAATAAAATAGTAAATCTGAATGAGCTAACAAAGCTCAGTAAGTAAATTCCCATCACTCTACTATGGGTCAGGGTAAATATAGAAAGAACATAATCCAAGATAATAAGGATACGATAACATGATAGCCCGTCATGAAATAGGATGTTACTATAGCCAACAAAAAGGAACATCTCAATAGCCAATTGAATGGAATGTCACAATAGTCAATAGAATAAAATGTTATAATAGCCAATCAAGAATAGAACATCACAATCACCAGATAAGCAATCATAAGCCAATGGATACGCTTTCAAAACATATGATCATTCATAAGAAAAACATGATCATTCTATGAATTCAATAAAAGATATGACATCAATAAACATTTCGATGCATATTCTGTTTTAGGGCTTGGCATATCTTTGATTAATACTTATTGTGTTTCTTTATACCATCGATACTCATTGCGTTTTTTTACGCCATCCTTTACTCATTGCGTTTCTTTACGCCATCCATACTTATTACGTTTCTTTACGCCATCTTTTACTCATTGCATTTCTTTATGCCATCCTCTATTTATTGTGTTTCTTTATGCCATCTTTTACTCATTGTGTTTCTTTACGCCATCCATATTTAGTACGTATGTAATGCCATTCTTTGTCATAGGTTTATTTATGGACTTTGACCCATAGGTCTAATAAAAGCATCAGATGGATATTGTGATTGAGCACAACTTTCGATATTTATAACATATCATGATTATCAGAATTCTATGAAGAGTGTACATATATGGAATATCATCAATAGTGAGAACATAAAAATTAGCCCTTCGAGGCATAGTACGAAGTGTACAACATCTATGATCAAGATATAGCAGTCAAACAATGTCCACAAGATAGAATAAGTATCACATTGTGAAATAAATAAGCATCAATTACATATAAGAGTACAACTTTGGTAGTAGAAGAAATAACATGGCTAGGAACAACCGTATGTAAGAGTTCCGAGATTTACTTACACACAAAACGTGCAAGTATTCATGATCAAGATATAACAGTCAAGTTCTCAATAATATCCACAAGATAGAACGAATATGAAATTGTGGAACTAATAACACTGGGTATATATAAGAGTACAACTTTGGTAGTAAAAGGAATAATCTTGGCTGAGAGTACTACATGTAGAGATCCGAGATCCACTTACCTTTTATTTGTGTGTTTTACCTCAGTATTCCATTACTTTCTTCTTTCCTTTTGAAATTCCTATAAATCAGTAGACATGCTTGTATGTCAATGCTACATATGGCCTATTGCCCTAAAGTTAGTCAATTATGTACACATCGATATTAAAAGTATTTTATCTTTGAGTCCAGAACGTCAAACAGAATAGGTTTAGTCTTTTACGGATTTCAGTTTGGGTTTGGGCATAACTAAGGGCATTATGGTCATTTGGAATTTCTACGGGTCTTTATTTTTTGAGACCCTGTCTCATGAAACAGACACTTCCATTGGCTTTAGAATGTCTAAAACATAAAAAAATACTATTCATTCATATTATTTGGACATCAAAAAATAATACATTAATTAATTCTAAGTATTTATTTTATTTAATTAAATTATTTAAATTTATATTTGAAATTTATTTCGGTGGGATTAGGACACATGTGCCTTAGTGGCATAGTGGTCCGCACCTTGATGGTAAAAAACCTTCTTGCGCGTGGTTTGGGTATCGAACCTTGGGGGCAACAGCCCCCTTTTGTTTTTCCTTATATTCTTGAACCAAACAATAGACAAGGAATTCAAATAGGGATAGGCTATCCCAATTCCTACCTCGTATATAAAATCGATTTACAAAACCTGTAGCCAAATACTCCTATTTTAGCTTATATTTAAAACATTTCATAATCAAAATGACACAGTATCGACAACCCATATATGCGGATGGGTCGGGTCCTGACCCGAACCCGAACCGATCGTAACCTAAAACAGTCTTCTTATCCGATGAGCTTCTGGTGTCTTTTCCAGTACTGGTGATCTTTTTTTGATCACTTTTCAACATCAGACCAATGAGGTTTTCTTCCTTTTTTCACGAGGATTACAACTCTACCATCAGTTTTTCCATTCACTCAACCAATTTTCACGAAATAGGGAAAATTAGTGGCTCTCCGGTCAGACCCGATTTTTTGGCCACGTGCAAAGTTTCCCATATCGTAGCTTTTGGGTCATTGTTTCAACCCACTTCTTCCCCTATTCCCTTTTTGCACTCAAAGGGAACAATTTCCCATTGTTTAACCAAGATTTTACATATAAAATCACATCCTTCTGATTATTTCCACCAACCAGCAACTACTGTTTTCTTGCTTATTTCTCAACCATTTTCAGTGATTCTTTTTGCAAAATGATCCTCTTATCATGCTCTTTCAGACCCTATAACTTAATCATGCTTTCATGCTTTGAAATTAAAATCGAAACTCTAAATTTTTCTTACCATGGTTGAGTTTTTGGCTTGTAGTTTCCCCTATTTTCTTCTTTGTTTCTCTCTTCTACTTCCTTTTGTTCCACTTCTAAATTTCTCAATCAACTCTCAGTTTCTCTTTTCTTTTTATATTTTTCCTAAGTCACACTTGCACACACATATATAGGCAAATTCCACCGCCTTAAGCTTTCCCTTCCTTTCTTACTCTCATTCCTCTCTCTTTCCTTTGTCATTTCTTTTCTTTTGTTTTCTACTTTTTATTTAATGCAACCTTGGTATTTTGTATATTATATGAATATATATATGACACACACACTAAACACACCTCCACCTTGCACAAATATGCTGCCGACCTTCTTTCTTTCTCTATTTCTGTGTATATATATATATATAGTTCTGATTATATATGTATACATATATGTTGTACCATTATATATGTATTCATACATACATACATGTATATATATATATACACACGCACTTACACACACTTTTACATGCATATATATATATTACTATATATATACATATGCTCATATATATATATATATTACTATATATATACATATGCTCATATATATATATATACTTTCTATATACATATATGTATATAAATGTATAACCATATATACATATGCATATACCTATTCCTACACATATACGTACATGCATGTGTCTACGTATATGTAAAGATCTGTAAAATTAGGGTAAATTTTTCGTTTTGCCGGTGGGATACTATACATGCACCATTTAGACATAAGTCATGTTTATAAGCATAATTTGAGTATTCCATAGAAGGGAAATATGCTTAGAATGTTAAAATCCACCTTCTGTGAGAATTTGAGCCTAATAGGAGATAATTTGAAAAATTAGACCAAAAGGGCATCTAGGGTGACCGGGTGGACCCGGCCGCACCCACCAATAGGCGAAAATAAATTTTTTAGAAAAATATCATTTAAAATAATTTTAAGAACTTTGGTTAAAGCAGAATATTGAATTGAGGCGTTCTGGGACGGGTTGTAGTGTAACGGGATCCCGCAGGTTGTAGTCTTTTCACCCCTTGGCCCTTTTACTATAAATATGACCCTTGGGATCTAAAATCCTCAAACATTGCTGGAGAAGTTACTGCAAGTCATGCTTGGAGAGAAATGGTGAGAAAAACCTAGGTTTTTCAACTTTCTACTTTCCAAAACTCATCTCTAGCCTTGGAATTTCATAAGGCTTCCTTCTAGGAAGTTGTTCTCCATCACAAGGGCTACATTCTTACCGATTGGTTTGGCTGCACAGTGAGCACAACTCCCTAGGGTTATGAAAAACCCTTCTAGGTATGATATTTTGCTATGTAAAGAATAGGGTTAAGTTTAGGAGTATTTTTATAAGTTGATTATATTACTTACATGCTTACTTGTTGTTAAAAAACTACCTATCATATAGTTACTTTGAAAACCTAGGGTTGGTACTTTGTGTACTTATGTATTCTTTGGGAATTTGGTGAAGTGATGAACATGTAACATGAATATATGTATAATTTATTACATTTTAGCTTGTGTTCATGCAGACAAAGTTTTGTACTTTAAAAGTTGTGTTTCGCTTAATGTATTGGTACTTTGTGTACTTGTGTAATCTTTGAGAATTTGGTAAGGTTGTGAATAAGTAACATGATTATATGTGTAATTGATTAGATTATATGCTATGTTCATGGAGACAAAGTTTTATGGTTTAAAAGTTATACTTTGATTTATGTATGATGCATTATTTAAGATATACTCCATGGGTTTGATAAATGCTTCATTGAAATTGCATAGAAAAATCAAGGCATCTTGGCATACGTGAATCTTTGAAAATATGGCATGTGTTGAGCACTTTGGTGCTATGCATTATGAGGGTGTAGATCCTGTGGTGAAAAACCAAAATTTGGCCAATGATTGGTACTCGCTAATCCAACGGGAGCGTGCCCATGAAACGAGACATATAAGTGGTACTCGCGAATCCAATGGGGAAGGACCGTGAAACGAGACATGTGTTGGGCATAGAGTTGCATCTGTGTGTCATGCATATTGCCATTGCATTGCATTGATGAATTGGAAAGGCATATAGCTTATAAATGTACACTTTGCACATGCCATGCCTTAACTTTGTTCTTTATATTAGCATTATATCATACTAGGCCGTCGTGCTTACCATATACGGGATTACATATTACAGATGAGACTCTGGGCACATGAGACTTGATGAAGTCTTAAAGCGTGGAGGGGGAAATAGACCTTGAAGAACATTTGGCCTAAGGGATACATTTTGTATGTATGGGCATAAGCCCAAATAACTTGTGTTTAATCTGGAAAACGGTGAACTATAAGCCTTGGGCCATTTTGTAATGTAAGGGTTTAAACCCAAATGACAAATAGAGTATTTTTGTTTAATGTGCATCACATGTATATGTTGGCAACAATGTAAGAAAAAAGGACCATGATAAGGATTATATGCAAGTATGAATGTTAGTATATGAGGAATTAGGAAAGTAAGCATTGAGCCTTGAGCCTACTTGATAATGTAGGTGTATGTTAAATTTTCATAAACTTGTGGCCATCGAGTGAGGGTGGATTGTGCATATACTTGTATATATAAATTCTTGTAAAATATTAGGTGGGAAATGCTTAAAAAATAAAGGAGACCATGTCAAAATTGTGTGAATTAAAAAGAGTTGTTAGGTGTGTAAAATGGCCATATATAAGTGGGAAAAAGTGCCAAAAAATGGGGATTAAAAACCTTGAGGGAGTAGGTAAAAAATTAGAAAATTCAGCTTGTAGTACTTTAGAAAAAAATCAGAAAAGTGGGAAAATAGTTTGCAGCAAATACGCTGTAGCTACAATGAAGCAGCCTAGACCAGCCACGCGCACACTTGAGCACCCTACGAGTCCTGCTGCGCCCCATGCGCGCGCCCAGCCCCCCTTGCACCCTTTGACACCAACACTTGGCCACCCTTTTAGGGCTATGTTTGCCATCCTTTTAGGCCAAGTTGGCCACCCTATTAGGCCATGTTTGGTAAATCCTTAAGCCATGTTTGGCCGCCCTTTTGGGCCATGTTTGGCCACCCTATTGGGCCATGTTTCGCCACTCTTATGGGCCATGTTTGGTCACTTCCTTAGACCACTTTAGGTAGGATTTTTGACCTATTCTTGGTCTATGCCTTAGGGCACTTGGGGTCCATTTGAGCCACTATTTCAAGCCACATTAAAGACATTTTTGGGGCCATCTTAGAGACCATGCTTGAACATGACCTAGACTAATTTTGACCATTGGTTGGGGAGATATTAGATTGATATTAAAAACCCATCTTGGGTGAGTTTAGTTAGCAAATTTTCATTCTAAATTTTGGGAAAACATGGGAAACTTAATGTGTAATCAACTAAATCTATTTAATTGCCTTTAATTAATTTCTTTTAGTTCATTCTCACTCACTCCTCGAGTTTTGAAAATTCAGGGCGTGACAGTATACATTTCTCCGTACAGTTTGTTTTCTCGTACGGGCGTCCCTCACGTACTTGGGATTGCCTAAAATTATAAATCGTGTATTCGTCATCATATGTGCATTCATATACTATAAAATACTCAAATCGTGAACCGTACAATTTGTTTCGAAATGCGTACTTAATTCCGTACACTAACCTTTTTATTTTTGAAATCACTATGATAACTTAGTTACATTTTGGTATTACATTCATTGGCTCGGTCTATCTCAGTATTATTATTTGATCATTTTTGGGCGTTCTTGGAATTAATCCGATCTATTTGGGTCGAGGTGTTACATGGATATCACCTTTGTGCTAATTCAATAGGTTAATCACTAAAATTCGGATCCGATCTTTTGAGTAAATTGTTTATTGAAATGATGACCAATTGAAAGTGATTAATAATTATTGAATTATGCTCTTAAAATAATTAGAGAATTAATTTGACAGTATAATGTAGAACCCTGATTATTAGTATCCATATAGAGGGGCCAACTGTAGAAGTATAGTGTATATGGGTTTAGTCTATTCTACTAAGTTGGAGTGCAATTTCAATTATATAGTGGAGTTAACTGAAATTAATTAGTCAATTAAAATTAATTATGAGATAATTAAGATTTAATTGACTAATTGGAAGTTAACTTAGTGGGACCCACTAGATCTTTTCTCTTGCCTTAATTAGGTTAAGCCCTATATATATGATATGTAAGGAGTCGTTTAGCATCAGTTTTTGTGCTAAACAAAAATAAGAGGCAGCCCACTCTCCTACGATACGATTGGCCTAAGGGAAAAGAGGAGAAGACCTAGAGGAAGAGAATGGTTGCATCCTAGTTCAAGAACAAGGTATATGTAACCCTCATTTATCAAGATTGTATGATTCATGTAGTAATCTGATCAAAGTAAAATTTTTAAAAATCGTTTTCGCTGTATTTTTCCTACCAACAATTGGTATCAGAGTAACTTTAAATGAATCTATCAATTTGGAAGTTTATATTTACTTTATTATATACCCTTCCACCTCGATCTCATCTCTACCCCTATGCCTATCGTTACTCCTACCTCTACCCGAATCATTGTCATCATCGCTGTATACTCGAGTTTAAAATGAGTCAGACTTCAATTCATTAACCCAATCTGTCACGCCCTGAATTCCCGACCGAAACCCGAGGCGCGACTGAAGCGAAACAAAGGAAGGAAATAAATGAAAATACAATCTAATAAAAGAAGAAAATAAATAGATGAATAAATAAATAAATAATAATTCCACTAATTTAGATACAAGCCTACATACATTCCTGTTTTATAAAATTTCGGCAGAACCTCCTTTGTTTTTTGAGCCGTTTTCCCCCTGATAATCACAATACATCATATATATACAAACACATCACAATCCATCCTCACTCGATGGCCACAATCTTATCAAAGTTAAATATACATCGCCTAATTATACAACCGAAAATATACAACCATGATACAACATATATGTCATTGGGCTTGAGCCCGTACATCACAAAACACGCCTCTCGAGCCAAATATCCATCTACAGTCAAGTCTCCTCCACTCGGCTAGACTTCCTCAAGTCTCAGGTGTCGGGAGTGTCATCTGAAATATGGTTCCCACGAATGGGTCAGCTCAACTGCTGGTATGGTACAATACTAATGCAAGGAACAAAATTAAGACGTGGCATGTGCAAGTGTACATGTATATCTACATGCCTCCCTAATCATGCATAGAATATCATGACAATGTACAAACTACATCTATAAAACCCTATATCACGTTCACAAATTCATCAACACAATGCACAGGCAATATGCGTGACACACCCATGCATCTCAATGTCACACCCATGTCTCGCTTCACGGTTCTTCCCCGTTGGCATACAAGTACCAATATATGCCTCGCTTTACGGTCCAGACCCCGTAGGCCTGCGGTACCTAATGGCCAATTTTGGGTTTTTCACCACAGGATCTGCACCCTCATAATGCACCAGCACCTCGTGCTGACCCACACTATGCTTTCAAGGAATCACACTATGCCAATATGCCATGATTTCATCATGCAATAATACAGTTCAAATGAAACATCACTTTCATAAGCATATGCAACATGCTTTAAATAATGCATCACATTTAAGATCAAATCACAAGAATTCATCCACAAATCTACGTCTCATGCTCAATCAATCTCAACACCTACGCAATCTAAATGTCACAATATCAATAATCCTTCTACAACATAGATCACATATGATAATAACTCAAGAAGTAAATCACAACTCCCAAATAATCTTAAATAACACGGAAGCATATAAACTCAACTCAAAGTGTCTCAAAGCAAGAACTCCTATGTGATCTTCTATCATCAGATAAGCACAAAATCATTCAAGCAATATGCACATCGATCCTAATTTAATCCTATTCCTTACTTAGCAAAGTACCATACCTGATCGGGTTATCTCAACCCTAAGAAGTCGTGTCCACTACGTAGTCTAATCAACTGATGAATGACTCAGTCCTCCTACTATAGCTGCTTAGAGAGTTTGAGGTTAATCTTTAGTCCACGATTCAGAAGTTGAAGAAAACACACCGGCAGGTTGATCGAGTCGGCCAACCATTTTAAATCCAGTTTCATCAGCTTCTTCAGCCTTTTTCCCTCAGGCAGATGATGATCTTGACAGATTTTGTCCCTTTATCATCTCATCCATCAGATATTGAAGAACTTTCCCTTCCTCTAATTCATCATAGAAATCACAACATCTGACAGTTACAGGTTCCTAACCTCCATCGCTAGACAGCAGCTCTGTTGCTTCTATTAGCCTGCTCCAATTTCATCAAGTTCCTCAATTCAAGCCACAAGTCTAACATATCCCCAACTTGAATCGCAATGTCCCGATCTACACCTGAACTATCACCCAAAACCGTAGCACCCATATACTATCCAAACCACAAAACCGTAACAGCCACACAGCTGCAGGTATCTCACCGCTACTGCTTCTACAACTCTCCCATAACTGTTCAAAAATCGCAACACAGCCACTATTCTATTCCATCCATTGCTGCCACATCGTTGCATCACACACACAAATATATTTACACAAATTCCTGCTACAGCGCCGTCGCAACACACACACAGATACATATAACCAACACAACCCATTCTCCTGTTCCACGCTGCTACACCTACTGCCAAACTCCATTCTAGGACTCATCACCATTGCAGCCATCATCGATGCACCACACTGCAGCCATCATCCACCTGTTCTTAATTGGAAACGGCAATTGGAAGCGGCAGAAACGGAGAAACCCGAACAGAATCCACCCTGTTGCACCGCTACTGCCACTACCGCTGCCTCTGTCAATTTCACAATACCCAAATCGAATCCAACCACTTCCCTGCAACCAATCCTCATTTTTTTTTAACAACAGAGACAGCTTGAACCTAAGATGGGCAGAGCAGCAACGGAGTTTCCACTTCGAGATCATCCAACAAAATCGCAACCCACACAACTGCCAAATGATTGTTGCCCAAACCTGGAACCTCCTCTACACCATTGCACAACACACACACATGTATATATATAAATATACTTGCTACTACTATCACACAAATATAGATATATATATATATATACACGACTTTGCTAACAAATCATATCGTAATTGCCTCCAATGTTACACAAACACACACTTCAATCACCATCTAATCCAAAACTCCATTGCTCAACTTTCAATCCAATCCAACCAACACCTTCCAAAAACCTTAGGAAATCAAAATAACTCCAATTCATCACAGCAACCAAAACGAAAAACAAAAAGATAGAGATAGAACCTGTCCTCCCTTTCCGAACCAAACTGCTCTTGGAAATGTTCAATCAAGTCGTCACCGTAGCCACCGACAAAACCGCAACATCACAGCACTCGTAACATCCAACAGTTGCAAGAAATCCAAAACCCATAGCCCCTCCGTCGACAACAACCTCGATGGCATACGAAACTCGGCACGCCGTTAGGTGCCATCCCCACCTCCATCGTTTTTCCAACACCACGACATCGCCAGATCGCAAATATTCCTTCCCCAAAAATCTTAGCCACCGTCTGATCAACGGCTTCCGATGGCACACCGTTGGCAATCATCTCACCCACTATCGCTCCTTCGTCGCCCCCTAGCCTCAATCCCCCTCGCGACCATCGCCACTTCTGCTTCTGTCATGCGGCTCACCCCCTTCCTTTTCTCTCTTTCTTTCTCTCTTTTTCCCCTTTCTCTCTCTCTCTATATATTCCCTCTTTTATTTTTCTCTTCTCCACCGACTTAAGAGACAACCCATGTTTAACACACACCACACACTACACACTACATATCCTAAGGTTGCCGACAGTTTCCCTTTATATATATATATGTATATGCAATATAGCATTACCGTATTAATATTTTATTCCCCAAAATATTATAAAATGCCAGTAAATTTATTATAAAGTCGGGCTCAATTTAATTATTTATTTACCAATATTGGGTCTCGTTCGGGTTCCATATTATATTCTTATAATTTATGATTCGTATCAATCCCATGGATTTATCCTGGCACTTGGTTAACCGGTTTAAATATTTTATTTTATTTTATTTTAATTATTTTTTTCAAGTCTCTACACAGTCACTGAGTTCAGCTTCGTCATCAATTAAACTCTTGGAAGCCTGAATCTTTGAGTTTGAATTGGATCGGGCTCAGAAGGAGCGAGTCGAGAATCGACGAACACCGAGATGTTGACATTGTTGTTCGGTGTGTAAAGTTAGAAAACCTAGATTCTTAGAGAGGTATTCAGGAATTGGAAGAAGTTTCCTCGGAAATCTCTACAACTCAGTTTCAACGGCGTGAGTTAGAGAAATGCGAGGAGTAGCGAGTGATAGGGTTTAAAACTTATATATATTATATTATATATTTTTTACAGATCAAGTATTTCAATTCATAGGTATTGGATACCTATGTATATTATTTTTTAAAAAAACTTTTTTTAAAAATAAAAAATGTTTGGGTATGTATATTCAAATATTTTATGGGCTCAAAATTTATTTTATATATCCATCCTTTTTATATTATGGGTATTTGATACCTATGGTTATTTCAATTTAAAATTATATAAATTATAGGTTAAGTGAGACTTGGCCTACAGACGTTCTTGGATAGATGGATTAAATCTTAGTACACTCTAAAATATACATAGGTGATGTATATGATTAATCACATATTTAAATGCTTATTAAATTTTATTCATCATATTTCAATGATTCATACATGTGATGGATGACATTGTATCTCTCATGGCTGGCCATTAGGTGATGTATTTAATTTAATTGGTTTTGAAACAATTGTAAAAGGCAATGGACTTGAAATTTTTTCCTGCGAATGGGCAAGCTCCATTGGTTTCCCTAGCCTATTAATTTTTAATTTTAGATTAAATTTAAGCTCACATATGTGGGTATAGGTTCTTCATGTATTTATTTTATTTCTAAAGAAAGAGTTAAAGGATGGGAGCCATCAAGATGACCAATGGAAGTACAGAGCCTGCTATCAAGAATTTTAGTTGGCCATGAGAGATAATTTTAATTTTATGCTTGCATGTTTATTTTCAAAAAATCACATGATTAATTTTGATCCCTGAATAGGTTAATATAATTGTGCATATGTTGTATAATAAAGATCCTTAATTTATAAAAACAAGTGGAAGACAGATGCTTTAAGAAAGCTCCCACGATCTTCCATCATTGGCCCATAGTAAGACAAAAATAGGTGCGAAATCCATGGTGATGTGGTCCCACTTCCATTCTGGAATAGGGAGTGGTTGCAAAAATCCGCTGGGGCGTTGATGCTCAACCTTTACTTGTTGGCAACTTGTACAGTGAGCGATAAAATCAGCCACATCCCTTTTCAAATCGGGCCACCAGTACAGTTCCCTAAGGTCATGGTACATCTTTGTGTTTCCGGGGTGTACCGTGAACCTTGAAGTGTGGGCTTCCTCCAAAATTTCCTTCCTCAACTTGTCTATCTTAGGCACACATAGCCTGCCTTGATACCGTAGAATTCCCTCTTGAATATCAAAATCAGTCTTTCCAATTGTCTCTACTTCCTTGTAGATTTTGACTAACTCCTCATCCTGAGCTTGTCATGCTTTGATCCGTTCTACCAATGTAGACTCAACCGTTAGATTGGCCAAATATGCCGTACCACCTGGTGGGATCACCTCAATGCCCATCTCGTCCAGGTCTCGAATCAGCTCCTCTTGGGTAGTAATCATATAGGCAAGATTGCCAGACTTTCTGCTCAAAGCATCGGCTACTACATTAGCCTTGCCAGGATGATACTGGATCGTCACATCATAGTCTTTGATTAATTCGAGCCAACGCTGTTGCCTCATATTCAGCTCCTTTTGTGTAAAGAAGTACTTCAGGCTCTTATGGTCAGTAAAGATCTCACATACCTCCCCATATAAATAGTGGCGCCAGATTTTTAGAGCAAATACTACCGCCGCTAATTCCAAATCATGGGTTGGATAATTCTGTTCATGTGGTCGAAGTTGTCTAGAGGCGTAGGCAATGACTCTACCGTCTTGCATTAAGACACATCCCAAACCCTTGCGGGAAGCATCACAATAAATGACGAACTTTCCCTCCTTGGTGGGAATAGTCAGAACTGGTGCTGTAGTCAACTTCTCCTTGAGTAGTTGGAAACTCCGTTCCTGCTCATCCGTCCAAATGAATGGCACCTTGTTCTTAGTCAGGTGGGTGAGCGGCTTCGCCAACTTAGCCAAATCCTTAACGAAGCGTCGATAATAACCTGCCAACCCAAGAAAACTTCGGATCTCGGTCACGGTGGTTGGTTGAGGCCAATTCAGAATAGCCTCTATCTTATGCGGATCTACAGCAACACCTTCCTCAGAAATCACATGGCCCAAAAAGGAGACGCTGGGTAGCCAGAATTCACACTTTTTGAATTTTGCATATAACTTGTGCTCCCTCAGGGTCTGTAACGCTATTCTCAAGTGCCCTTCGTGCTCCTCTTCACTTCGTGAGTACACCAATATGTCATCAATGAAAACAATGATGAAATCATCCAAATATGTCTTGAAGACCCGATTCATTAAATCCATAAATGCAGCAGGAGCATTGGTCACACCAAAAGGCATGACCAAGAACTCGTAATGACCATATCGGGTTCGGAAGGCTGTTTTCGATATGTCAGTATTCTTGACCTTAAGTTGATGGTATCCAGTCCTTAAATCAATCTTAGAAAACACACTTGCTCCTTGCAATTGATCAAACAGCTCATCGATGCGTGGGAGCGGATACTTGTTCTTCACTGTCACTTTATTGAGCTCTCGATAATCGATACAAAGTCTCAGAGAGCCATCCTTCTTCTTCACAAATAATACTGGCGCTCCCCAGGGTGACACACTGGGTCGGATGAATCCCTTCTCCAACAGCTCTTGTAATTGAGCCTTCAGCTCTTTTAATTCTGATGGAGCCATTCGGTACGGGGCTTTAGATACCGGTTGAGTTCCGGGAACGAGGTCGATAGAAAATTCAATCTCTCGATCAACCGTCCCACTCGGTAAGTCCTCAGGGAACACATCAGGAAATTCACAGACAACTGGCACTTCTGACAACGGGGGAGTTTGGGCTTGGGTATCCAGAATGCTACACAGGTATCCACGACAACCTTTCCTTAATAATCTTCCTGCCTGGATGGCGGAGATGAGGTAGGGTGGAGAGACAACGCCTTTTCCACTAAATACAAATTCGGGTTGCCCCGGGAGTCGAAACAACACCTTCTTCTCAAAACAGTTGATGGTGGCGTGGTTGCGAGACAGCCAGTCCATGCCTAAGATCACATCGAATCCCTTGATGTCCAAGGGTATTAGGTCTACTGACAGCTCTTGGTCCCCAATTTCTACACTACAGTCCTTTAGGATTTTGGACCCAATCATTCGTATCCTAGAGGGGGTTTGTACAAACAACAGTTCATTCAAGGGTTCAGGTGTTCTATGCAGTTTATCAGCAAATAGTGGAGATATAAAGGAGTGTGTAGATCCAGAATCAATAAGCACATGTGCAGAAGTTTCACAGATCGGGAGTGTACCTGCTACCACAGTATTGGCAGTAGATGTCTCCCCTGGCACTAGGGCAAACACCCTCCCTGGTCGTCCTTGAGGTGCCTTGCCCTTATCTCTGGTGGGGGCTGCTGGAAGGAGCCTCTGTGTCGTAGCAGTGGTAATCGGAGCTGGGGCTCTTATATCGGGTGGTGGCTGCGGGCAGTCTTTGACCAGGTGTCCCTTTTCCCCGCACCGGTAACATGCACCGGTCAGCTTGCGGCATTCTCCTGGATGAGACTGTTGACAATGTGGGCACTTAGTCACCTCCCTTGCTTTCTTCTGACCTTTCTCCCCTTTGCCTCGACCTTCAGTTTTCTGCTTCTTTGAAGGTTGGAATTTTTGGAAACTTTTCCCCTTGTTCTTCCGTCCTTGGTCTTTGAGTTGATTATAGTCCTCCATGTCCTTTTCGATGACAAGGGCCTTGTTCAACACATCCGAATAAGTGTATAGCTCAAAAGCAGATACCCTTGTTCGAAGTCCTAGGCGAAGGCCTCCTTGGAACTTCCTTGCCTTGTCCCTTTCTCCCTGTATTAGAGAGGGGGCAAATCTGGACAGGGCTGAGAACTTTGCAGCATACTGGATCACTGACATCTCTCCTTGCTGCAGATTTGTGAACTCCTGAATTCTCCTCTCACGGACTGTCGACGGGAAGAACATGCTGTAAAACCTTCCCACAAAACCCGCCCATGTCATAACTGGGTTCTGCCATTGCACCTCTAACCACCAATTATACGCCTCCCCATGAAGCATATAAGTGGCTAGCCTCACCTTCTCCTCCTCGGTACATATTAGAAGTCCAAAAGCTTTCTCCATTGCCGTCACCCATTTTTCGGCCTACTCAGGCTCTGTGACTGTCTCGAAGGATGGAGGTCTCAACTTGTGAAACCTGTCCAGTAGTTCGTTGCGAATGCCAACTCCAACAGGTGGCACCGGAGCAGGCGGGGGTGGCATAGCTGGGGCTTCAGCCGGATTATTGACTGGTCTGGTTTGATTTTGCTGCAGGGTTCTATTCAACCCCTCTATAGCCCGGGCGAACTGAGCCAGAGTCGCTCGCATTTCGCGTATAGCAGCACTCTCTGTCGGGGCTTGCGGTTCCCTATTGCCGTTCCTTGTCCGTGGCGGCATCTGAGACAGAATAAAGTAATTTTCAGTACCCTCGTTCAGTGTATCTTCATAGGTCGATACTTAGATCACTGTTAGCTCAAGGTTCCTACCACTCGAGCATATACTCCCTAAAGGTTCAGTTCTTCGGTGACCCTAAGGTTCTGTTCTATGTTCAGGATGTAAAACCTAAGGCTCTGATACCAACCTTGTCACATCCCCCTTACCCATCCTGTGCGGATTAGGGGCATGCAACCGGCCAGTTAGGCACCCATCGGTTTTTTTTTTTTTTTTTTGAAATCAAAATGCCGACGGTAATCCTAACCACAGGCCATTCATCAGTAACATCCAAGTACAATGCATTCAATTAATATAAGTTGCAGCGGAACAAAGGGAATGCATAACACCTTGGCAGAGCCATCAATACATCCATGGTTAACTATTACATCGTTGTCCTACAAAAGATACGAGTCTTAGGTTTCAGTACATCATATTCAAAAATGGAGTTAGGTACAAAAATGGTTAATTCATGGATTCTTCAAAATAGTGCTTCGGGTCTCCAACACGCTAATCCCGGTCGCTGGGTCCCTCACCTGAAAAATGTTAGGGAAGGGGTGAGCTTTAAAAAGCCCAGTGAGTAACACGAGTCCCCTGTCATGGGTTTCAAACCATTGTTGTTTATAAAACAGGTGGTCGGATCAGACATTTCAGAGGATATAGTTAAATCCGTATATTTGAACAGTATTTAAAACAAGAATACAGTCAAAACATCATAGCAACAGAGCAGTTCAATAATGAGCGGAGCAGAACAGTATAACAGGATAACAGTACAGTGTGCACAATTTAAATAGTGCAATATGCTCATACAGTGTTCAAGACTGGATTTGGTACCATGAGTCAGTTATTCTTTTAGTAAAAACAAGGATAATTTCATTTCAATACGGAACAGTGAAATCAGACAGGGTAAAATATAGTCATGCATTGCGTAGAAGCATGGAAGACAGTATATCAGTAGGAACAGTACCGTACAGTATAAAAATACAATAACTAGACGGTGTACTTATACACCAATTCAGGAGTCTAGGTTACTCACCTTGTGCGGTAACGGGACTTAACTGAGAAGCATTTCTCTTCTTCTTATCCTTCTTTATCCTAGAAAATTTAGGAACATTTCGTAAATCTCACATGAATCTTAACTTGGTTTATTTAAAATTCAACCTGAGTTAGACTATCTCGCTGTCTATGTGTTTTTATGATAATTGAAATTCACCTTTGCACCCACTCTTTCAGGGTTTCCGTGTCTTCCTGTTTCTTTAGTTTAGCCTCCGCGACCATTGCCTTGGTACGCATCTTGTATATAAATGGTCGAACGGAGACTACCTCGGTTGTTTTGGCTATCCTTATGTTCCGTTCGATAATCTTTTGTTGCCATAATAGTTGTTGCATGAACTCTTGTTGCTTCTTGTCAGCTAGTCTTTCGGCTTTAGACATAATGGTAAATTTCTTGTTTTTCCCTTCCATGACTGGCTTGAGTTTTTATCCTATAGCATGATCCCAAGAAGTCAGGATGTGTACTACCTCTAGGCAGTCCGGTCATGAAATTATTTAAGCTTTCATTGGTTAGTTCTTAGTTCATTCGGATGTTATCTAACTTGATACAGGGTTAGGGGTATTTTGGTCATTTCACAGTTGTGAAGTTTCGACTCCGATTCGTCATCCAATCACGTGTATAGTCCCCT
The DNA here is from genome assembly GCA_008638375.1 of Nyssa sinensis. NCBI lineage: Eukaryota > Viridiplantae > Streptophyta > Magnoliopsida > Cornales > Nyssaceae > Nyssa > Nyssa sinensis. The sequence continues at coordinate 34,220,758 of CM018046.1, forward strand.
ACGTGTCAGGGTTTCTATTGTTTTCAGTTTCGTCTCAATCGGACTTTGTTTGGGTTCTAAACAGTGTCAGGGGCAATTTGGTAATTTCGTGTGTTGTATTTTTCGGCACTTTATCTGCTAATACGGACCTCACCGTTGAGTCCGGAATGTCTGACATAGTCAAAATAGACTATCTTTTAGTTGTATTTGAGTTCGAGTACCATCAGGGGTAGTATGGTCATTTACTCCTACGTGTTTGTATTTTTCGGGACTTAATTTCCCAAATCGGACTCCACCATTGAGTCCGGAATGATTGAAATAGTGAAAATACACTATTCGTTTGACTTATTTGGACTTCATTTGACCTATTTATGACTTAGGGGTAATTTGGTCCTTTTTATTTAATTAATAAATTAATTAAATAATTTAATTTATTATTTATTAAATTATCAGGGGTATAAATGAATTAAAACATCAGAAACTGGGCCACAGTGTAATATTCAGAACTGTTGGGGGTTGGTTTGCAATTTCCAAAAGGTTTGAACTGAACCAAAGGGTTCAGTCCTTAAGCAATTGAACCAGACCGGTCCAATCCGGTTCTAACCGGTTCAGGGTAATGTGCTGACGTCAGGATGACGTCAGCCCTACAATTTAAATTTAAATTTAACAGCAACAAAATGACACAGTTTTAAGTTCGGTTTATACCCGTTTTTTATTCGGGTCGGGGTCCGACCCGAAGACCCGATCCATGACCCGTTACTGTTCATCGTCCCCACCCGTATAGGGCTACTGTTGCCCTAGAAATTTCAAAAATTTCTCCTTCGATTTCGTGGGGTTTTAAGCGACGATTCTTACTAGTTTTTGTTCTAAAATGTTTCTAGGAGTGGTAGCATTCATTTGGCATCGATTTCAAGCATTAAACGCATCAATGTGGGACTGTTCTAGCCGATTATCGTGGGATGTTACAGTCAGTTTGTACTGCCTCATTTCTTCACCATTTTGCATGAGGTTTGATCCTCTGCAACCCTTACAACATGAGCTTCAATTCCCAACTCATCAATCTCGGTTTAGGGGTCAGATTTAAAGATTCGGTTTTTGGGCCGAGAAGAATAGCCTCGGTTTTGAGGGCTCAGACCTAGGTCTCTAGGTCGTGTATAGTGTTTTTCGGGGTCCTAGGAGGGTCCATTTCATGTTTTGATCATCCAAAGTTCGGTTGGTTGAGGTCGGATCAAACCTGCAACCTCAAGGTCCATCAATGGCGGTTGCTACGGGTTTGGGTTTTTGGGGCAGTTCTGATGGTCCAAATGTTCACAATCGATCCAGATTTTATTGTCTAACTATGTTACATGCAATAATAGTCCCAAAAACATCAAAACAGTAGCCAAAATTTCCAAAGAGAAGTTCAAAGTTTTGGATGGCTTACCTTCAAACAGTGGTCTCCTCATTGGTTTGTGTTCAAACAGAAGCTCCAACAAGTTGGCTTTGATCCCTCCGTGCACTCCCAGACCTTAGCTCCCTTCTATTGCTTCTTCAATGGCCAAACTCACACACAAGGTCTCACTTTCTCTCTCTAGATTCTCTCCCTTTCTCTCTAACCCACACTCTCACTAAAACAGTAAACTAAACCCTCAATACAGATCTGGTCTCATGCATATAGGGAGACACACATATCTCACATTTTCTCTTAACCTTCCATCTTCCCACATGCATGATTGCATTGCATGAAATCTGGTTGGAAGAGAGGTTTAATCATGAACTATAGGCATAATGGCTAGGGCTTAGGGTGATGCATGCTGAGGTGTTGCATGCTTGTCCATTGGCCACTTTGGGGAGAGGCCAAATCAGATTTATACTTATATACATATCTTTGTACATATATACACAAAAATGTTCCTAGCCTAGGTGGTAATTTTTTGGTAAACCAAATTTTGCCTAGTTTGGTCAAGGGATCAAATCCTCTTGGCCACATTTTTGGTCTTTTTCCCATATTTTGGGCTTAGGCCCTGTTTGGCTGCGCATTAATGCAGTTTCACTGTTTTCTTCCTAACTTTCATTCTGTAGCTTATTTTTCGACGCGGTTTCTTTCAGTCAACTCCTAGTTAGGTTAGCTTCAGTGTCTGAGGGTTCAGTGACAGTAATCAGTTTCTCAGAATTTTTAACATTTGCTAACATGGGTTTTGTCAGTGTTAAACAGTTGATTCTAAACAGTTAAATGCCAGATCAGATTTCAAGAAGAGTTTTTCATTACATAATTTAATAATTAAGTCTGGGGTGTTACAGTCCTTACTATAGAGAGGTACAAATATGTGATTACTGTGGATAACCCAAACCTTCCAGGGGCTGATGCTCCCCAAGAGGACATTGACCGTTATTCTAGGTGGGTCAAGGCTGATGAGATGGCACGTTGCTATATCTTAGATTTGATGTCAAGTGTGTTACAACGTCAGCATAAGAGTTTCCCAATAGCTAGAGATATGATCCTTAACTTAAAGGAGATGTTTAGGGATTAGGGGTGTCTTGCTAGGCAGACTGCCATGAAAGCACTCATGAACACTAAGACGGTAGAAGGAGCTCTAGTAAGAGACAATGTTTTAAAAATGATTGACTTTTTAAATGTGCTGGAAGTTCTAGGGGCTGACATTGATGGTGAGTCTTAGGTTGATATTATCCTTAAGTCGATACTTAACTCTTATATAATCAATTTAAGCTCAACTATAACATGAACAAAATGAATTTGACTTTTGCTGAACTTCTAAGCTCTTTACAAGCAGCAGAGGGTATTATCAAAAGCCATCCTAGTGCTTATGTGGCTGAGGATTCTTCTTTTAAGCCCCAGCCCAAAGGCAAGGGCAAGTGGAAGAAAAAACAGAACCCCAAAAACTCCAAGGGAAATATAGGTCTAAAAGGGGGTGTTGGAAAAGGGAAGAAAGGGGCAATCACAGGGGCAACAACTAAGCCCAAAGGAAAGTGTTTCCACTACGGGGTCACGGGGCATTGGAAAAGAAACTGTCTAGATTATCTAGCCAAGAAAAAGAGCACAGGTATAATTGAATCACTTGTTATTGAAGTAAGCTATATAACAGGTCCATCAGATACCTAGTCTATAGACTCCGGTGCAACTAATCACATTTGTAATTCGTTGCAGGGGTTTTGGGAGACCAAGTGGCTAAGTGATGGAGAGATTATCTTGCACTTGGGAATAGAAGCAAAAGTTATATTAAACATGACACCAAAAAGAATGAACCATCATAAACTTTACCACTTAAAAGAAAAGTTTCTTCTACAAATTCAACTTATTTTTGGTACTTGAGACTAGGTCATATTAATTTGGATAGGATTAATAGACTGGTAAAGAAAGGTACTTTATCTTCCTTGGTGGTTAAACCACTGCTAGTTTGTATATCCTGTTTGGAGGGAAAAATGACCAGAAGACCCTTTGCTTCAAAGGGAAATAGGGCCAAAGAAATATTGGAGTTAATCTATACTGATGTGTGTGGACCCTTAAATATTAGGACTAGAGGGGGCTATGAGTATTTCAGCACTTTTATTGATGATTACTCTAGATATGGTTATGTCTATCTATTGCACCATAAGTCAGAAGCCTTTGAAAAGTTCAAAGAGTTTCGGGCAGAAGTGGAAAAGCAATTAGATAGGAGCATAAAATCACTTTGATCTGATCGAGGTACAGAATATCTCTCTAG